>JALJCO010000398.1:1800000-2007500 GCA_023101725.1 Atherinomorus stipes
CAGGCCAAGCTCTTGCTTCCTTATCTCGATCGACTCATACCGGTGTATGTACTGTAATGAGGTGGCACCAATCATGAAGCAACAAATAGGGCTGATCAATTATGGAAAAAATAATTATCACAATTATTTTGGTTCATATTGAAATCACAAATTTTTTAAATGATTATATTTTTAGTTTCACGTTGCATTGATTTAGCATTTCTCTCTCTGTCAAAAATAATTTGTTATTGATCGTTTACCCAAAATGAAACTGAAAAAAAAAATTTAGACTACACACTGAAAAATAGAGGTACCAGTTTGTGCTTAAAAGGGTACAAACGCTTGTCGCTGGGGGTGTTCCTTTTTGAAAAACATTTCTGTACACTTCGATCCTGGTCCATTTTTGTACCTTATCAAGCTGTACCAGTTAAAGTACAATTAAACCAATTTAAAATGATGAATAAAAGTTAATAAAATAGAGATTATGACAACAATCAAAGATGCTAATAATAAATGAATTATCATATAAATATTAGGCCAAACACATATAATATAATTATACATAATTATTACTATGATCACAATGATTATCATGAAAATCATAACATAATAACTGAAATTATATTTAGAAATACTGTTAATTGTAGTTATTGTACAAGCTACGCACATTTTTCAACGTCCAGGTACCCTTAGGGTTGAAGTTGTACAAATTTGTACTTTATATTACTTTAGACCCTTTTTTCATAGTATATAGGTACACTTCTGGCCAATATTGTACTTTTGAGAGAACATTTGTAAAAAATGTACCTACAGGTACAGAAATGTTCCTGTCTCGTACCTCTATTTTTGAGAGTGTATAAAAGACTATGAACATGTACCTTACAGCTGTTTTGCAATGAATAAACATTAAATGAATAAAATAAATATATTTTCAATATTAAATAAGGCACAGAAAACATACATGTAACCAAAATAAATCGTCCAACGGTTCTGCAATTTTTCTATATTTGAAGAATAAAATGAATACTTATTTTTATCTGAAATAAAAAAAAAAGTCCCTGAATCTGTTCCTGTTCAAGGGCGACGTCATGAAATGGGCTTAAAACATGTCGAGATTGGTCGAGAGCTTCGATGGTTCAGAGCAGTCAGCTGTCTTAGTTGGAAATTAGACGCATAAAAAACTAATATTTAACACCAAATTAGTTTCTATAGTGGAGAGGGGAACATATTTAGCTTATATATGCCTGTAGTTGACTTTTGGAACGTTTGAAAAGCTGATACAGGTCCTGTTATTAACTCATGAAAAGATTCAAGCTAGTTTTGCAAAAACGCTAGCTTACCTAATTCTGAATCAATTCTTATCAATCACCCCACAACCCCATTGGCTGTAAATAACACCCACCCACACAAAAAAATACAATTACCTCTTATTTTCTTATCCTTTTGCAAGCGTAGGTCCTCAGCTGAATGGACTGAGCGTGACTTTTATAAAAGGCAGCTGCTGCGTTTTAATAAAGACGGATATGTCATTCAGGTTTGAAGAGGAATTGGGTGTCTGGGAGATGGGAGACTGATTGACACCGCCACAAGAAGCATCTGATAATTGCATTTGATTCCTTCCACAAACACAAAGACGACAAGGTGTTGAGTGGGAGGATAATAGCATGGGACATCAAAGCATTAGTGGCAGCGCTGCAACTTTGTACACAGACAGCTTTGCTATTGTTGTTATCAGAGCGATGAGACACTCACGCCACCCCACCTTTTATAAGTAACGCTCTGATGATGATGTGTCTGCATGGATTATTGACTTCAGAGTAATCATAGAGTACTAAAAAAAAAAGATTTTCCACAGAGTAATCATGCTGCATTGTATAATTGTGAAGCTCTCTGCTGCCTGACATGACCTTAGACTATTTTTTTTTTTTTGTCTTTGCACTATTAGCTGAGCAAAAGAGAGTCTGATATAAGTCTGTCTGGTTTTGTAATGACTTGTCGGCACAGGGACATGAACAGGGTTTGTTCATTGGAAATTTTAAACAAAGCACAAGGTCTTTTGGCCCTGTCTGATTTGGGAGTGGGGAGAGCTGGATTGGCTATTATCTCGCCGGGGCTGCTGCCGAGGAGCTTCGGGAGGCCACAACCAGACCTCAGGTGTGCCGTCTTACACAGAGGAAATTGAGCAAACAGTAGATAAGTGAGATAGAGGGCTGTCTCTCTCTGTAGGGCCATGTCACAGAACTATCCCTCACTATTAGGTTGCCACTCTTCTCCGCTTCTTGTCTTTCCTTTCCACCCACCTTCACCTCCGTCGCCTCAGCTATCACTGGTTAACACATCCATCCCGATTAAATGTTTGGTAGTGAGACGTCTTGTGAGACACAATTCTTCTCTCTACACCAGTGATTCTTAGTTTGGGCCTGAAGAACTAGAAGGTCGCAAAAAAACTTTCCTTTTGCACATGTGGACTGCGAAGGCTGTAGGACCTACTGTTATTTATGACTGGATCAGTTGCAATGTAGCTTCCCCCCATAATTTGTCAGAATTCAATAAACAAGCAGAAGAAGGCACTCAGCTAGCTGTTAGCCTGTAGCAAGCGCTGTGAAGAAGAATTAAAACAAAATAATGAAGACAAAAATTATTCCAAACGACCCTAAAAGACAAAAATCCAATTAATTAAATATGGATTAGTGAGTGGAGGTAACAATGGATAGCTAAGAGGTTTGGATAGAGTGCCAGTAAACACTAATGTCTAATGCTAACGCTAACGCTAACAGAAACCCTGAAGCCTGCATCTGCAAGCTGCATCTAAAAAAGCAAATATCTAATGCTTATTGGAAGGAGAAGATTTTGAAGAAAAAAAAAAAGAAATAAAATCAGCTACTGATGCAGAAAATGTCTGCTATGTTTGGAAAAAAAAGTTTTAACTAAACAAAATTTTGTGCAAATGAAATGTTGTGCTTTAATGGCCTGTCTACATAAATAAACCACTGGTTTACATACAGATCATTTCAATTGAGCCTTTTTATTTTTAACATGATTTATTACTGCACTATTTAATCTCTTTAAAAAAGAAAATCCATCTGTTTTTTTTTTCTATTGTCCCTCAATTTTTGTAGTAAAAGTAGATTTTGTGTTAATAGCCTAATCCTTATTTGTTCTTGTAGGGGTCTGATTATATTCAATTAATTAAACATGTATCACACCATATTTTACTAGGTTCAATCTGTTGAAGGCAAGTGGATTTGATTTAGTTGCAAAACAAATAAACCAAAAAATTAATAGGCCTACAGTGTTAAAATGTGAATGGACGCTGGACCAGTTTGTACTGAAAATCTGGGCCCCATCATGACAAAGGTTGAGAACCCCTTTTCTAAACCACATTGAAGTGCAACTGCAGAGCTTTCTATAAATATGACACACTGGGAGGCAACATGATCAGCAGGATGCAGGATGAATAACTAGACAACGCTCAGTCCGTGTGTGTAGAAGCCAGCCAGACTCACTGCATGACAGTGGTCTTCCAGCGTCTACCCCGGCACATAAAAGAAGTGAACCGTATTGGAATCAGGACATGCATAAACATGCACCTGATCCATGTAAGCAGGCAGTGTAGCCGTACCTCCCCAGGGGAGATGTCGCACTGAGGGACATGGGATGAGGAGTGGCTTGTGGTGGTCATCACTGCTGTGCACGATGCTGCTGGAGCAGAGTGGTAGTGGCAGGCTCCAGATGTAGAGGGGCCCAAGGGCGTCGAGCACACGTCTCCACCCATAACAATCTGCACCCCCCAGCCAGTGCGAAGAACAAGGTAGATGCTACATTGCTACATCTCCCAGGAAGAATTGTGGGGTTTATTTTTGGCCAAAATTAAAGGAAATTTTGACATTTATCTCACTATGGGGGCAAAAATCTGTCCAGACGCCCACTGATAGCATCTGTAAAAGTTGAAACCAGATTCCAAACCTCATGTTGTACTTAGGAAGAGCATACAAAGGAACATAATAAAAATGTCTCCGTGTTGCATCATGCTGGTGGCCAGCCAATGACTGCGTTTGTCCTGATGTTATAAAACTGTTTCCCTGCAAGCTACCTTCTCTTTTTCTTCACCAGATTCTTTTACCCTCATTAGAAGTAATTATAATGAAATATATTTAAAAGACAACACTGTGGAAATCAAAGGAAAAGCTTATTGTTTCTGGTCAGATGCATATCCAAAGGCCATTCGGCTCCCCTTTCAGCCGTGTGTTAATTCTGCAGAGGAACTGTAGAAATGGAACAGTCAGCGTTACACTGTCTGTCCATGGTAGCCGTGTTGGCTTGTACCTCCTGTATTTGGGTGACATTATGATAAAAACGCTGGACAAGTAGAAACTCGATGGATGCAGACAACTGTGAGGTTGCAGCTCTCATATTTTTGAGAGATACATCTATATTCTGCTCAGAGATTGAAGAGATTCTGCCTTCATGTGGTATCCTATTAATGGGAAATACCAAAGTCCAATGTCAAAATTGTACTTGAACACCCACTCGCGTTGTAATTTTCACTAGAAAGCTTGACAAAATTTATGATACCCAAGTTGCCGAGGTGAGGTAAACGTTGACCATTCAACATGGCGGAGAGCAACAAAAACATCCTGAATAGGATGCGTTGCATTATGTTTTAAGTTTTCTGCTGCTGCTATTTGGTTAGTTTGTAGTCTGCATAATTCTGTCAGCTACAGAAGTTTAATACCGTTGCCATTTAAACTTGGTTTTGTTTTTAAAAGTTACTGCGTGGTTTATCTCCTCAGAGCAGATGCTACCTAACAATTTGCTAGCTAGCCAGTCGAAGATATGCTTCAGTACAAGGGGTAAACTCAGCTGGAAATGAGTGAAGCCCAGAAGGTAACAATGGTAGTTCTTTCTTCATCCACTAGAGGCTCGAAAACAGAGGAAATCCCCGTAGACTCCCATGGTAAAAAGACCAACTTCACAGCACAAGTAAACATGTTTACAGCCTGGTTCAAAAATCATTTTAGGTTTAACAGATCAAGTTTGCCTTCATGTTAACTGTGAGGAAGGTAATTTTTTTTTTTATATAACTCATCCGTTTAGATGTTATTTAATCTTAAAATGACACATAATTAGAGGTGTGTCCTTTTGATTGACAGGCAGCAGATTGGGTGCTGATTTTAGCCATGGAGGCTAACAGTTAGCTCCCTGCTTGCCCCCAGGAAGGCCTTAGAGTTGCACAACGGTGGTTTTTAGCTGGTTAAAAGCAAGTCTGAGTGTGTTTTACCTTTTAATCACCTATCTTTGTTCGTTCCTGTTAACTTTGGATTAGCTCGGTTAGCATTACCTTGGCTGTCAAATATTTGCCCCGTGGCTCGGAGCGGCCTTGCCTTTGCACATTTCAATATTTTCTGGCAGTGACAACACACATGACACGGCAAGATGGCGACGGTGGGAAACGCCCAACTGGCTTTGCTTTCCCCTCTTCAGACGTGACCGGATACTACCTCCATTTTTTTTACAGTCTTTGCTTCAGTATTTCACTTCGTTACGACAACAAATCACTTTAACACAACACACTGGTAATTTAACAAGTGGAAAGGATCATCTTGCCCATACCACACGAAGGCAGCATCGGCCAGAGGAGTTCATTTTGGACATATGGCTGCCAGATATCAGATACTATTTCATTTCATTTCATTTCATTTATTTAGCACATATTTCTACATCCAGCTGGAGTGCTTTACAGAGCAGGACATCAAAAAACATGGCTAAAAACATAAACATATAACTTAAAAAGAGAATAATTAATAAGACAATAATAGGAGAGAAAAAAGATTAAGAAGGAAAAGCCTGCGCCAAAAGATGGGATGTGAGCATGGTTTTAAAAGACGTAATAGACTGCGTTGACCTGAGTTCAAGGGGGAGTGCGTTCCAGAGGCGCGGGGCAGCTACAGAGAAAGCCCTAGCACCCCTGGAATTGCACCTGTGTCTTGGTACCTCCAGAAGGGATAAGGAGGATGACCTCAGAGATCTGGTAGGGACAATAACTCAGAGAGGTAACTGGGAGCAGAACCGTGCAACGCTTTAAAGGTCAACAACAAGATTTTAAACTGAACCCTGTAGCAAACAGGGAGCCAGTGAAGACTGGCTAGGACGGGGGAGATGTGCTCATAGCGTCGAGAGCCGGAGAGAAGACGCGCTGCAGCATTCTGAACAGCCTGAAGACGCTGTAGGGAGGATTTACTGAGGCCAGCAAAGAGCGAGTTGCAATAATCGAGACGTGAAAAAAAGATACTAGCAGCTATTAGCCAACATGTGGCTTATTATGATGTTTCTGACAACTTGGTAATCAACCAACAATTTAAAACCAGACATACTATTAGCAGATTCAAAGCAAGTCAGTCTGTAGCAGCAGCAGCTGCACCGTAGTCACATGACTCTGAAAGGAATGCTGGGACATGAAGTTCTTCCATGATAACAGGGACTTTTCATAATGGACTGCTGCTGATGGAAGATCATTTTAGGTTTCAAAATAGAACAATGAGATCTTGCAAAAGTTATTAGTAAAAATATCAGCCCGAAAAAACTGATACCAATACTTTCCGATATCACATTTTAATGCTGATATCTCTCTAATTTAAACCCATTGCTCCTTTTTTTTTTTACTTCTCTCTTCTTTTATGTCCATCTTTTAGTCCTCTTGTCGCTGTTTGTCTGCACAACACCTCTGTCAGGATTTATTAACTCCTGGAAGTTGTTATGCCAATACTATCCTGGATCAATCCTCATTAGTCATCGTCCAGGAAAGCTGCAGGCGGTAGGAAAAAAGCGTCTCCTGTCACTGGAAAAGATATCTCAAGCTGGTCATTTCAATAGATTCTCGCAGGGACTGACCTTTGTTGCAGTCAGTAAGGCTTGGAGGGAGGATTTAGGAGCCACTTGGTTCTGTCTTATTGAGTGATTCTTGGTAAATCTTTAGTCGGAGAGTTCAGCCGCTCTTCATTTCCAAAAATCACCTTTAGAAGTGACTCCATTATGTAGTGTGTATATGCAAGATGTAGCTGCTGCAGATACAGCAGAGTATAATGATGATCGATGATCTTTGGTATTTTTTCTATCCATAAGAGCAACACAAGGAGGAGTTCCAGCTGGGCTGATAATTCCTGATAAATCCTTAAGCAAAAGGGAGCGTGACTGAACATATACAAGTGGGCCTTAGTATAGAATGTCCTTGTATCTTACTGTGTCGTTTCAAATCCGCCCATTTCTGTCACGCTGAATTTGTGTTTGCTTGATTCGTCTCCTCCGATGGCAACTCACCTGCACCTAAAGCCTCGGCAGCTTATCCCTCGTTACATCTGTTCTGTAATGAGGGAGATTACGTTAAAGCTCATCTAAAGTACAAATGCATTCTCTCACAGCATGTAGACATGTCACCACATTAAAGCCAATCAGCTTCTTAAATTACACTAAAACAACAAATAAGTAAAGCTCTGCAGTTTATTACCTCGCCCTTTATTGCAAACAGACATCCAGCTGGTCCTGCAGATGAGGCGGCTATGCCCCCGCCGGTGTATGCACGAGAAAGTTAAAGGCAGAGTTAGATGGAGGGAAGGGACATCTGAAACAGCCAATTTCTTCCCGCTGCGAATTCTCCGGTATGTTAATATTAATGTCGCCACCATTTAAAGTGCCACTGAGTGAAAAGGAGGAAGGTGAAGGATGGGGGATTGAGAGAAGCAGCAGATAAAGAGGTGAGAGTAAGAAGCTCATTTTCTTTTCATTTAGTCCCAAGTGGTGATTTTGCAGCTCCAATCGATGCTCGGTGATAAATAAATAACACAAACGTAATGTGAATCAGTTTCTTTCAGATGAGCGTGCATTAAAACTAAGCTTTTATATATGTCTGTGTGAGGAGAGGAAGGGAGGAACTTCACCGGACCTGATAACGGAAGCTTTACCACAGCAAATAAAGCAGTTCCTGTCTGCTAAAGCTGATGTTTTGTAAGGTGTATTGAGCTGGGTTTCCATTGCACCTGGAATTTTGCAAAATCTAAATGTCGCAATTAAAAACCGCTAATGGAAACACCTTTAAAGGTACGGTATGCAAGAATTACTGACATCTAGTAGTAAAGATGGGTATTTAAAAGAAAAGACATTTCTTTCATAGAAAACATCTTTTCTTTCAAATGACTTAATATTCCAGCATTGTTGTGAATGTACGGTGGCCATTAGTGACCAAAATTCTCTCAGACATAGAGATGTTTTCATCTGTGAGTGGATCCAGTGGTCTCACGTGTAGCTATGACTGTACTATGAGGAACAACTTTTTATGTTTTGAAAGGAATTACTTATCCCAAACAGTGTTCTAACTCCCATTAAACAAAGCTTGTGCAGCAGTTTTAAAAGTTCAGATTGTTCTTACTTTACACACATTGTTTTGTTCATTCAGGGACACCGTAGTAAAAATGGTGGAACAAATATAGCAACCTCCATATGTGCACCCCCAGCAAGTAGATATAAATGACTCAATCTAAAAAAAAATAAACATGTAACAGCTATTCTAGTGCAGCAATTACACATCAATAGAAACATAGTTTTGAATCATATTTCAAATTTTTCTGCCATTGAACGTTGGTTTTTTACATACTGTACCATTAAAGAAAAAGCTCTCAAATATCATAAAAAAAGTTTTTACGCTCTCATAACGCAATTTTTCAGACGTTTTGACAAAGCAGTTTTTTGCAAGTGTAATGAAAACACTTTTTCAGGGGGATAAAAACCAGTTATTCCTTCTTGATTATGATGTTTATGATGATATACACGCATAAACTGAGGAATTGGAGTGATGGGGGAAGTTTTACCAGTCACATCAGGTCGAAAAGTCACAAAATCGCTGCAATTCAGCAAGCTGGGTTTATTTTGGACAACATGAAGATGGTTTAGGGTTCAGGTGATAGTAGGCCAATTTAGTGATTGCCTTAATGTGTTTTTCAAGGTTTAGGTGTAGTGATGGACTCAGACCTGAACTTTAAAAAATGTCCCCATGACTGACTGCGTCTTAGTATCAGCAGCTGCATCACCACATCAGTCAGGTACTGGTGCCCGATAAAAAGTGGAATACAAGATCCAGAAATAAGATGGGGATGGGCGATACCAAAATTTTTACGTCGAAACGATACCAGTAGTTTATGGCACTTTTTCAACTATACTGATATCAATACCGATACTTTTTGTCCTTTAAAAAAAAAATCACCTGATTGTACATTTTGCATTCATTTCTTGAATGCAAGGGCAATATTAGATATAAGTAAAACCTGAGAACAGAAGTACTGGAAAGAAACGCTTTTAAAACAATAATAAATTATAGTGATGATAAAATTAAACAAAGATCGATTAAAAATGTCTTTCAATTATCAAATAACATAATATATACCAACTAAAATAATCTAATTTATTAAGTGGAAAATGTTAAAATAGAAAATGTAATACTAATATTACAAATTTACCAAATCATAATGTACAATAACCTGCAGTAAACCACTGAAAGACAACAAAAAATCATCATCATCATCATCACTAACAGTAGCAGCTTTATCGTGACATCTGATGGGCTACCACCATCATATGATACTGAAGCGAGAATCTGGCTGCTTTCGTCATTTCATTGCCTAAAACTCTCAGAAGTAGATACAAATTGCATGTTTTGTATCTGTATCACGATACCCAAAAAAGTATCGATTCCAATATTTTGTCTGGCTGGTATCCAAGTATCGACTCCTAGGTTTCGATATGCCCAGACGCCAGAAGTTGATCCTGAGGGATTTTAGTTTGTGTTACGTTTTGGGCGTCTGTCCTGGAAGTCGCCATGAATGTTTTTCCTTGCCGATGAGATCAAAGGCTCCGTAAATACGGACTTTACCTCTGAAATATCATCTGCTGCTTTCATCTTCTGATGAGCAGCAGCTCTAAAACACAAAATGTTTATATCTCCATCCTCCTCAAAGTGGAGTCTCGCGGGATGGGATTTTACCAGAATTACAGCGTACACCATTCCATGGAAACACCTGCATATCTCTATTGTACTTTTTCAAAATTTTAGACGTATCACTTATTTTTCAAAAAGGTGTAATGGAAACCCAGCTGCTGACAGTCTGCAGCAGTTTTTCCTCAGAAAAACACATCACGATTCAGTGTTGGTGGAAATGCAACAACAAAAAAAACCATTCCCTAGGAGAGCATGTGGTTTATGAATACTATTTACTGACATAATGATCTCTCAGCTCTTGCATGCAGAGGCGCTGGAACGTGTGATGAGGGAGAGGAAAACTTGATTTCCATCTCCTGCTCCACACTTGTCTCGTGCTTACTGTTTTCTCCTTAACCAAGCCAAGAGGAGAAGCCGAGTGCAAGTATCAGAACACAATTTATGAATCATTAAGAGAAGGAGGGCATTAATATTTTATCGCCTCCAGACCACCAACAAGTGCTGGAGTGGATTCAGCGAACAGGCGTGTGCCTCCACACGCACGCATCCGCATTTATGCGGCACATGATGAAGTCGTGCACAACCGCACCCTGCACCGCCTCGTAAACACACATATGATTAGCCTCACTCACACACTCGCACGTGCACGTGTGCGTATAACAAATACAGACCCTCTGGAGAAATTTTAATTGCTGTCTGTTGGAGGTGATGCAGCGAGGAATCAGAAATCAACCCTGGAGCAAAGTCTTCCTCACTCTCTTCCTCTGGTTGGCTTCTCCTCCAGAATGCTCCCTCCTCTCTCACCTCAACCCTTGAGCGTAATTACTCCTCTATCTACAGACAGAGTATTGGTTTCCTCTAACTAAAGAGCAGCAGGCTCCTGCTTCCTCCTATCACTCCAGACCTTAGCTCGGTCGCCTCTCCTAATCATCCACTAAAAGCCTGGAACTATATCAAAGGGGATTTGTGTGTGAGTTCAAGTGTGTGTGCTAACTTTTTGTGCATATACACTCACATGCATGAACGTTTTTCGGGTGGGCCGTGCACTCATTTGTTTATGGGTGTGTGTGCGTGCATGCAAGCCTTCCCCACCCCTCATACACTGTATTGTGCTTTAGATCAAAGCCGTAAACCCCTCCGGGCTTGACACACTCTACCAAGGCTGCTGCAGCGCTGAATCCGAGCTGCAGTAATTCTGCTGATACTGTATGCTGCTATTAAAAAAACTTGAGTGGGGGAGTGAGCTTTTTTTTTTTATACAAGGGGATCTCAGAAGTCTCTCATTGTTCTGCGGAGGTAGAGCACGGACGTGTGTGTTGATGGGAAAGGAGAGCGAGTCGGGCCAGCCGGGGAAAAGAAAGTGATACGTGCTCAGTTATAGATCTCACCTCTTGAACTCTTTTCCTGAAACATTCCCTTGGGCAGCGGGGACGTCAGGATTTCTAGAGGGGCTGGATAGAGCAGGTCACTGAAAGCTTTGCTGATGTCCGTTGCTGATCCAATGGTAGGAAAAAGAAGAAAAAGGAAAGAAACCTGAGCAGCGTCTGCAGGGAATACTAGACAATGCTGAACAGAACGTCCAACGACAGCCCCGGATCTGTTTAGATTTCAGGAGGAAGGTGTGAATTGTTTTTCTCTTTTTCTTTCTGGGTGTTACACCCTATCTTCATGTCTGAAGATCAAAAAGAGAAAACAGTTCTTATTATCTTCTAACAGGGATGAACAGACCCCAGGAACAATAGTCTTCACTGGTGGAGACTAATGGGGGTCCATAATAAACTAAACTAAACTAAAAAGACACTTCACCGGTAAGGGTCAGACGGGGGAAGACAAGTGAAACTGACGCTAATGTCGTGCACACGCATGAGCTACTTCAACGGTGCTGGTCTTCAGTTTAACCCACATTACACTCAATCTGAACCCAGAGTTAGAGTCACGATGTCTGCTGAGGTAATAAAGTTATAAATCTGCAAGTTGTTTACGCTTTGATCGTTGAGTAAACTGACGGACTGTATGCTAACGGTAAAAAAGGCTAACGCTGGTTTGTAGTTCAAATATCCAAATTCTGGCTGAGACCACGAATACTTTATAAAATTGCCGCAACAACTAAATGTAACAAGTGGCCAGAGTGTTTCTCTTCCCCAGGAAGAGTCATGCTGTCATACTGCTACATTTACATGCTAAAAACTTAGCATTGCAATATTATGCATCCTTATTTCTGTCCTACATTGCATTTACCTTGTTAGTAAGAAGAAAGCCAACTGCAGGTCTAGGGCCCCAAAAAATCCACGATCACGGAGTCACGGACAGAATCACGAAATTGAACATTAAAAACGGAATTCATAATAAACGTGGAATGACACGGAAATGAGCAACGATTTCTGAAAATGTGTTTTGTTCTTTAGGGAAAGCTTTGCTTGGAAAAATGCTCCAAAGGGGGGTCACCAGAGCGCAGCCACCCACCTGCGCGGTGGCGGAATACACAACACCAGCGCAGCCATTCGAATGCGAACGTGCAGCTTGTCTCCCCCACATGCGCCCCCTTGAGGCTTCGTACCCGAAACTCTCACATTGAGCAGAAATAGTATGAGAGACGACCGCAGTGAAGAAAGATCTGCGCATTCTACGCGTCAGGCAGCTGCAGGAGCATGTGGAGGAAAGTATTTAAACTTGCGCAATGCCCCTTTAAATAAATATCCTCGTCTCTTCACAACTTTGCTTTTCTTGGCCAGTTGTTGAATGAAATCTCAGAACATCAAAGTGCTGCATTTGAGGAGATAAAAGATGACCTTCTATTTCGGTCTTCTCTCTCAAGAGGTAGACATGGAAAGCAGGAGAGATGACTAAATCAGGAAAAGAGGGTCTTTAAAGTAGAGGGTCAGGCCACACAGGTGCTTTGTTTCTCATTCTACGCTTCCTTCACTCATTTTCCCTCCATCTTTTTGTTTTTTAGCCACAGGAGAGGCTGAGCTTTTGGAGCAGAGGAGGAGGACTTCTGGCATGCGTCTCTGCGGGGGCGCATGTATAGAAAGAGAAATGCCTCTCTAAATCAATCTCTCAATCTGGCTCCTCTTTTCTCTCTGAACACTCCCAGGCTGGAAGGCTGCTAAATAATGGAGTGAACCGTGACCTTTGCAGTGCAGGTTCAGGCCTGGCTTTGGGATCCTTCTGATCTGATGATCGCTTTTGATCCAAACTGGCACTGGAGCGCCGAGATACCTGGAGAAGCGAAAAGGCTCTGATACACAATACTTAGTAGAACTGGCCGCTCTGATCCCAGAAATGACAGCATTTATTACAAACTGAATCTCCCCAAAAACAGAGAGCTCAGGTAAAGCCACGGGAAGGGAAAAGGCAGAACTCAGAGGAGTTTTGGCTTAAGTTGTCAACAGCTATTCATAATACAACTTATAACAACACTTGTTTGTTTTCTTTGCTCCTGAATCATTGCTGGAGAACTAATATGACAGCTTTGCACCTCTAAGTGAGGTGTGATAGCAGCAAAGTGTGAACAAAAACTAAAATATCACACTTGTGTCTTTTCCTTTAGCACCCTGAGCCATATGATTTTACTCCGAGGTGTCAAAGCCTGTTTCGCACTGGATAGCAAATTGACAAGTAAATCCCCAGGCTTAAAATAAGACCACAGTTGTGATTTGGCAATGATTTATATTTCTGTCCGGGTTTTGCTCACCTCAATTAGTTTGTGTTGCCCTGGCCTTCCCCTCCACTTTGCATCACATAATCGACTTCTCAGTCAAAGCTCTCTCTTTTTTCACACCATGCACCTTTTCTCTTCCTTTTAGCCCGGGGGGGATGTCTCATGGGAAGGATTTCAATAACACCCTAACACTTCAGGGTAAGGGTGAGGTGAAGGGAAAAGTGCAAGACAGGAAGGGATGGGAAGAAAGCAAAAGAAGAGGGCACACCTGCCTCGGCAGCTCCGCTGAGGAGATGATATCCTGATTAAAACCTGATGTAGAGCCCGCAAACATTGATCACACAAAACACTCTTAACCTTGGCTGCGGAGTCCCGAGATGTGGTAGATATTAAAGAAGCATGAGGACTCGTTCCCCTCTGTTATGTCAGGGCAGGGGAAAGTGAAGGTGTGAGAGAGGGAGACAGAGTATGTCGATGGATGGAAAAAAGACTAAGTGTTCCTGCCAAGCAGAGCGTGAAGTAAGGTGAGCAGAGCCGCATGCCAGAGACCCGAGAAACAGCATGGTGGGAAGACGTGTCCCTCCTTCCATCACTTTAAGAGAAGAACTCTCTGATCTTACACTTGATTCTGGAAACACAGCTAATGGAACGAACCCAGCAAAAACCAAAAGAAGGATTAAGCCTAACGGGGTCGCACAACTGCAGTATGGAAGAGTTCAACTCGCTCAGCTTGTGTGTGAAAGCTTTTCCTGTACTTCAGTTCTATGGGATGAAACATTGTTTTAAGTTGGTAGGACTTAAAAATCCTTTAAGTTAGTCTGACAAACTAGTGTAATTGTCTGCTTGAATACTATTTAGTGAGTTGTCAGCACTTACATTACTACACAGAAGTATTTGCTCACCGATCCAAATGATCAGAATCAGGTGTTCCATCACTTCCATGGTCACAGGTGTTTAAAATGAAGCAGCTCGGCATGCAGACTGTTTTTACAAACATTTGTGAAATAATGGGTCTCTCTCAGGAGCTCAGTGTATTCCAGCGTGGAACTGTGATAGGATGCCACCTGTGCAACGAATCCAGTGGTGAAATATCCTTGCTCCTAAATATTCCACAGTCAACTGTCAAACTTCATGTGGCCTTCAGATCAGCTCAAGAACAGTGTGCAGAGCTTCATGGAATGGATTTCCATGGTGGAGCAGCTGCATCCATCCATGCATCACCACATGCAATGCAAAGCGTGGATGCAGTGGTGTAAAGCAGCCGCCACTGGACTCTAGAGCAGTGGAGGCGTTCTCTGGAGTGATGAATCGTTTTTCTCTATCTGGCAAGCTGATGGACGGGTTTGAGTTTTGTGGTTGCCAGGAGAACGGTAAAGTTTGGTGGAAGGGGGATTATGGTGTGGGGTTTTTTTTCGGGAGCTGGGCTTGGCCCCTTAGTTCCAGTGAAAGGAACTCTGAATGCTTCAGCATACCAGGACATTTTGGACAATTCCATGCTCCCAACTTTGTGGGAACAGTTTGGAGCTGGCCCCTTCCTCTTCCAACATGACTGTGCACCAGTGCACAAAGCAGGTCCATAAAGACATGGATGCAGAGTCTGGTGTGGAGGAACTGGACTGGCCTGCACAGAGTCCTGACTTAAACCTGATAGAACACCTTTGGGATGAATTAGAGCGGAGACTGAGAGCCAGGCCTTCTCATCCAACATCAGTGTGACCTCACAAATGTGCTTCAGGAAAAATGGTCAAAAATTCCCATAAACACTCCTAAACCTTGTGGACAGCCTTCCCAGAAGAGTGAAGCTGTTCTAGCTGCAAAGGTGGACCAACGTCATACTGAATCCTATAGATTAGGAATGGGATGTCACTTAAGCTAATGTGTGAGTCAAGGCAGGTGAGCGAATATTTTGGGCAAAACAGTGTATGTGTCTAAGTTGGAGTTCATCACCACATGCCAGAGTGCTGCTAACGTTTGTGATTTTCTTGTGAAATGAGTCTCAGTCTTTATGTGCCACTCTTAACCCTGATTTTGGTTGAATATATCATTGGTTCATTCAGTCATTTTCTGTACCACTTATCCAGTTCAGGGTCGCGGGGGTTGCTGGAGTCTATCCCAGCTATCATCAGGCGAGAGGCGGGTACACCCTGGACAGGTCACCAGTCTGTCGTAGGACCAACAGAGAGAGACAGACAACCATTCACACTCACATTCATTCCTGGGGATAATTTAGAGTGACCCAATTAACCCAACACTTTTTGGTGGAGTTTAATTCATGTTTTGTATTAATCGTGTCTCATTACTACAGTAAATAAAAAAAAATTGTTTCAAATACTTATCAATGTTGTGCAATGCAATAATAATGACTAGCAAAGATAACTGAACATGTTCAGTTTCTGTTAGAGGGGATGGGGCTATTTTCAAAGCTTAATGTATCTGGACCACAAAGGCTCATGAGAAATGCAAATTTCTGCAGGAATTCAACCTTTTGTCATTATTATACTATAATTGTGAGTTTTGTGTTTAGTGCCGGTATATTCACATTTAGAGAACGTTGTTGAAAATTTTGTTCCGTTTGATCGTTAAAGTTGTACGATAAGTGTGGAGGAAGTACAAGGAGATAAACTGACCACCATAAACTTTTCCTTAACACGTCAGAGATAGTACAACACCCTGAACAGCCATTTAGGTCTGTCTTTAACTTTGCATCTACTCTGATGCGTACTTAGTATGTAGAATGAGCTCATCTGAGAATCATTTTGTATTCCAGATGCATTACAAAGCTACAGTAGTTAGTCTCATTAGAAATATCAGGTTTTTACAACTTACAAATAAGAAAAACTTGGAATTAAAAGTTGGTAAAACCTGAAATTTTAAGCCACTGCAACTTACATTTGAGTTAGATAAAGTCAAGATTTAAAGTTGCTGCAGTTTGAACTTTTGGGTTTGTAAAACTTTTAATCTAGTTAGGAAGAACTTAAAATTGAGGGCCAGGCAAACTCAAAAGCAAAAGTGAAAATGTTGAGTTTAAGTGCCTAACTTAAATTTTTTCCTGGAGTTTGCTGCCTTAAAATGTTAAGTTCTCTAACTTTCCTTTTTTTTCTTTTTTACAGTGTATGGATGCCTGGTGACGATGATGCAGCAGTAGGAGCTGAGGCACTGTTTGTGGTCCCAGACTGAAGGGAAAGGACTGATGAGTCATTTTTGTGCAGATGGGCTCATTCTCTTCCACTCCTTTTACCATTTAAATGTCCACATGGACGCAGAACGAACAGTGTGCCACCTGTGTTACCCTTCTTCACAATACTGAGCAGTCAGGGGCGGTGAAGGAGCAGTAATCTGACAGCTGCTCCACACAAACTGAGCTGCAAAACATAAGAAATAAGAATAAAAAATACAGCAACATGGGGCGAAAAGGTTAAAGGGGTGTGTTTGAAATGGAAATGATGATGTAAACGCTCCTTTTTCGAGGTTCTGATGCAGCTTTCAGGAGAATCCTGGATGCTTTGATTTCATGTATCATACTTATAGACACAAACCAAACCAGCTTTTATCACAAATGGGATCAAAGTCCTAATGGGGTTGACAGAGTTCCCTGTAAGTGTTGCAGCCCCTCAATGAGTGACAATTTACAGCAGTTGTTGCTGCGTTTGTTGTTGAGCCTGGTGAGCTTTGTGATCATGTTGCAATGCAGAGAAACGGAGGGAGCAAATGGGTTTCAGGAGAAAGGATAGTTTTTAGATGTCCACTCGGAGCTGAAGCCACAGGCCACTGAGCACCATGACGGACGCTCGATGCTACTGAAACATGTAATCTGTAATTTAGGTTCCAGCTGCTCGAACACTGAAAATGGCTGCTGAGATATTTCCCCCGCACATCACACACATATTTGTTCAGCTTTACTCTGGTCATACAGCAAAGTCTGACAATGACACAGGTTAAAAAGGTTGTAGAGAAGAAATATGATACTTATGGAAGTCTTTTGTTAGGGTAAACTTTGTTGGTTATGTGCTCTGAAAGTGAGTTCACTATTGTGGATTTTTACCCGCAAAAAAAATTATTTAATAAATAAATAAAAAATGGTGGGGCAACAAAAACTAAGCCAGGTACAATTAACTTCCAAGTAAAACAACTTTACTCCAAATACTTTTCACAAAAGGACATTTTTGTAATCAAAAAAAAAAAAAAACAACCTGTTATTATATAAAAATAAATCATTAGAATATGCCGAGTGTGGTACACACCATGTCCCCAAACAGCATAGTGACTACCTGCAGCCCATACGGTGTATAGGCCCACAGGCTGAATGCAAGACCGTGGACACCTATGATGCTAATTAGTGGACATGTCTTGATTTAACATGTCCCTTTGCTCACAATATTTTCAGTCTTTTCTAGGGGTACCATAATTTTTGTCCAGGCCTGTTTCGTGAGTTTATTTTTTTAATAATTCTGTCGAAGCACGGTTGAAAAGCAATGTGTCACTTTCATTGGCTCATTTTCATAGATTTTTTATTTATTATTAATTTTGTCAGATTCAAGTTATTTCTTTGACCACTGTGGGGTTTTCTTTCATTAACAGAGGGGTACCAACAATGTTTTCCATGTCTGTATCTCTATAAAATCTACCTATGGTATTTGTTAAAGGGGGGTAACATGCAAAATTGACTTTTTTGAGCTTTTTATCATGTTTTCATGTCATTCCCTCCCCGTAAAACATGCCACAGGAGTTATTTTGACTCCTTCATGCATATTTGCGAAATCCCTGAATCTCCTGTAGAACCATGGCTGCCAGAATGGCTGCTACCACAAAGCACCTCCAATACCACGAAGCTCCTCCCCCTTCCTTGCTAAGCTCCGCCCCACCAGAGCATGAGTATTGCTATGAGTGGAGTAGGCGTGTCAGAGACAGCAGGAGGCATCTTAAAGGGACAGCAGTGAATTTTTAAGGCATCAGATACAGACATGGAATGATGTCACATTTCTTTTAGGTTGTTTTTTTATGTATACTGTATATTCAGACTACTGAAGGTAACACAGTTATTTGGTTGTGCCATAAAAGGGAATTATGTGCCTAATACACGTCACATGAAGGGAAGGTGGACAATTTGGATATAAAAAAGAAAAGCTCACAACTGAGATCCGATTTTCATTGTTAATTTATTAGAGCCGTTCAAAAGAATCAATTCATTCATGAACATTGCATCTCTACCTCTCACTGAGGAGGTAAGTTATGCCTGTTAACATGCAGGTCTGCAGCCATCGCCTTTTTATCCTGTGTGCCATATGTCGCCACTCCTCTGCTGCTTAGTCCATCCACTCCTTGAGTTAAGATCCTAGAGAGACAATTTGTGCAGCCCATTAAAGGCTGATGAATTGGATTTAGATCAGCAAACTGGTGTAAATGGAGGGTCTATACTCACAGGCTGACAGCCTCGACTTTCTTCTCATTTGCGTAACTCTGTGAAAAACGATGGCTCGGCGTTGGCTCCTGTCTCCAGCATGCCGTGCTGCAGCGTAGAGCCTCACTGTATTCACAGCATTAACACAATAGAGTCTTGGCAGGCTGCTGACTGACATCTGTGCTATGTTGTAAAAAAGCGTTGCGCTGAAAGCATTCTGCTTGTTGACAAGACAAAACATGCTTTAATCTCATCAACGTGTAGCCGAATGGTGCGGTCTGAAAGGAACACGGAGGACAAAGCTCGAGTTGCTAATGTGATCTCGTACATCCAGATGAGGAAGAGCTTGCATGAACATGTGCTTGATCTGCAAGTGTTACATGCTGAGTTTTAGAGGAAGGAGAGCAAAAAACAAACAAAAATAATCTGAAAATAAATCTCCATGTACAAACATGTAAGTATTCATGTTTTACATCGACAGAGAGAAAAGCAACATTGTAAAAGCTTTTGATGACTTATTCAGCTGCAGCTTTCTCAAGATCACATGGCGCTAATTTATTAATAAGCCTAATTTCTTGAGGTCGAAATTCAGATTTAAAATTGAATTACAACCCTCTTGTAAAGAGCTAGCAGATAATAAATTAGACACGCATGATGAATGCTAAGTTAATTCCCTCCTGGCTCTTAAAAGTGCAGTCCTGTCTGTAATTCATTTAAACAGAGCGACCTGTTCATATTTAAATACGTGTTCGCATGATACTGCTGCAATTATCAGAGTTGTAAAGTAAAGCTGCCAGTGGAGAACTGCCAACAACCTTCCCGTGCTTTTCTACCGAGTCCAATGAATAACTCTTAATTATACAAACAACAGTGAATTATGTTTTAAGGAGTTTTCATAAATATTTCTGCACTGGTTCACTGGCAGCATTTCTCATAAACACAAACCCTCTTTGAGTCATTACATCTTCAGCTGTGAATATTGCTGATGGTGAGGCTATTTAAACCAGGCCCTCGAGTGCTTCAGGACTAATTCTGCAACCAGCCTTAACCACTCCTCTCTACGCACACATTTAGCACAATGCCGCTCACATGAATTAGAAATCACAGACATGAATATTGTATGTGTTATAACGAAACTGTGTAAATGCAATCTTGTGTGTACACTGGGAAAACTCCAATAAATGGGAAATAAGGGAAACACTGGAGGATTTCCATTTTCAATTTCAAATCAACCCTGTCTCATGAAACATATCTTGAATTTACATTTTATGGCAAATTGTGCCTTTTTTCAACTTTAAAGGTAGAGTCCGAAGTTTCCCCCCTGAAAATAAGCGTTAGACTTGCGCAAGTGAAATCCATCTCAAACCGCGCCTTTGGGCCTTTACTTGTGTGCAGTGATGAGTTTGAATGCAACTCCCTCTCCTCATGTCTGTAATTCGCTCTTTCGCTTTGTTTTGTTGTCTTTGGGACATTTCTGGGTGGAGATTTCTGTTTATATCGCCAGCCAGTGACAGAGCTAAGGACATGACGCTGTGTAGGAATAAGCTCATGATTGGAGCAGATGTCAGTCACTCGAACTCTTGAAGGAAAAAAAAAAAAAAAAAAACGGTGAACGCACCGAAGGTAAGAGCTTTAGATACTGTAGTGCACGCTGGAAAACCAGGGTTAATGTTAGTTTGGCTTTTTCCTGCTTCTGAGCGAAGCTTGAAGCTGAATAGGCTGAAGAACGAGGCGGCCATTAGCCTGAGAGGGAGGGGCTCAGTTTGAATACTGTTGTTTGCAAACAGAAATGCTGGAGGGACTTCGGACTTTACCTTTAAATGATTTGAAAAAGGAGACGTTTGTCCCATCTGGTAACATTATGCTCATAAACCTAATATAAGTGGGGGAACACATCCAGTCCTCAAGAGTTACTGTCTTGCAACTTTTAGAGCTCCACTTCTCCAACACACCTGAATCACACACATGGCTGAATGACCTCATGTGCATATCATTCAGCTCTGCATAGGTGTGGTAACGAGCTGCTTGATTATGGAAAAAACATCATTATCTCGCTATGATGGTCAATATTGAAATCCCAATTATTAAAACGATTTTTTTTTTTGTAATATTATGCATTTTTTAGCATTTCTCTTAGTTGAAAGACATTTCATTGATAATTTATGCAAAATGTTTAAATTGAAAATAAATATAGGCTACAAATATGTACCTTGCAGGTCTTTTGCATTGTATAAAACATTAAAGGAAGAGTATGGAGTGTTCCCCTGTTTCTGTTTGTAAACACTATTCAAACTGATCGCCCCTCCCCTCAGAATAACAGCCGCATCACCCTTCTGCAAGCGTCTCCTTCAAAGCTCGGAAGTAGAAGAAAGCCAAACCAATATTAACCCTGCTTTTCGAGTGTGCACTAAAGCTCTTTTCACTGCAAAATATTTCCTTTTCTTCGCTGCATGCGCCAGTTTTATGGAGAATTTAATTAATCTGGTGTCAGCTCCAGCTGACATTTTTAAAAAATAAAAATAAAACTCCAATAAACGAGTTTATTCCAACAGAGTGCATGCCCTTAGCTCTGTCATTGGCTGGAGACAATAAGCACATCTCCCTCCAGAAACGTCCTGAAAACACCAAAAACAAAGGGAAAAGATGAAATGCAGTCAGGGGAGGGGACGTTGTAAACAAAACTCACCGCCACATGAGAGTAGAGACCCAAAGGTGCGGATTGAGATGGATTTCACTCAGTCCAGCGTTTATTTTCAGGGGGAAAACTCCGGACTCTACCTTTGAATGAATAAAATAACTATACTTTCAATACATACTTGCACCCATGAATATAAGTTTGGTTTTCTCTTGAGTTGCTGCATGCTATCATGGATTACAAATACAATTTTTCGTATATTTTAAAAAGTTAAACAGTTTTAGATTTAAGACACCTGTGCTGAGGATTCACCACTAGACATTTTGATGCAAGCGCAGGTGATTCTAAACTCATCTTCAGTTTCAAACAAGCCAATTCCTGCAAAAAGCACCGTAAAAGGATCAGTCTGGTGCTGTCAAACGTAGCGAACATTTGATGCAATCACCTAAAAAGTGTCAGTAACACTCTGCCAGAAGTATTAAAAATTAATTTCTCCACTTAGAATCTACTGATTCAGGGAGAACGCGGGAGCCACAGGGTGCTTGATGGGATATTTATCACACTTACCCTGACAGGCCCAGGGCTTATCTTGTTACTTATCATTTGCTATACTTGATATCACACCAAAGTTTTTCATCAACATTTGAATGAAACATCTGCTTCGTGGCTGTATGACTGATTTCAAGCACATGCTACACATTTGTGTGTTTTTTGGTCCTAAACTGAGGACTGGCGTAAAATAGCATGCAAGCAACTGCACAGGGGGCCTGTTAAATGGCCAGCACCAAAACCCTGCAACGCTGTCAGCCACACAACGGGCGTAAGACTAATATCTCACATCGGGTGTGGATTAGTTTCTGTCTGCTGCTCGGGGTGAAATGTGTAATCTCATATCTGAGAGGTGGGAGGGTGAGGAGGCGGGGGAAGGAGGGGATTCTTGCTATTAATGCTTAACCTTTTAAAAATGGATTTGCAAGTGTGACGAGATAAAGGGCTGAATGTGATCCTGAAAATATTTCCGCCCTGTGACAAGTTACAAGGAGAGAAAGAAGAGAAGACAATCAGAGCCTTCGCTGTAAAATCAAACGGAATAAAAGGCTGCCCTTCATCTCATATCATATAGTAGA
The DNA here is from genome assembly GCA_023101725.1 of Atherinomorus stipes. Classification (NCBI taxonomy): domain Eukaryota; kingdom Metazoa; phylum Chordata; class Actinopteri; order Atheriniformes; family Atherinidae; genus Atherinomorus; species Atherinomorus stipes. The sequence continues at coordinate 1,822,786 of JALJCO010000398.1, forward strand.
GAAGAGAGAAACTACAGGAAAGCTGCAATACTTTTCACCGTGCATTTCATTTGTTAATAGTGATGCAACAATACATGTATCTTTGTTGGCCCATTCAATACAGGGCTCCATGTATCCATTACTATCAAACAATACAAAATGTTCAAGTTATTTTATCAACTTGACAATTTTAAAACTCATCTTAAAACCCATTTTTATTCTTTGGCTTCCAGCACAGCATGAGACTCTCTGTTTTAGTGTATCGTGGTTTGTTTTGGTTGCTGATTTTATTTGGTTTTATCACTTTTACTTATTTTTTTTTTGTGTTATTTATTTTATTTTATTTTTTAATTATTCTGTTGTTTTCAAAATGTTTTTACCTATCCGCTTAGTGTGTACAGCACTTTGTTCCAACTGTGGTTGTTTTAAAGAGCTCTATAAATAAAGTTGAGTTGAGTTGAGTTTTGAATGTGCATTATGGCAGCTTCACAAAGAAAGGCAATCTCTTTCCTGATTTCACCTAATCAAGTGCAACATCAATTCCCCACCCCCAGCTGATACACCGGTGTGAGTCACGTTAGCATGTTTGACTGCATTCCTGAAAATGAGTGAATTGAAGTCGGGGTTTTCGAACAAATGGATTAAAAAAAAAAAAAAAAAAAAAACTTCTGTAGCAACACTGAATGAGGCAACAACAACGTTGTCAGTAAACATGAGTTCATTAAATTTCTAATGCTGTCTTGTCTAAGAAATGCAAATTCACTGTCTGAAGTGCCCATGATGCTAGCAGGTAGCCCCTTTGCAAAGAGAGCTAGCAGCTGGCAGGTTGACTTACTTTTTCGAATTAACGTTAAAACCAAATAAGGTTGTAGCAAATCAAAAAATAAGTCAACCTTGTCTCCAGGCAGTTCATTTCATTACTGTACCTAACCCTGAAAAAAATTATATTATTTTTCTTTGGAGAACAAACATATGCAGCTATGTCAACTACATGAACGAGTTTATATTGCTATGTCATCACTCCTTCAGTAGATTCTAGCACATTAAATTAAAGTCCATTCAAATTTCAAAACTCTTCGAGTGCCTGGATATGAATTTTTAAGCCATTTATTGGGTTATGATCCTATTTCTCTACTTGAATATTTGTAATTAATTATGATAAATTAGATAGTAAAAAGGCATGAAATTTTCTCTTTTTTCATTGAAACAAAATCAAACTGTGACACTAAATATCAAACCAAACCATAAATTTCATCTATCATTGCTCCCCAGGTAATCCTGTAGACATTTCTGTCTTCAAAGATACTAAGGTGGGTTACATGAGTGTTGGGGAGAGCAGGGGTAATATTGCTCTGAAATAAAGAAAACTAGTTTTGTTTTGTTAACTTTTGCTAATTTACATCATGGTAATGTCGACAAACGGCAGTTTAAATGTGTTCATTTTGGGGCCAAATGTTTTTTGGGTAGAAGTTCAGCCATGCAGCAGTAATCTATCACCTCTGTCCTGAAGGGAGACTGCAACACCTTGCTGAGTCGGCCAGAGCAGAGGTCCATGGTGGGGATAACACAGACAGAATACCAAGCACGGTCAAACCCCCACCGACAACCAATTATAAATGAACAAAATTCAAATTATATAGCGCTGCAAACCGTTGAGACTGCAGGCAATAAGAAGCTGTAATTACATTAAAAGAAAATGCAACCTAGAGAGAACAACTGCATGTAGAGTTTTAAATTTACATTAAAGTAGCACCATGTAACATCTGACCTAAAAAAACGTGTTTCTGACTCTTTTGATGGCATCTTAACACTTATTTACGTGCATTCCTATAACCATCACTGCCCTGCAGCATTCAGAGCCTGAGAAGCTGCACTTCAAAACTTTTCTCCAGGACGCTGCATCACTTTAAAGCTGAGTTTCCCTTTTGTGCACAATATTACACAAAGCATCACTGCATGTTTCTAACTTTATCTCACAACATGCTGATCGATCTATCTATCTATCTATCTATCTATCTATCTATCTATCTATCTATCTATCTATCTATCTATCTATCTATCTATCTATCTATCTATCTATCTATCTATCTATCTATCTATCTATCTATCTATCTATCTATCTATCTATCTATCTATCTATCTCAAAAACTGTTAATAAAAATCGACGTGGTATCCGGTCACGTCTGAAGAGCTGAAAGTGAAGCCACTTGGGCATTTCCCACTGTCATCATCTTCTGTGTTGCATGTATCGTCACTCCCAGAAATACCAAAATGGGCAAAGCGCAGCCTCGAGGGGAAGTAATTGACAGCAAACGTACTATGGGCTAAATGCAAACCAAACTAACTCGAAACTATCGGGAGCTAATGAAGATTAGCTTCCTGAGCGGCGGGATAAAGGTAAGACATGTTTGGACTTGCTGTTAACTGCCAAAAATCCACCATTTTGCTAATCTGCTGCAGACTGAGACCTTACCAAGAGCAAACAAGGAGCTAACCGCTAGCCACCGGCCAGCAGGCTGACATCTGGGGCCTGTACGACGAAGCTGGATTAACATACCCGGGATTTCTCTCTGTTACCTGGGTTGACTTTACCAGACATCCGCGGTCTTGATAAACGGTACTACGAAGCTGGTTATCAACTCGGTAACTCAACCCAGGGTTTTCCAATCTTATTCAGTGCGCACTCACATAAAAGGGGCGGCGTTTGAAGTGTCTGACCAATCACAGACATGGAGAAACAGAGAGCCACACATTTCACCATAGAGGAGCAGACGATGAATAGAAAATGAAGAATTCAGGAACATCATCCAGGCCAGAAACAACACAGTTGCCGCAGCAAAAGCAGGAAGGAATGCTGGCAGAAAATTGCCGTCTCTGTTAATGCACATGTCTGTATAATCATGAAAAAATATCGGACTGATCACTGTCACTTCATCACACTACAGCGCTTCCTCAGTGTATTTCCTTCTCATGCTGTACATATAGATATTTCCAGGCTCATGTCTTGCACATATTGTAAGTAAAGAACAAAATTTATAAAAACATAATCAGCGTCACCAACAGAGTGCATGAAACTACCTGTGAATGAATGAATGAATGAATGAATGAATGAATGAATGAATGAATGAATGAATGAATGAATGAATAAATGAATGACGTTTTACTGAGTGGGATTTGAACACCATGAGCATAATTCAGCTACAAAAATTAAGCTATTCAGCTATATCAGTGCAGCACTATTTGTTTTCAATCAAGGTGAGGCATTGGTCTATATAAAAAATAATATATTTAGTCTATTAACAATAATGAAACCTCAGTGTGATGCAGAGCGTCTGTGGAGTCACTGCCCGGCTGCGATGCATTACATTTGTGATGTCCGGCTCCAACAGCTCTGAATATTCTCTCTCTTCTAAGAACTCCTCTCATGATCTGCACCAGCATCGACAGGATCTTCTAAAAGTGGGCAGGCCATATATTCCAAAACCGCTAATTGGTCAGGGGGTGGTGCTTTTATACCCTGTGATCTCTTATCCAGAACTTAACCTGGTCCGGACCTGGTCCGGGGGATATAACCCGATCAGAAGTGAACCAGCGTCCTATGGAAAACCCTGGGTGAACCCTGAAGTTACCTCAACAAGAGAAAATCCGGCTTCGCCGTACAGGCCCCTGGTCTGCCGCATGTCAATGAAAAGGATACCTCTAATATGTGTAATTTCAAGATTGAATAACATCTAAACAGATAAGTTATAAAAAAAATTCACCCCCCTCGCGGTTGACATGAAGGTAAACTTGACCCATTAAACCTAAAATGATTTTTGAACCAGGCTGTAAACATGTTTATTTCTGCTGTAATGTTTATTCCTGCTGTGAAGTTGATGTTTTTAACATGGGAGCCTTTGGGGATTTGTTGTGTTTTGGAGCCCCTAGCGCAGTGGTTCTCAAACTGGGGCGCAGTTTGAGACAAAGATGTGTCCACGTGAGACAACAGTAAGAATACGATTGGCCCTCGCAGACAACAATGTGGCACCTGGGCCAACACATCGATCCAGCTTCTGAGGAAAGAGGGTATGCTAACAAAAATGCTAAAGAGTTCACTGCCAGACCTGGAAGAAAGTCCACTCACAGGGACTCAGTATCAGTCTCTCTTTGCTGATTCTCACCCACCATTGCAGCAGCAGTCTGATCAAATGAGTGCCATCTGTCTGGCCGAGGTTCAACAACAGCACCACAGCGTGCCGGCTGGATGCCTCGGATGGATACATCCTGGCCCGTTCTTCCGCATACACATGGGCTCATTCTCTTCTTCCAGTCTTTCACACACTCACACACAAACAGGTGAATCTAGTCTAACATGCAAATGTCCTGAGGGAAAATGCTCTGAGAAGGCAACAAAGATGTGAATGAGATGATCCCAGTAAATGATGATGGATGGTCGTCTGCTCACTGGACAGAGATATGACATTGACTGGCCAAACTGTCTCTCTGTTCCAACACAATGTTCTGTCTTCCAGCTGGCTGAGAAAGATCCAAACAGATACGGAAAGCATACATTTATTTCACTCCTTCCTTACGACCAATGAGAGATTAGCAACATTGGTTGACTATTACATTGTGTTATTTAAATATTTCAACCTATTATCGACATTAATACTACAGATACACAATGTTATTGGCTCAATATCAGTATCAGCCAATATTGGCCTTAAAACTGAATATTGATATCCACCCAGTATTGACCTGATTGTGACCAATATATTTTTGCTTTGCTTTGTTTATTTGATAGGGACAGAACACATGAAAAAAATCAGAATATGCCAGATTTAACCAAAAGGCTAGTTTTCATCTGTTGTTCCTGGCCAGTCTTAAAAGGCTCCCTGAAATAAGAAAATACATAAATATTAGGGATGTTCGATGTTGCCTTTTTTACTGATATCAAATATTGTCTAACCCTTGAATTCTAATACCCAATATCAACAGATACTGATATATGCAGAAAACTGTGAGTGTATCTCTGTGTTGTATCTTATATTTTTAAAGGGGTACAACGGTATTCTGTTCTGAAATCCTCAGCCAGAGGAGTTCATTTTGGACATCTGGCTGCCAGATATCAGATACTAGCAGGTATTAGCCAACACGTGGCTAATTCTAATGTATCTGACAACTTGGTAACTTAACCAACAACTTAAAATCAGACATATTATAAGCAGCTTCAAAGCAAGTCAGTCTGTAGCAGCAGCAGCTGCATCGTAGTCACATTACTCTGAAAGGAATGCTGGGATATGAAGTTCTTCCACATTATCAGTGACTTTTCTACATGCTGGACCAACGCTGATGGAACAAGATCTCGTTTCGTTATGGAACAATAAAATCTCGCAATTTAGTTTTAAAAAATATCGGTCCAAAAAACTGATACCGATATTTTTATGCCAATATTGGCCAGTAATATCAGTAGGCCGATAATATCGGTAGGCCAATAATATCGGACATCCCTAATGCATATCAATTTGTAAATAAAACAGTTATAATTAACTAGTAGACACTTGTTGGTGGCAAACCCACAAAATACTGTTTTATTGTTTTTTTTTTTCCTTTATTCATTTTAATCCATGGGGCATGGGGAAATACAGGGCCACGCTTCACAAACTAATGCAAAACTGTTTCTGGTGTCTATCGGTGAATCACTGACATGACACTGCAGCTGTTCTGTGGCACAAAATTTATTCTAATTTCTTATCCCATTCACCTCAGCATGACATGGCATGTTTACAAAAGCTTCTATGAACTCACAAGGAGCATGTTTTCACCTGCACACACCACCAGCAGCACCAACATTATAACAGCATATAGCTCTGGGTAGTTGGTGAGAACGGTGTGCCCACCTCTCCTGCAGCAGTCAGGCTTTCACCTTCAGCTCCAGATAACTTGCTTTGTGTGCTTCTTGTGTTTGAGCGTGAGAGACACAAAATGATTGTGTGTTTATTTACAATGTGAAGGCTTGTTTTTAATTCTTTATTTGACATTGAAATTATTTCAATGTGATATTAAATAATTACTGTTGCTGTGGGAAGAACTTCCAGCTGCTTTTTGGTATTAAAATTGATTTCTGAGTAAAATTTGATTTGACAATAAAAGGGTTTCAACTCATCCCAGCATGGCCGACTCTAATAACTGGGGTTGATTCCTTGGGTTTTATCTCAGTCAACTCAAAAGCAGCACGGCTCATTACGGCTGAGTAACTAAACGTGCTGGTGAAGAAGACAATCTGGATAATTTCACACGTAAACATGTTGTAAACAAGCATACTCCATCTTTCACACTTGAGTTTAATAAGAAAGGATTACTGACACTGAAACTGACCATTCCCTGTGAATCATCCCCACTTAGGGTGCTGAGTCTCTTTACATTAGCAGCACATAGAGTCTTAATGAGAAAAGGATGCATGATGCCACAAGGCTGATTGGAACTTAATTAAGTGAAGGGCTCCCGCCATTAATTAGTCCAACAATATGTAAAGTTGTTTCAGCGGTTTCTCTCGCCTTCACCTTCAGGCTTGTCATAAAGGAGCTTCTTGCTCGTTGTTTTACTGCAATTACCTGCTTGTTGCACCTGTCACTCAACTGGCTGCTTTTCAAAATGGTACAAAATAAATTATGTCTTTAACTTAATGGTTGGATTTTATTTCATAAGCTGCATCTGCTGTGCTCGGAGAACACAGGAAAAGTGCGCTACTGCACATGTACTGCTCAGAGGGATCACAAAAGATCACCGTAATTTTCAAACTTAGAATAAGAAAAGAGAAACTTTATTGTCCCACAAGAGGAAATTTGTCTTGGGCTTTTAGAGTCACATTATTAAAGCGGCGAGCCAAAAAAAACAAAACATTTTAGTTAAATAGACAGTAATTATTTTTCAAATGCCAGGGAGCCGCATCAGAGGGATGAAAGAGCCGCGGTTTGCCGACCCCTGCCCTAGCCTTTGGCCCTAACTCTTCATTTTGCACGTTCATGTGGAGGGTAGTGGTGTCCCAATTCTGCAGACCGAGGGGGAGGGGGAAGCGGTATGGCGATCTGGCCCTCGAAACTGCGATTTTCCAGGGGGACACTAGAAAACGAGTGGTATGATAGTACCCACAATTTCATGTGAAAATTCAGGCAAAATGGTGCGGAAATCAGCAGCAGCAGCAAAAGAAACACACAAATGTGATTATTTTTACGTAAATAAAATATGAAAATCACTAATCTAAGGTCGCTTTAATGTATAACAGACAGTATTATTACAAATGTGAGAAAAATGGCTATTTCTGTAATGTTACGTGCATCGGCTCATGTTTGTAACGTAACGTTAACCTTGAGTCGGAGGCGTCTTCTTTTCATTTCAGTTTAAAATTTTTCAGCCCAAAGCTGAAAGAAATAATCCAATCAACCAGGAAAGGGAGATTATTGCTGTTACAGACAGCATTGCAAACTCCTCCGATAACAACCGCGATATCAGTTTACTGCGCCACGAACGACGCATGAGGATTTTGAAGGGTTGTCCCATTTCTTAGGGGCATAGCCATGGGGGAGGGCTGGTTAGGCTTGAAAATAGGAATTGAATTCGGCAAAAAGTGTCTCTTTTCTGTATTTACTTTGTTTTTAACTTGTTATATAATCTAGGCTACAACAAATATAAATGATGTGACTTTCACATCGACCCTGAAATCTCTCGTGGAATTCCTCTAAGTAACCTGTCAAAAACGTGCAGCAGACACTTTACCCCCACATCTTCATCTTACTAACCAGAGCAGCAGTTACCTTCAAGACTGATTTGACATTGCAGAGTTTGTCCTGCAAAGCAGCAGCGAGATAAGTGAGGAAAAATGATGAGAGAGCATCTGATTAGAGTGTGCCATGCACTGTGAAATAACTGGGTAATATGAATTACATGCAGGGGGGAGTAAATGGTGTAATACACAGCTATTTTTCCTGTAAGAAAGGTCAACAAAAATGAAGTGTGTCTGACTGGAGGCTGCACGAAGCACTTCTAAGCTGCCAGTGAGTCAAAGCAAGAGGTTCGGGTTTAAGTGTGACAACATGATGATGCCTCTGCGGGCACTTTTTCTGGAAGACACAGTGCTGTTAGAATATTCTCAAGCATATAAAGGTACACATTCAAAGCTCAGGAGATCAGGAGCAATGCAAAGGAACAGAGGAACCTCTACGCCTCCGCTGGTTGGTCATTGCTCTCCCTCTTTATCACCATCTCTCTCTGTTCCTTTCAGGGCATTTTCTCTCTCCCCTCACTGATGCCCAGCATTCGTCTTTATGCAGCAGAGCCCATGTGCTCTTCTCTCAGAAGGAAGAAGGATTTGGTTTCGCTCTCAGCAGATCTAAGAAAGCTCAGCATGACATGTTGTTTCTCTGAAGAGAGACGGAAAATCTCTGGCTCACTTAATGTATATTAGCTTTTAGTATTACATTCCACCCCTGCTCCTGTTTCACTGAATGCAAGCTTTGCACGGAGCTGTCTCCGAACAACTCCTCCTCTTCTCTTGGGTGCAATCAAAGCATCGGTCTTTGACTGAAGTGTGAATAAAACACAGGAATCTTTTGTAAGCGAGAAGCAGCCGGGATTGATGCTACACCTTTTCTTTCTTGCAGAAGGCACAGCAGACGTAGAAGCTGCCGGCGTCTCAGCTCTTACATATGTCACAGTCACCCAATTACTATCTTAGTCACTGATGACACACCACTATACCTCACCTGCTGTCTGGTAGACAGCAGAGCGCCAAAATTTCTGTATAAGAAACAGAAAAAACCCTGAATATTAAAATAAAAAACAAGCTGAGCCGGAGTCGCTGCTCGATCGGGTGTTGAGCTGCACAAATGTTGTCAGGGCAGTCACACCAGACCGGGTCTCTGTGCTGCAGCATCTTGCTGTAGTGATGTTATTACAACTTTGGATGATTCGCATGAGAGGGCAGACAGCAGGATTTTTTTTTTTTCTCCCTTCAGCTATTTGGCAAATGAGAAATGTCACCCACAGCTGCAGCTCGGGCCGACTGGAGGGGTTACAAACTCACAGTGAATGTGCTTGTAAAGGTGTTAGCATGTTCTATAAAAGAATATTAACCTATCTTAGCATAGCAAAATGTTAAGCTGATATTAAAAAGTATCCAGAGATTAATTGTTAATATATTTTGATAGCACAGCAAAAATATATCATTTGTTTAAAGTCTACAACTAGAACTTGCAGCTGGGCCAAAAATAAAAGATGCTTTTATCTTTCTGAGATGAATTCAAGCTCCAAAGTAGAGTAGGGAGTCGAGCATTGGGTATCGATCGAAATTAGGACTAACTTTCTGATTCTCCTGAAATCTTTCAATTTTAAATTTCAATTCCCAGGCTTTGTCTCATTCTGAGGTCAACGCACTTCAAAGTGCGGATTTGTCGGCTGCATGCGTGACAGAGCAGATTTTCTGGTACACCCAATTATGCTGACGGACACGGCACAATTCGGCGTCTTCGTTGCTACAATAAGGAAGTTTTCAGACCCATCTGATAATTTTCTTTAAATAGAGCTGCTAGCGGAAAGTCCAGTGACACTTTCTGGTGTAATAAGAGACTTTTAGAGGCAGATGTGAAAAAAACGTGTTGTTTACTTCCTTCCATTATCTGCGTGCGCTGCTGCAGGTCCCTCCACCATCTCCAAACACAGCTGCAGGCAGCAACAGCTTCCAGCTGCAGACAACAGCAGAAATTCACCTCTGCTTCATGAACCAGACTGAAAATGAATCCAAAAGCTGCCTCTGATCACCGGATATAAATGCCTCTTAATGAAAAGTGTGGACAGACATTTTAAAAAGCTTAAAATACTCCAACATAGTAGATTCTTAATTAGAAAACAGCTAGTTTAATAGTTAGTTGAAGTACGTAAAATGGTGAACTTTAACTCTGGGTCCATTCAGTTTTGGACAGATAATTTCTATTTCTTTTACTACTTTTTAATTGACATGCAGTTAAATGCATTTGGTCAGACAATAATAAAGTTGGAGTTTACAATTTCAATATCTGTGTCTATTATTTGATTTAGCTGGCCACTAAAACCCATTTCAATACAGAAAATGTTACTTTTTGGTAGAATTTTTGCAATGTGATTTATCAAGAATAATTAATTACAAAGCTTCTTATCAATTTCATTAATTTATATGTTGTGAAGTTCAGACTATTTCATCTACAAAGACCTCTGGCTGGCTCGTTCATTTTAAAACATGTAACTTTTTTAACCCTGCCCCTCAAAAGAATTGAAATCGAGAATCGTTAGGAACTGAATCCAAAGAAGGAATAGGAATCATACCCAGTATTGTTGAAATTCAAACGATGCCCAACCCTATTCTCAGGCTTTTTATTAGCTAATACATATAAAAGTACTCTAGTTTAAGATCAGGTTAATGCATCAACTCAGTTCAAGCACTCTTTATCTAGCATCTGATATTTTGTCAGTGCTAAAATCTTCATGGATATAAGTTGTTGCAATCAGAAAGGTATTTTTTTCAATAAGCACAGCTCCAATAACACTCATATTCTGTACACATGTATGGGAATCCTTATACTTCTGTTGATGCCTTCAGGAAAAAAGGGTAGAAAAAAATCCTTAGAAAGGCCTTTAATCCCCATTTAAACTCAACCCACTAAACTTAGAGAAAGCGGGTCAAAAGGTCTGATTGTTGGAAAAGCTCCGTATCTCATAGCACTTAAACCTCTGGGATGTGAGATGAGGGAAAGAAAATCCCTGTCTGCCTGACTGCCTGGGGAGCAGAGTGATCGCTTCTTGCAAATACAGACAGCAAACTTAAAGCGATGCAGCAAAGAAAAGAGATATGCTGCACGGGGAAGTTTGTGGGGACAAAGATGAGATGAGGATAAGACCCCAAGTAGATGAGCTGCAGAGCTACCAGACAAACGAGCCGTCCGAAGCGTGACAAACACAAAGAGCATCCAGTAAAAGAGGGAAGAGACGGCGTGTTACAGACGACGCCCCTCTGGGTCATTAGGCTACAGACAGACACATGCAGGTGCCACCTCATCCTTCATTCTCTCACGCCGCCGCCCAACAGGCACCAGGGCATCGAGCCATGTTCAGTGAGCCTGACATGTGCTGGAGATACTGTGGCAAATGAAGATGCACTGCAGGCCCTGTGGATACTAATTGTCCTCCTGCATTTTCAACAGTCTGTCACCATTCTCTGCGTACAGTGTTAGTGACTGGCATATTTAATACAAGATACACAATAGCAGGAGAAGCCCACAACATGGTGCTCAGAGCAGATTAAAATAAGATCTCCTGTCTGTTTATTCAGGCATTTGGCTGTGTCCATATCATGTGTCGCATTCTGTATAGCTGCGCTGTGACAAACAGTTAGCTGTGACATCTCAACCTAACTTCCATTATTAGAGCGTCTGCTGTCAGATAGAGCCGCGATAAGACAATGCGCCGCTGTCTCGGCACAGCAGCCGTATAGATTCCTCCAGACACATCAGACAAGACAAATAGACCCCGGCTAATGCTGACAGAGCACCCTGGGTGGAAAATTTAGACAGACATTCAATCATTTATTTGACAAGTTGGGACATATTCAAGCAAGAGGATTTCTGTTTCCATAATTCCAAACCCCATAATCCATTTCTGCCCCCTGTCAGGGCCTGACTGAGTGATTCACTGCACCAAACTGAGAAAGCAAGTCACCTTGGTCGCAAACTCAATCTGCAGATCTGAACTGTCGTGTTGCTGGGAGTGCAGAAGCCGTTGTAGAGATGAAGTTGTTTTCAGAGCTCTGAGAGGAAATTTACATACGATAAGTCAGACGATAAAACTCCTCTGCAGCCGCGCGTCGTGTCCACTCGATGAATTGAAGTCCAATATTCATTAATTCTGTTTTGGTCTTCTGTGACTGAATGGAACATCTTGTTCCTTAGAAGTACTTCATGTTCACTTGTACTAACAGATATTGTCTGTCTGCTTTTGGGTGCTGGGCAAGCAGCGTACACTGGAAAAACTGCTGCCTCTCAGTGCTGAGACAACACTCTGAAAACCCTGAAACTGAATCAAAACAGCACAGTTGCAAGCTAAAAAACTAGAAAAAATAAGCTGAAAGACATCTTAAAGCTCTGTTGAGCAGAGGCAACCGCAGACTGCAGAGTCAGTTAATAACTCTCTTTCAAGGCTGGCTTTAAAGAAGAAATACAGTTTTTAACTATAAATATTTAAGGGCATAAACTGTCCATGAAAAATAAAAAAAAAAAAAAAAAAGAAAAGAAAAACTCAGACCAGAACCAAAAACTGCAGTTTGCAGGCCAAATGCTCACTGTTTATATATGCATCTGTCACAGGAGGAAACTATTCAAAAGGCAAGAATTTGTCAAATCTTCTGGTTTTCCAGGCACACTCATAGATCCTGCAGCAGGTTTAACACAAAAGCAATGATTGTCAATCCCAAATCCTTAGCCTGTCCTTTTGTTTTATACGGTTGAAGTTAATCTTCTCTATTAGGAATGAAGAAGTAGTGGCCATATGCACCAAGAATGTCCATAGCCATAAAAGGGGGTTTTCCCTCTGCATAAGAGAGAAGCATGGTCAAAATCATCTATCTAACAAAATATTCAGCCAAAAAATCTCTCTGATCTTTTTTTTTTGAGGATGATATACTTGGCAAGAGCAGAATACGAGAGATTATTATCCATGCTTAGAGAGTGTATTTTACTTTCATTTCTTACTTAGTTACCAAATCTTAAAGTTGGCTATTTTACATGCATATCAAGTTAAATCTGTTTGAGATCATATTGTATCTTTCACACCCAATTTGCGCTGTAAAAACTTGCTTCAAGACCAATTTGCACCCTGTAAAAAGGAGCTTTATTAATATGAGGGGAAAAAAAACATTGGTAAGATTTCCTGAAATAAGAAGAAATATCTTGACTTTGGACAAGAGGGAAATATATTAGAAACACGCGTTTTAAATCCATTATTTATAAAAACAAGCTGAAACCCGCCGGTTTGTTTCTTGTCAGTGTTTCTTCCTCACTTTGAGACAAAGGAAAAACATAAAACAAGAAAAAACAGACAATTCAAGAACTGGTTGCGCACTGGAGGGTACACGTATTAGGCGAGGGTTCAGGTGGTAGAGACGGTCATCCAGTAAGTAGAAGGTTAGTAATATGAGTGTGGTAGTTGGAGAGGTTGTTAACAGGGATTGTGGTTTGTTAGTTTAAATAAAATTGCGATTCTTGAGTTACAAAGAATCATCTTGTCCAGTTTCTCATTTTAAGATCTTTTCTCTCAAAGTGGAAAAAGAAAACCACTGAAAAGTAGATCTTGTTCCATTCGTGGTCAAGCATGCAGAAAAGTTCCTGTCACTGTGGAAGAACTTCATTTCCCAGCATTCCTTTCAGCGTCATGTGACTACGGTGCAGCTGCTGCTGCTATAGACTGACTTGCTTTGAAGCTGCTTATAATATGTCTGCTTTTAAATTGTTGGTAAAGTTACCAAGTTGTCAGATACATTAGAATTAGCCACATGTTGGCTAATACCTGCTAGTATCTGATATCCTTCAGCGAGCTGTCCAAAATGAACTCCTCTGGCTGAGTTAAGGACATTTTGGGATCTTTGCTCTCGGAGCAGAATATAATTGTAGCTCTCAAAATATGAGCGTTGCAACCTCCCAGTTGTCTGCATAGATTATCAGTTGATATTGGATATCGGAAATGAAGATTTAGACAATATCGGTATGTTGGATATCGGTGAGAAAGCCAACACTGAACAGTCTTCATATTTCACTAAATAAAGGACTTGAAATCAGTGTTTTTCAACTTGTTCTAAGTCTTGCTATTTTTTCTTATTCCAGGAAATCTTACTAAGTGTAATTATCTTAGTGGCAGATTATTTCACTCAATCACAATCACACACATCTGCGCTCAGACAGATGTGTATTTCAGTGGAAATGATTTAAAATGTTTTACTTTCATCAGTTTAGATATGTGCACAAACTAGAAATCTTTCAATGATATGAAAAGGAAAAATAACTCAAATATTTAAAAGGTCTCAAATATTACTTAGTTGTCAAACACAGATGTGAGTACTGATTTGTTAATGTTTTAAGATTGGAGTTGTGTTCTTCTTCCGACTCCTTTTCTTTGCATGTGTTTTTATTAACTGAAACAAAAACACAATTAAGATTGTAATTACTAAATTATTTTGATGAATGCATTATTGTGGAAAAAAGAATTAATAATGTAAAGAATCTTCTCAATTTGTGTTTGTTTTAACTCATATTAAATAGCTCCTTTTTGCAGGAGTGGACTAAAGTCTTATTTATATTTTAGCAAATTTGGTTTTCACTTTTCTAAATTTTGACTAAAAGAATATTTAAAAAAAATGTTTCGTATACAGTATATCCCATCTACAGTAGTTTAGAGGAAGTGGAAGACAATCAGATTTGATTGGGAAAATGAATTGCTTTGTCAAAGAGAAGCTTATGCAAATTAGTGAGCAACATTTGCCACCCTGCAGTGGTTTTACATGATATCACTCAGCAGTTTTTATTTTATTTTTCCCCATCTTAATTACCTGGAAACTTTGCTCTGTTAAAAGAAGCAAGCTGTTTAACTTCAGTGAGATGATGCTGATGAGCTTGAAGAGCCCAGAGGTGGAAGAGAAGCTGCGTGAGGAAATGCAAGAATAAAGAAAACATGAGATGGTAATGTCTTGTTTGGGGTTAATTAAATAGATGCACTCAGAGCTGGCCCAAGGCCTGAGCAAACAAGCGGTTGCTCGGGGCCCCCATGCCACCATGGGCCCCCACCCAAAGTGCTTAAAATGTCAAGCTAACTTGATACCCAGAAATAAAGCAAACAGTAATTAAGAAAAAATGCAAATATCTTCTTGAGTAATTTAAATATAAATTGTAATACACACACAAACCTGCTCTTTATACTGTTCAATGGTTGCAAACCCCATAATTTCCATGGTTGGCACATCCATCAGTGTTGAACAGTACAGGAACAGTTTGTCGTGCGGCAGAATCTTTAAGGTTCACTAATGTGTGAAGTCAAAGACAAGATGGCTGCAGTTTTAAGTTTGATAGTTTGGGAAAATTGCATTTTTGCATACTTTTATACCTCGGTTCCAAATTTTAAAAAAGTAATTAAAATAGTAAAATCAGATTCCCCTTGGATGTGGAATCCATAAAGCCTCAGGATGTGCTCCATGTTGCTGCACATACAGTATATCAATACATTTCGATCTTACCGTACAAGTTGATGAACATATCACCGTAAGAAAAGAAAAGTGTATTGCAATGCACCAAGAGGCATTTTAAGACGCTTCCCACTGTGTGAAATGTCTATTTTAAAACTCTTGACATTAGTGAAAAGAACAAGGAGAAACTGTTCAGTAGCACCTGTGCACCCTGTCTGACACAATCATCTTATAATAGGGAAGAGCAGGATTTGATCTGCCAGCTAATCACTCAAGAATGAAGAGCATGCACCACACAATATGCAGCTGAAGGCTTTGAGAAAACAGGATAAATAAAAAAGAAATATTATTGCATGCAGACAAAAATCTATTTGCAAAGAGAGTTTGAAACACTGAACATTGACCGACTCATTTATAGCTGTCAGATGCATCTGAAATACGGACGCAGCTGGCAATAAGTGTATCAGTAGGTAATGATTAGGAACAGCGGTGCATCTATTACCGTTGCACAGAGCAAAATGCATCTGCTGTGTAGAAAAGAAAAGGGTTGAGAGGCAAAATAAAGTATCATTGGTAGCTGGACTTGATAAGTGGTGAGTTAATTAGAAGCGTATCCAATAAGTGGAGAATTAAGAGCAGATACGCAGGGTCTTTTCTACTTTCCCAGCTCAGACACACAAGTGGAGCTCTCTTTTAAGTGAATATCTGATAGCATATGAAGGAAAAAGTCAAAAAATGGTACACGGGCCATAGAGAGTAGCATTCCAACCACCACTCTGGTCTCCTGTCTTGCTGGCCATAAAAGGCAGTGTAATAGGATTCCTGGGCTTTTCCAGTGGCTGCTTCTACTATCACACAGACATTTAAGTGCACTAATCCATGACAAATTGTCTCATCTGATCCATGACAAATCGTCTAAGGGGCGATAGAGACGAGGAGATGAGGGAGGGGTTAGCGGTTGGGTGGTGGGGGGCAGGATGAAGAGTTAGGGGAAGATATCTGGTGCGAGGAGAGCGCTGCTCGGCACCTGAACTATCAGCCAGTTATTGTCTTTTTTTTTTTTTTCCCAGGTCTGATTTCATTACCTTGACGAGCATGCTGTGAGATAAAAAAAGAGAGATGGCATCGTACTGATGAGCTCTCCAACTAAACCCAGTTTTCAAAGCAATTACAATCCCACATGGAGGTAGATTATAGGTTTTTACGTCTTTGTTGGCAAACTGCAGGATTTGTAGATGTCATGTTCATAGAACGAATAGTTTTAATTAAATCTGCATTAGAAATAAAAGAAGTAGGATTTTTATCCAACTGTAGTTGATTTAAAATCTAAATTGGTAGTTTAGATATATGCAGAGGTGAACTTTGACTTAAAAAAAATTCAGGAAAATGTGACAATTTCAATAATGAAAAAGTTGGACAGTAACAGTTTGAGTGTGTTTTTGTTTGTTTGCTAACGAGAACATGAGCAAAAGCCTTGATCCAGACCTGCATTTATCAGTTATTGTAGGAAACCAGGAAATATGTGCAGCAAATTAATAACGTGTGCAACATAAATGTAAAAACAGCATGTAGAGTGGCATACGAAAGTTTACATACACTCCTATACACTTCGTTTGTATGAATTTTGTAATCTCAATGTTGTGGAAGACAAATTTCATCTTGTTTGTTGTTGTCCTTTATATTGTGATTTAAGAAATTCTCTTTTTGAATCAATTCAGTTAAACAATCCTGAATTATTTTGGAAAAATGAAGCAGAGATTCTGTGCTGGCTGCTTGAAAATGATGTTTTTGTTCATAGCAAAATTAATGGAAAAGGCCTGGTATCTGCGGCAAAGTATTTTGTATCCTATATGATGAACTATTCTCTCTGTATGTGCCCAAATTTTCATAGGCTTTTATTATGTCATACTTTGTTCTGTGTTTTACTACGAGGCTACAGTATGTAGGTTGTATGTAAACTTTTGAACGCCACTGTAAACTTGTACAATTATAAGGTTGATAGTAATTACCTGGAACAGGCATATCCTTCTATCCTTCCCAGCTTTCTTAGTTACTTTAGTTACTCCTGGAATAATTCTTCAGGATCCTTGAAGGACTTTCCAAAGCTCTTCTTTGGTGCTTCTAATGCTGCTTCAGTAATGCTGAGGTAAGATTGAGGCTCTGGGGAGGATTCATCACTCTAGAAATCCTCATTTTCAGTCAACTCTTGAGTCATGTGGCATCTCAGCCAGAACAGAAATCAACAGAATAATACAGATTTCTGACAGACGACTAGAAAACGAGGATTTTAAAATGTTTTAAACGTTAAAAAGTTGTCCGGTACATGTGCACACAACATTCATTCATCCCTTAAGTCAGGTGTGTTTCTGTGGTTTCTTATTGTGAATGTCAATGTCGTCTGTATTCATATAACATTTTTAAAAGCTGATGGCCAACCAAAGTGCTTCATAGAATAAACGTTGAAAATGAATAAAGGCAACACAATAAAAATGGTAAAAATACTGATAAAAGACAGAATAAAAGTATAAAAGTGGCTTTGCTCAGCTGAAGGACAGGGTGAGTAAGTGGGTCTTTGGGTGCGTTTTAAAAACGGGAAGGCACGGTATGAGGCACAGCCTGGGAGACACAACTGGACCTCATCATGGATTGAGGGCCATCCAGGACCATTAGGTCTGCTGAACTAAGGGCTCTTGGGGGCTGATGCACCTTCACAGGGTCAGCTAAATATTCAGGGGTGAGTCCATTCAGAGGCTAAAAACAAATAAAAGAATCTTAAAGGAGTGATGATGTGGCAGTAAAAACTGGTTCATGTAGTTGACATTACTGCATTTGTCAATACTCCAAAGAAACAAACGTCACTTTTTACAGCGGGGGATTGTTTTGGCCGCTTGACCTCGCTTACTCAGTAAAAGAGTTGGGTGCTGTGATGATACAGTATGCAGCTTTACCCGGAGACCAAGTTGGCCATCTTGGCATGTGGAAACATCCTTGTTCTGGGCGTTTATTTAGATAGATAGATACAGTAGACCTTTATTGTCCCCTGGGGAACACATGCACTGTCAGAACATACATACAACACTGAAGACAAAATAAACACATGAGAAAACACATTGCAAATAATGGGAAGCAGGATTATCACTTTGAACAGTTAAACTCTGACATCGTTCCCCCCGGGAACGCGGGCATTTCTCTGTGCGATGGAATTAGCAGACAAGTCGCTGGTGAGTGGCAGGCAGTCGGCAGAAAGGGGAACGCATCACATCACATCGTATCACATCATCATATCGCATCTTATCATCATATCGTATCGCATCGCATTGAATCGTATCACATCATATCACATCGCATCATGTCGTATTGTATTGTATTGTATCACATCGTTTTGCACCGAATAGTCTAAACGAATGAATGAATGAATTTCTCTGAAAATGATCAGGACTGGACTGAAAATAAGTGAAAAAGCAAACAATGTCAAAGCAAAGAATAAAATTCTCCAGAAAGTCTGGAGAACTATTGTCCAAGACAACCTTAAAAGGATTTCAAGATGGTCTGGCAATTTGAAAGCAAAATATAAAGAAGTGAGGGGTGGCTCATGACCTTTACCTTAGTCCTGTAGCTTACATATCTGTGTGTAAAAACATAAACAGATCTCATACTCCATATTGCTGTATCTCCACGAGCCAGTGCCGAGCTATCAGATTCTACTTTACAAAAATACCATGAAGGCAACATTTATTCAAGTGACTGTAATTTAATTGAATTTTCTTTCACCATCAATTCTAACACTAATTAGTCCCCACAGTTTAATGAGAATGTAAATAAAGCTGATTTAATTGCAAAACAAAAACAGACCAGAGCATCTGTGTGGAAAGACGTTCATGTGGGCAGTGCAGATGGATCCGCCGCTTGTTCTTTAAAAGCTTTGCCACCTCCAACAGGAAGGATTACCACTTTGAGTTTGATGTGAAGGGAAAGAAAATGCATGTTTTCGACATTGTTTCTGCTGCTAACACAGAGCTACAGTAATGAGGAGTCTGACAAGTATGGAAATGGGTTGCAAGTTGAAAAGGGTGAGAACATTTAGTTTGAGTCAGTGAAGTTAATATTCTAAACACCCCCAAGCACCGCCACAAAAATCATACAATTTCTGAACCAGCCATCCATTCAGTGATGGAAAGAAAGAAATATCAGAATACTGTGAGCATGCATGGCTTTTCAGGCGTGTTCTTGTCTTGTTTACTTTAAAAAGACAGCTCCCTCACATCAACTTTGTGTTTAGGTTTATTACTCCACATGTTTGACTTTTTTCTGTGCAGAAAAAAAAAAAAAAACATCCCTAGATCTCAGCAGGGCTTCAATGGATACATAAAGTTTAAAATCAGCCTGACAGTGTTTTTTAAAACTGACGATAATTTACCCGACACAGCTGAGATTATGATCACACTGTTGCTCTCATTTGGCCATATGATGCATCTTGGCTAATCAGAGTAATTACATGTTTTCTTCCACCTCAAAGCTTCTTTAACACTGAGGGAGCACATTATGGCACATTGAACAATGAGCTCATTAAGATGCATTCAAATCATCTGAGATTAGATTTACAAGGCATTTCAAATTACTGGGCAAAAACATAACAGCAGAACAACTGCATTAGTTTTCAGTATTTTCAACTAAATCGTAACTGATTTTATGTTGCAACGCTGTTAAATAATCACGACGCTGGCTGCTTTTCATGGTAGAACAGCATTTCATTTCAACTTCTCATTATAATATTCTTTCAAATGAGCAGTTGGTAACTTTCTTAATCGGTAGTTTGATCACATACAATGTCGATTTTTTTTAAAAATGCACATATATGCTGGCAACGGTCGAGCAAAACATATGTGTAACAGTCTGTTTTATTGGATAAGAGCTGAAACTTGCTTAAACCTCCGTCCCTGAGCAAAAATAAAACAAAGAAAAATTTCTGCAGTGTTATTAGGTTCAAACTGTCCTCCAGGCTAGTAAGGTCATTTCAACTGTACACCTTGAATTGGGCTAAATAAACCCTACATCTGCTAAATATATGCAAATATCAGAACATTCAGTCGAGAGGCCATTCTGGAAAGCTCATTTTTATGGCTAGATTTCCAGTTTGCATTCATTTCTACCAGTCATGTGCAAAAATATACACAGTGGCAAGACTTTTACTGACTATTGACAGAGTCCAGTATGTGCAGTCAAGAGTGGCCTGTTCAGTGCAGCAGCAGAGTTGGCAGTAATCACGTTCTGCTCACAGCGTTGGCAGGTGGGGAGAGTGCATAGCCCGGCTTGTGTATGTCATGTCACATTCAGCTCATCTGTCAATGTAGTGGATTATTTCTTGAGAGACCAGAATTGGCTGCCCAGAATCAGGACACCATCAATCTTCAGCTGCACAAGCAGGACGCAGGGGAGGCTGTGTGAAGCAGAGGCTCATGGGGAAGAGAGGCGCCGCTTCCCGAGCAGGTGACGAAGCAGTCATGCAACTCGTTACTCAATCTCCACCTCAGCGTTGACTACGCCGATTTGTCATGAATATATATATATATATATATATATATATATATATATATATATATATATATATATATATATATATACACACACACCAGCCACTTTATTAGGTACACCTGTCCAACTGCTCGTTAACACAAATCAGCCAATCGCATGGCAACAACTCAATGCATTTAGGCATGTAGACATGGTCAAGATGATCTGCTGCAGTTCAAACCAGCATCAGAATGGGGAAGAAAGGTGATTTAAGTGACTTTGAACGTGGCATGGTTGTTGGTGCCAGACGGGCTGGTCTGAATATTTCAGAAACTGCTGATCTACTGGGATTTTCATGCACAGCCATCTCTAGGGTTTACCGAGAATGGTCCGAAAAAGAGAAAATATCCAGTGAGCAGCAGTTCTGTGGGCGCAAATGCCTTGTTGATGTCAGAGGTCAGAGGAGAATGACCAGACTGGTTCCAGCTGATAAAAAGGCAACAGTAACTCAAATAACCACTAGTTACAACTGAAGTCTGCAGAAGAGCATCTCCGAATGCACAGCACGTCCAGCCTGGAAGCAGATGGGCTACAGCAGCAGAAGACCACACCGGGTGCCGCTCCTGTCAGCTAAGACCAGGAAACTGAGGTTAGAGTTCACACAGACTCACCAACGTTAGACAATAGAAGATGGAGAAATGTTGCAGGTCTGAGTCTCCATTTCTGCTGCGACATTCAGATGGGAGGCTCAGAATTTGGTGTCAACAACATGAAAGCATGGATCCATCCTGCCTTGTATCAACAGTTCAGGTTGGTGGTGGTGGTGTAATGATGTGGGAGAGATTTTCTTGGCCCACTTTGGGCCCCTTAGTACCAACGTGGCGGTCTAACTACCACAGCCTACCTGAGTATTGTTGCTGACCATGTCCATCCCTTTATGACCACAGTGGAGCATCTTCTGATGCTACTTCCAGCAGGATAACGCGCCATGTCAGAAAGCGGGAATCATCTCAGACTGGTTTTTTGAACATTACAATGAGTTCACTGTACTCAAATGGCCTCCACAGTCACCAGATCTCAATCCAACAGAGCAGCTTTGGCAGAGCAGCAACTGAGTGATGCTGTCATGTCAATATGGAGCAAAATCTCTGGGGAATGTTTCCAGTACCTTGTTGTATCTATGCCACCAAGGATTAATGTAGTTCTGAAGGCAAAAGAGGTCCAACCCGGTACTAGCAAGGTGTATCTAATAAAGTGGCCAGTGAGTGTGTGTGTATATATATTCATATATATATATATGCAATCTTGAAATTTTACCTCCACATTTCAGTGCTTCTTTTTTTAATGAGCATATACTGTCAGCTTAGAGTTGCTGCAAGCAGAGAAGCTGATTTCTCCAACACTGTTAAATGCATCAATAACATGGAGAATAGCACAACCTTCACTTCGTCTCCTCTTAAACCCACAGAGTCCCTTCCTGTGTATGTTCAATACAAGAGAGATGTTAGCTTTTTCTCTTTTGCACCACTTTGTCTCTCAGTTAGTCTGCCAGGCTGCATTTTAAGATGCACAGAAAAAGATTGCGGGGCATGTTTTTTACAGGACACCAACCTCCATTCCCCCTCCCATACCTGGCAAAAGAATCAATGTATAAATTTATAGCATCGGCTAATGGATCATATGTGTCTTTATCCGATAAAGCACTTAAAGATGTAGAGTGTGGAAGGGAATACATCACAGCATGATTTAGAAACACAGAAACATTTTTTTGACTGCTTAAAACAACAAAGCATGAAAGCCAATGGATTTTTCAAGACAAGATTTCTCTCTTTTTTTTTTTTAAACGTCCTACATACCCAAGTCTATTTATATCTGAAGGGCTCTGGCCTCAATGAAACCAGAGAGCTTCTCAAATTATAAAATCAATTCTAATTCAAATATTCATCATAGCATTTCAATTCTGAGAGAGAAGTTCTGGTTAGATGGGTGAACGCTACTCCACGCTTGAGTAAGATTGATGTCAGCTTAATCCGCTTAAAAAAACATGATATACAGTAAATTGCATGGTTGCAGAGCAGTAGAAGAAACTGAAATATGTTCTCTCTGAGCATGGTTATGATAGACCATTACATCAGGGAAGCCTGCTGACTGGGATTGTGAAATATATCTTTAGATGATGACTTTCAGGACCAGTTATGACCATATCCTATCAGTGTTTGTTGACCTAAAAGTTTTGCAAGCAGAACTTGTGTTAAATTTGAAACAGATTGGTCTCAGTGAGAATGTTGTCAGGCATCTCTTAGTGATGTCATTAAGTTCAGTAGCTCAGCTTGAACTAATCCACTCGTCTAGAAGGGAGTGTTTATCATCCAGCTGCACGATGTAAACGTGTAGATAGGATCCATGAAAATGCTGCATTATAAAGGTCTCAGTGAGCAAACGTGTGCAGTGCACGTTGAGGATGTGAGGTGATCTGTCTGGCAGGGAACCTTCCTGAACTGTAGTCCATCACCATCTTTAAGTTGCATGACTTTTTTAGATATACAAGTGGAAGGGGTAGAAGCGGTGAGGGCAACAACTATTTTTTTTTCCCCTTGTCTTCCCCTTTGGGTCCACTGCATTATTCAAAAAAGACACTTACTGAGCCTTGCACTTCCTTGTACATCTTTGGCACCAAGCTTGACTTGCCAACCAGTCAAAAAAAAAAAAAAAGAAAGAAAACTGGAAGCCACCCTTTAAAAATTCATTCAGAGCTCTCTGTTGCTCATCCCTTACCCTCTTGCTCCAATTAACGGGGCCGGGATACTTTGAGAACTTTCCATCTATCATAGCTTGGATTTTCATGTGTCAGCTGTTCCGAAGCAAAAGTAAGCCAATTCTCTGACACGCCGCTTGAAGTCACCAGTGTTCACAAGCATAGAGAATTCACTGCTGTATTTTTTTCCTCTTGCTGTGCATCAATTACTGTCTTTTGACTTGGCAATGCAACACACACACAAAGGGAAGCAAGCAGAAGACGGCATCAATGTTTAACAGCCACTTGGCATCCAGAGAAAGCCCCACTCAGCGCGAGGGTTCAGCGTGGAAGTCACACTCATTGTTAGAAGCTTAAGGAACGCATTCGCTTTGCTCTGAAAAACCTTTGCCTTGCTTGTAACACTCCCACATACACCATAAGCAATTCGAGTAAGCTTTTTCATAATCAGAGAATTAGATCCGCCGCTGCGTCTACCCTCCCCTTTAGCCCTTTCGGTGCAGAAGGCGTTAGACTTAATTGCCAAGCGTTTCCAGAGCAAAAAGAGGGAAAAATAATTGTCATTTCAATCTAAGCTACAGTGATCAAAGCACCCCTAGCTACCAGCTCAGTAATATGGATTGTTGCCTACAGCTTGTGCGACTCTTAATAGTCTCCCAGCAAGATTCAGGGTGCAGTAGTCGAGAAGTCCTCGCCACACACATGAATCATCTCCTAGTTTCCAGTTTCATCTGTTTGAGCAGGACTTTCAAGTTAAGATCTAATAAGAAGCACACGGCTCAGATAACAAAACAAAATCCGTCAACTAGACGTCCTCCACAGAAAGCAGAAGTCCCAATCGCATAACTTAGGCACAGTTCCTTCCCTCAGCTTCTGCTGGATGGCTATGAGCAGTGTGAATCATCGTGTTACAGCCCAGCATGGAGAGTCAGCCTGACATATTGCAGCAGTCCTTCGCTGTTGCTTTCAAACAGCCAAGACTGACAACTGCTGCCCCGAAGAGAGGCCGGCATCGTGCACTGACACTGCTGCGAGGCGGAAATCACACCAAAGGACACGCATACGTACCCAGGGTGAGGATGTCGGTGCGACCGGGGCGGGCCACATGGTGTTGCTGGATGGTCTGGTACAGCGTGGCCTGGCACAGCAGCAGAAAGCCGAGGCTAATCCACACGGCCAGCAGCCAGGACATGGTAAGGCCAAATCTGCAAGACGGCACCCAGCTGGTGGCGAGACGACAGGGAAACAACAGGGATCTGTTACAAATCTGCGTCCACTCCTTTACTTTACCATACCGGACAATGAAAACGTAGACACAAGCATTTACGGCAGTGTCCAGCCAGTGTGCCCACTGTCGGGATTTATTTGGATTAATTTGCCTGGGTATATTTTCTAAACACAGTGAATGGAATAAGAACAACAGGATGAAGGAGGGTCATGAAAATATCTGCAAAGGACACAAATAAATAGTAAAACAAAAAGGCAATCTTAATATTTACTTTGGCCAAAGACATCCAAATGCAGAGTGAGGACAGAAGTCTGCTGAGCTCATACATGAGAAGAATACTGGATTAAATCACTTGCATGAGAGATGGGGACCGTTTTCATGAACAACAGCATCAAAATTCTTCTGAAGTTTGATGCAACGCTGCAAAGTCTCAGCACAGACGGCCTTCTGGTGGATTTGCTCAAAAACTGCCTAATGGCTGGTGAGGGCTGGCATATGGAGACACGCCTTTACCCTTCCTGAATAATGAGGCTCTCCTCCTTTCCAGGTGTTACTGGTGCTTCTCTCTGAACAAGAAGAAAACCCTACAAAATGGGAAGTTCACCACCTCAAAAACAAATACTGTGATGTGGCTCACCCACATCCTGATCCCATCTTCACAGAAATTTCTAAACCTTGAACTGATCTTATGCTTTTAAAATAATATATTAAATATTTCAAGGAAATGATTCAGATTTCACAAAGCCCATGCTGAGTGGGTGATTTTCGGATCTAAAGCTCTCATGTAACTATGATTTCTTATGCATAAAAATAAAGTCTGCACCACGTTTCAA
This sequence comes from Atherinomorus stipes, assembly GCA_023101725.1. NCBI lineage: Eukaryota > Metazoa > Chordata > Actinopteri > Atheriniformes > Atherinidae > Atherinomorus > Atherinomorus stipes. The sequence continues at coordinate 1,848,324 of JALJCO010000398.1, forward strand.
ATGTCTGAAGGAAGTGACATGAAAGGGAGTCTGATCTAATAAATTATTTCCAAGAAGAATCAAAGGAGAGCTTTTTTTTTGTGAGTGTGTTGCATTTGAAATTAGGGCCATTAGGTTACTAAACGTTACCCGGGTGTTCTGCACCCTCGATGACATTGACGCTGCTCAATATTCACTGAGAATTAAGCATATTTACTAAAAAAAAAAAAAAAAAGCGACGTAAACCCCCCACCCATGGACAAGTAATGCGAGGCTTTTAGGAAAGGTGAAGTGGACCTAAATGTTTGTTTCCCCTCATTTTTTCTCCGTTTAACCACACATTATGTTTTTGGCCGACAGCATTTGCTTCATAAAAGCTCCTCCAAAGAAGCACTTGCATTAACTGTTTATTCCAAAGAGAGTCGAAGCTCCTCTCAGCAATCAGAAGGTCTCAGTGAAAACAGAAACCAGCAGCGCGTCTCCAGAGGCGAAAGCGCGCAGCAGACTTTACATAAAACACGCAAGCATCAATGTTTAAAGCAGGAACTTCGCATATTTAACAAATTATTTTTTCAAAAGAGACGATTTTCACGAGAACAACCAAAAGTCTCACGCGCATTTTGGTGTTTTATTTCGCGCCTTTCTGAATATGCTTGAAAATATGAAGTAAAATAAGCTCGTTTTCACTTTTCTGGCTCAACCTCAGATGGAAAACGACGATGCTCAGATGGGGGGGGCGAAGTCCTGCGTGACAAAGTAAACGCAGACAGAGTAGAAACATCAGGCGCACCTGCAGGCGCACCGACGCACCTGCGCGCAACAAATCCAACTAAATATAAGCAGATTTTTACTTCTCACCGACTCTGGAGACAACTTCAGCAAACACATCCAAAAACAGAGCGTTTGGATGTTTCAAAAGAGGAGGGATTCGCCTTCAATGAGCTTCCGGAAATACATTTTTAACTGGAATGTTGCTCAGAATGCTGCGTGGTTTTGCTAAATACGCGCAAACGAGCCCAATTTTTTATCCTCACGCAGCAAACTGTCAGAAAGGATGATTCCTTAATAGAATATGAGATGGTTTTAGTAGCAGCAGCTCTTCAGATTTCACCACTTCCTCGCTCTATTAGCCATTCAAAGCATCTTTACTCAAGCATTTAGTGGCAAATGTATCCAGTTCCACCTCAGCCATCCCATCCTCACACACCAGAGGAATTCCTTGAAAGTCTGACACTCTTACCTGAGCAGTGCGTTGAGAAGGAAAAAGAGTTCAGTCAGAGTCACTGCCTGCTCGCCTGCTCAGCAGACTCACTCCTCTGTCTTAAATCCATCCATTCTGCGAAGCCAGGGATTTCTGCTGGAAATTCCACCTCCAGGTGAGCCAAGCACTGCGCGAAAGGGGCTTAGCTGCTGTTCTCCTCCTCCCTCCTCTGCACCCCTCTGCTTCTTTTCAGATCCTTGGCAACACAGTCACCAAAAGCGAAACCCCCAGGGGTCTGTGTCACAAACTGGGCAGGATTTGAGGGATGGGAGGCTGATCATGTCACAGCTGTATCAGCCACATTCGTGCAGATCTCCTCTCCTTCCTTGAGTGTCTCTTCTCCGTCAGTGAAACTCCTATGTGGTGTTGACAGGGGGGCTAATTTACCCCCCTCACTTGTCGTCTCCCTCTCACGCGTGCAGCGGAAGGCTCCAGTGGAATGACCGCTCTGTCTGCTCTTGGCTGCATCCCCCCATTGAGAAGCTGTGCTGATAGTGTGAGCTTCAGTCCTCCCTCCAACGCTCTAAGTAGAGTCTGTGTCAGACAGGCAGAGCGGGTGTGAGTGAGCGTGCATGTGCGTGTATTACAATGTAGCCCAGCTGGAAAGAGAGAGAGAGAGAGAGAGAGAGCTGCGAGGGAGTCAGATCACATGTCTTAAAGCAAGACTACCCACGTCTGCATCAAGACTTCATCAGCAAATGAAGCGTGCTTTATTAAGCCAACCCTCTTTACATCTCAGCCTCTCATCCACAACATGACATGATCTGAAGCCTTCAGCTCACGTGTGAGCAGGACATGCCTCTCTTAGTCTTCCAGCATTTCATGCAAGAAAATGAAGCTCAGCTTCTCATCAAAGATCATCATGCAACTTCATTCCAAGCAAGTTTTCTGTTTCTGCAGTGAGTGTTTGATTTTAGGGCGAGCCCCACTAGATCTCCACCATTGTACCAATCTGCAGAAGCAGCCTGAAAGAGCCCGCGAGCAGCATTCTGTCACTTTCTCAAGCCTCTGATGGAAGGATGTGCAGCGAGTTTGCATGGGTATGCATCAAGATTACGCAGGCTGATAACGTGGAGCATTTCTCCCTCTGCATGGAGGAGATCCCCTTCAAGTCATTGTTCTGTTAACCAGAGATTTACAGTCCTGTGCCAATCCCACGCACCTGGCATGGCTGGCTTACTCACAGTCTGACATTTCACAGAAAATGAGCCATATGCCCCTCAGAGCAGCACACAGCTGAGGGGCTGAGTAAACCTGCAGACAGGAAGGGCGGCGTTGGTAAATGCAGATGAACACAATGATGAATATCCCATTCATTTCTTTCTTTTCGACTTCTGTGAATTGTGGGAACACAGTCGTCTGTGGAGCATCCAGGCTGTGCTGTAAAATCCTCAGCTTCCTGATTGGCTGCTATCATCCAGTTATCTCGTAGGTGGCATTTCTGAGGCGGATAACAAGCCCTTCAACTGCTGGTCACAGTGTCACATTACCAGACATCCTGGGCTATCTCTGCTGCTGCCATCACCTGTGCTTGTTCTCTACACACCATAGAGTTATTTGACAGCCAGATGCACACAACCCCACAGAGTTAAAGTCTGCAGGGTGGAGAGGGGGCTGAATGTCAAGAAAAAACAGAGAAACAGACATGTGTATGTGGACAACTTGTGTATGTGTGTGCAAAGGGGTATTATTATTAGTCCCTGTGCTGGATAAGCAGAAGTGTGATGTGAATAACTGAACGGGTAAAGTAGAAGCTGTTAACAGACCTCCTCTTGTAGTTGAAAACTTGAGGGGAAAAAGGAGTTTTGTTTTATTTGTGGGTGGATTTTGGGCCTTGTGTTGATGTGTTTTGTCGTTGGACTTGGCCCCTTGTATTTATAGTTGTGCAGTTATCTGGTGGGAAAGCGAAGCCGCCATCTGGATCTGTGTTGAGCAAAGCTCACCATGTTAGGAGGGAGATTTACACCGAGCTGAAACTGCAGCGTAATTATCACGTTGATTATTGTTTCAATGCTGCTGGGACACAGTTGCACACAATGGCCTGATCACCAATAAATAAGCTTGTATCAGTTTTTTTTTTTTTTCAAAGAGCACTAATAACATGCACGCTTCAATTTCATTTTGGCTTCAGCTCTTGATGTCTTTATGATCTGTCCCATTGGGCTGAGATGAAGGCATGAAATGAAACAAGCCCACAAACAAGCCTCGGTGGAGAACTTAAGACTGAAGGCATCAAATTACTGTGTTAATTTCAGCAGCAACACCAGCCTCCCGCTTGAATCTGCTGGGTTTTTGCCGTTTTGCTGATTTGTTGCAGTCTCATTCTTCATTCTGCATCCTTCTGAGCTGTGTTGGGAGAATGGACTGGGACAACAGAATTTCACAGTAATTCTGGATTGTTGTTGCGCTCTCGCTTCTCAGGGGTTTCCATCATTTCCAAACAGCTGTCGCTGCAGCCGGTGCCAAGACCAAACCGCAACCGACCAATCACCGGCCAAGTCGGTGTTCAGATCTGAGCAGCCCTGTTAAACAGCGGCGTTTGCCAATACTGCTCTCTCACTCTCCATCTTCCTCTCTCATGCTGTCATTTGCTTCCCTTTCTCTCTACTTCTCCCTTTGGCCAGTAAAATTCTTCCTTCCGTGCAGCCAACAAGCTTTAATATGTGCCTGTTAGCTGCACCAAAATACCACCGTAAGCCGACCCCCCTCCTTTCCCTCAGCAGCTCTCTGCTTTTCTTAACGTTTCTAACTGGAACAAACAGAGGATTTCTTCTTCTTCTGCAGAGGCCTATTCTCCTGAGTTTCATGCAGAGTGAAAAAGAGATGCAGAGAGAAAGAGAGGATCGGAGGAAAAGATTAAGGTAAGCGGGGAAGAATACAGCAGAAGTCTCGCTTACTGCTGGATAGTGAAAGGAAGGTGATTAATGGGGAAATAAAGCAGCCGGGTCTATGATGAACATTTATTTAAGTTTTTGTCAGTGTTTATTTTTTCAGCTTTTGCTTGCAGCTGTTTCTCACTTTTCAAGGAAAGTGCTCATGGATTTACAGTTCTCCTCCCCAGAAACTTTCAGGTATCATATTCAGATTTTCTCTCCAGTCAATAGATCCTGTAAGTATGTAAATAAATAAATAGATGAAAAAAATAAATTCGCCTCCTCAAACATATCAGCGCAAGCTCTCAAATGAAGTGAAACACGGCTCCACAAAGGGAACATTTTTCATGCACGTGAAGATAAATGGCGTTTGCTGTCACTTCCCTAATTACACTCTCATTTTCATCAAGAAGCAAATTCAAGTGAGTCATGGACACTTTTTACTCAGCAATAATTGGACTATTTTTCATTCAGCTGTGTTCTTATGTTCAATAGAAAAGAAAAATATGATGTGACATGTTAGTAAATCTTATTTGTAATCACAATCAACTCTGTACTGTATGTGTCCAGTTTGTGGTTACGGTCCAACATTTTCTGCCAGATTTGTTCACTGTTATCAAATAAATGAAATAAATTCTTCTTGCATCCCATTTAAAGTGTTTTCCTGGTCTGACAACCGCCTCTCCAACTGCTCTGCTGTGTCTGAGACGGCTTTTTGTTTCTAAGGCTACGTCCACACATTGAAGCTCAATCTTTATTTGTCGATGTCATTGTTCATTGAACATCTTTTGTCAAGAAGCTAACATGCTAATCTGATAACATTTGCTAAACAGAAAAGACCGTCATTCAACCTGCAGCCATCACATCAAGAGTTTTGTAGCTGAAGGTGTTGAATCTAAGAAGCCGTTCACCTGCTCATTCCACTTCGTGGACGGAAAGCCAGCAACTAGCACCCCTACATTGAGAAATGGCTTGGTTATGAGGTTCTTTAGGTGCTACACCAAGGAGACCACAGCTATCGCTAGTCTGTGAGTTTAGAAGTTAGCCAGCTATGGCTGGTTAGCATTGGTAACTATGAGACAAGTCTGTGGCTCAAACTATTGATGGTGGTGAGTTACAGTTACTTTGTTAAGCAAACTTTCACATTCAGTAGATTTTAGCATCTGGGTAATTATTATTTATTACGCTAAAATACGAGGCATTAAAGCCCAACTTTCATTTTAAACATATGTAGCCATTGTAGTGCATGGGGTCCACATTGAACACTGCCAATGCAAAAATGTACAAATACTAGCCTGACGGGGCTTTCCTGCCACTTCCCCTGAAAATAGCACCCCCAGCAGACCGGAAGTGACGTAGGGCTAAGCAAACGCTCCCGACTCTGCTGATGAAAAACATGGATCACAGCAGGAGGAGGCGACTGAATAAAATTATAATTTTAAGGTGAAGGAAGTTATATGTAGAGAATGAAAATGGGAAAAAAAAGAGAAAAAAATTCTTTGAAAACATTTAATAATTTTATTTTAAACAGGGTGGGAAGAGGAAGGGGGGGGGACCGAAGGGGAACAGATGAAAGACAGGGAATTGGGAAGAGAGGAAGAGACAAGGAGGAAGAGGAAGGACAGACAAAAAGAGATGGGGACAATAGAGGGATATATATATAAAAATTGTTATTTTTTTTTTTTATATTAAAAGGGGGGGGGGAGGAAAAAACAGAGAGGGGTGAGCGGGAGGGGAAGAAACCAACGAAAGGTCACCCCCCAACGCCAAAAAATAAAAAAAACAGAGAGGACATCTCGGAAAGATGTCCAGCAAAGAACCACGAAGAAGATTAAAAATGGGGAGACGAAGAGAGAAAAGGGGGGAGGAAGAGAAAGGAGGAGAAGAGGAGGGGGGGGGGGGAGGGAAGGGGGAAGAAAAAGATCGGGAGGGGGAGAGAGTTTCCTATTAGTTACGTAGGAAGAACCTCTAAGAAAGGAGGAGAGGAAAGGGGAGAAGAAAGGGAGAAGAGGGGGCAGCGGGGGGGGGGGGGGGTCCCCCCGGGGCGCCCCCTCCGGAAAAAAGGGGGCGCGCCCCCCTCATGTGTACAGGCGTTAATGAGTCCTGCCTCCAGCTTTGAGCTCGAGATGTTGAGAGCAACAGCGAGAAACAAACACTGAAACCTGCAGAAGCTCCAGCAGCAGTGCCAGCTAAAGCTAAGCTAAAGCTAACGCTGCCAGGACCCCGCTGTGGCCGAATCAGTCCAAGGAGAAGAGGATGTCTCTGGCGGCGATCAAGAAGGTGCTGGCCGGGAGAGTTCAGCCTCAGCTGTGGAGGTGAGGTTCAGAAAGAAGACGTTAGATGTTAAGAAAGATTTTGTTTAGCTGTTAATCGGCTGTTGTCTCGCCGTTTATCTGTTATTGTTTTGCATTGGTCAGCTGTGGAATTCACAGGACTTCACCTACTCTGACATCAGAGGTCACATGATTGCAGTGTTTGTGAACGAGAGTTTTATCCCCTCCGCCTCCCTTTTTAAGTAAAACTTATACTTCTGTCAACTCAAGAGAAAAATCAGTTACCGCCTCATCTCAGGGAACGATTTTCTGCCATTATAAGGAACATGAAAGATGCACTTTAAACTTCAGGAGTGATGTCTTCAAGACTGGCACACACACATTGCAGGATTCTCCAAACCTTCACAGACTGAAACACCACACAATTGATAAGACGAGATCTCTCTCTTCTGATCTGTATAGTGTGTGATGGAGCGACTCATCCATTTTCCAGCTGAGTATCAGGTTTTTCACACTCAGTTGTCCAAATCCATGTCATCCAACTACTCGGTGAACTTTATTAACCTTAGGTGGCGAAGTACTACTTCTCCATCCAAACTTTTTAATAGTTTACTCAAATTAAATTAATCTAACAGTCAATGAAGTTCTAAACAATGACTCGTTAATTTGAGTCAGGGTGTTGAAGCAGGAAGGGAAAGAAAACCTGCAGGATTGCGGGCCTCGAGGACCGGAGCTGGACACCCCTGCTGTAAAATAAACCATAAATAGTATTAAATATGTACAGAATAAAAGCACAGTTTAAAGTCACGGGATTGAAGAGAAAAACATGTAAAGGATTTGTATTTACCACCAATGTTTATAAAGCACTGCATGTAAAGCCAACAACTGGCTTTTGAAAATAATAGTCTGTGCAGCCTTGGGGGGTGGGGGCAGTGCATGTACTGTACAGAGCACCAGGTCAACCATGTCGGGTCCATAAGGGTGTTATGTGCTTTAATGGCCATCAGGGAGGGGAGAGCGCAGCTCTTAAAACTATCTCATAAAAAAATCTCATCTTGACTTGCTCTGATTTTTTTCTCCAGAAAGTTTCCAGAGCTCCGCCTCCTCGACGAGCTTGTGATGTGCAGCAGAAGACACACGCTGGGAAGTAGCGGACGCTCTCCTCATCTGGAGTCCCAGAAAACGAACCCAGGTCCGGCTGCCGCATTGATGCTGAGCTGGAGCTGATAAAAACATGTATCCACTGCATTTTAGTCTGATTTAAAAGTCTCATTTAAAGACACTCCTTTCATTATGGTTACTAAGATTGCCAAATCATTGTCTCAGGCTTTGACTAAAACAAACAAAAAGATTATTACTGACTCTCAAAATATTCACTAATTTGATATTCTGCAAGATACCCAATTGTTTTCCTCAAAAAGAAAGTGTTACAACTGTAATGGCTTCTTTCGTCAGCTCTGTTAGGCTTTATAATCCTTTTTCACTTTTGTTATTGACTCTAAGTCATTTAGAAAGAGGGCCATCTATCAGTAAGCTCTTGAGTGTAGCTCATGCTTAAATAAATGAGGGAATGAATGGTAATGATTTGAGCCAACTTGTCTTTATCAGTCGGGTTTTCACTGATATTTAGGTATCCTCTTAGTTTGTGATTTCAAAGCAAATGCATTCACATTTTGTAGTTGATCATTGCTGCGTGTGCACCCCTTCTCCCAAATAAGGCCGCTGCTTGATGTCGTGCTGGTAGTAGAAAATATTTTGAGTAGTAAAAAAGGTAGTAAAAAATAGTAAATTCATATCTTAACATTCTATAAACCCTGTTCCCAACCTGAAAAAGCCTGAATATGAATTCTTAATTAAATAAAACAATCCTTCTCATCAATTTTTTCTCATTGTTGTGAATCTCAATTGTGAGTAGATATGGCAAACATTAAATTTGTAGAGTCATGGTCTGAAGCACTTTATTTTTTAATCGAGTGCTTCCGGAGGCGTCTGGATACAATGAAGTTGGAGCCAGCAGATAGGGCTACTCGATTATCAAAATAGGCGACAACTAATTTCATAATTGACTAATCATTAATTGTCTTTAAGCTTTGTTTTTCCTCTCAAAATTGCCACTTTAACTTCCACTGCCTTCAAAATAATGGTTTGTGGCAGCCCTACCAGCAAAGAAAGAGAAGAGAGTGAAACAAGTGGGACATTGAAAAAATAATGGACATCAACAGAAAATGAAAAAAAAAGCAAAGAAATGATAGTTTTTGGTTAAGTTCTTGTTGATTGAGTTTCTGGTTAATAGTTGGTTCTGTTAGTTCAACTTTTGTTAATAAATTGGTTCAAGTTAATCTTTCTCATCTTGCTGATTTTTTTTTTTTTTATAAATTTATTCTACTGTATGCAGTCTTAACTTGAATAATTATTCTCATGATGAAGTGTGCTTGGATTATTTGAATTGCAGGAGTCTGCTTGGTGACCAACCTGACCAGTCAATGTCAGCCAACCAGCTAATACCAGTCTGACCAACTGAGACCAGTCAAGACCAGCCAAGACCAGCCAGGACCAGCCTGACTAGCTAAGACTAGCAGGACCAGCCAAGACCACCTAAAACCAGCCAGACCAGCTTTACTAGTCTGACCAGCCTGACCAGAAAAGACCAGCTAAGACCAGCCAAAACCAGCTAAGACCAGCCAGACCAACAAAGACCAGCTAAAACCAGCCAAAACCAGCTAAGACCAGCCAGACCAAAAAGTTAAGATCAGACCAGCAAAGACCAGCTAAAACCAGCCAAGACCAACCAAAGTTAAGATCAGCCAGACCAGGCAAGACCAGCCTGATCAGCAAAGACTACAAGACCAGTCAAGACCAGCTAAAACCAGCGAAGTCGAGTGAGCAGCAGCACCGTCCACCTTTGTCACAGAAAGCAGCATCTTCATTAAATAAATGTCTGTTTTCTTCTCATTCACTTATTATTATTGCTTATTATTTATTACTGCAATTAAAGTTTTCCACTGCTGTTCCAACAACCAAGGAATGCGCAAGTCCTTCCAGATTTCCTCGATATTGTAAAGAAAAAAGTCCAATTCTCATCTGTTTTAATTACAAAAGTACAGAAAGACTCCCTAAGCAATGGTGGACGTCTACTTGTGGCATTTGCCCAGATACACTTTAACTCATTCTGCAACATGGCTGACTCTAGACATCATTCTGCTTTTCTGGCACAGAACTGGCTCATGCACTACTTTAGGTTTTGTGGTTTTAAAATGACACAGGTATTCAATCATCACAAATGAGGGAAGAATAGCAAGTCCTTATACCTGTACCCAACCTGATCTCACAAAAATACATGACCAACCTTGAAGTCCTGACACTCATTTAGTGACCCCAACACGCAACTGCTTCAAATTGCTGACACGTTAAGTTGCACAATGTTAAGTCAATAGTGAAGCTTTTTGTGTTCCAGACACAAACTTTTCTGCTTCAAATCATGTGCTGCTGACACGTAAATTTATATGCATGTAACCCAGTCTTAAAAAAAGGATTAACTATAAACACTTGGTTGAAATCACAGTGGAAATAACTATTGATAAATAACATTAAAATGTAAGTTCATAAATGTGTTTTTAAGTATGCTAAAACAAAAAAATGGTCATTGTGTGCTGAGCAGCTGCACAAACAGACAAAGATGTATTAAAACTTGGCATGTCATTGTTTACCCTTGATGAGAACAGAAGACGGCAATGTTAGCATAGCATGTTGTCTCGGTGAACAAACTGGTACGCAGCCACACTTTTGTAGGCTTTTAAGTCTGTTCCAGTGTAAGGATATAAACTGTTTATGACATAATGGTATAAATCATGGGGCGTGAATTCAGGCAAAGTTGGCGATTTGATCAGATCAACAAACATATCAGGAGAAAGAAGCTAAGGGTCTTATACTAGTAGCAGCCGCGGCCATATTCTCAAAACAAGTTGGAAAAACCAGTGTAAACAACTGCAGTGGCTAATTTTTCCTTCCATTCGATGCTTCCATTGTTCACTTCTAACATCCGTCATGGTGGTTCCATGTGATTTATAGATGCAAATGTTCGATACCATCTATGGCAGATCACAGGCTTCAGGCTTTAATGGAGTATGTTTGTGAAAATACTGGAAAACTGACTTTCAACCTTTGAGTTTCTCCTGATTTCAGTTTCTATCTGAACATAAAACCAAGTATATTTTATTAAGTGCAGCATATGGTGATTACTATGACACTTTACATCCTTCTTCACTTTGAGGCAGCTTATTCTTTAAGATGTCTTTGCACTCAAAACGATAAAAAGAATTGCACTTAATGTATTTTAGATCATTTGTATGGAGAGCGTAACATTAAATGTCATGCTAGTCCTTCTATTTCCAAACTCCTGGGGAATATTACTACCACATATTCAATCATGCACTGTAGGCAGCAGTGGAAATAAGTTGCAAGGTTTTTGTGTTTGAAGTGGGTCAGAAATTCTGTGTTGGTAATGTGCTGGGACTCACCAGGTCCCAGCAGGGGACATTTTCTGTCTCTAGTCAGTTCAGACTGGAGGAGTAATTGAGTACTAGATGACTCCACTCCTGGAGACTTCAGCAGCCATGGAAATGTCCCCTCACAGACCAATAAAAATGTCCTCTTCTTCTTGCTGTAATTGGACCAGGGACAGTGGGGTTGGGCCATGGCCCGAGGAGACCACCTTTTGAAATGCTTTGCTCAATACTCTCCTATTAGACTGATGAGATAGGGGACTTACTGGGTGAAAGACATATGATTAAAAAAGAGTGATGTTGATGAGAACAAATGGATAAAATTAAGAAGGGAAAAAATAGTGAGTAAATAATTACTCGATGCTTCCTGCGATTGACACATCATTCTTTTCCAGTGCCCTTTAACTGATTTTTTATGGATTAATTCTCAAACTTCACACTGAAATATGAAAAACAAGAGATTGAGCATTTTCTTTGTTTACTGTGATTAGCAAAAAATGATTCAGTCAACAAAACACATCTTTATTATTGAATGATACTGCATATTAGTTACCTGTGGAGATTGCAATAAAAAAGCAGTAAACAAGATATCAGCTGTTCACAAAGTTGCCAACAAGCTGTCATATTTAGCAACCATGTGGTAGCATCAGCATTTATTTCAAGATTTATTCATAGTTTCCAGCAGCTGAGCGCTCTGTTGTGTCTATTGTATCTCTGCTTGTAACACTGTTTTTATGGTGGTTGGTTCCAGGTTGGTGGTAAGGGATTCATTTCAGGGATGCCCCAAAACTGAACACAGACACTGATCCTTAATGAGTGAACATCAGTGTTTTTGAGAAAGAACCCATAAAAGTTTCACAAAAAGCTGACAGGGGAGCAAACGAAGCAAACTGCAGCCTCTCAGTCTTGGCAGATGGATCTCATTGTCCAACAGAAGTATTTAAAAATAAGAGAAGCCAGGAAAAATCCAAAAATGAGAATGCCAAGCCACAAGAAAGTAAAACAAGGACACAGAGAAAAGCACAAACGCAGCAGGAGATGGACCAAGTAGGAACCCCCAATGGAGAAACCAGCATGCTCTCACTCCTGCACTGTCAATTTGTCAGGACACTCTGGCATCACATATCAACAAAGACCGGCGCCTCATGTCAGTTTTCAAGGTGGCAGGTAAACATGATGAAGCTATTTTCATGGCATTATCCAATCCAACAGATCAGTCTTAAAGGTATATGCCACCCCTGGGTGAAGTTGAGCCTCCCTGCTAAAACCTGCTAGACAAAGGCCCTTGAAGACTGGAGTTCCCTACAAGCTGTTTAATTAGGTTTTGGCATCAAAATACTTGGTTTGGTTTGCCATCTAAAATCACTCGGGTTTAGGAAAAGCTTATGGAGAGTAGGGCTGGGCGATATGGACCAAAAGTCATATCTCGATATATTTAGGCTGAATATCGATATACGATATATATCTCGATATTTTTATCGCAAGGTGAGAGAAAATATTTAGTTACAGTCAGAGCCAAATATGACATTACAAGTAGTTTAATTTAAACAGACTGGATGAAATAATGCTCTGCTGTTCAAAGAATGATAAAATTTAAACAGAAATACTGTATAATACTGTATGTAATAATACTCGCAGACGCAAGTAAGGAACATTACACAGAATTAAATGTAACAAACCCTAGTAAGGTCAGCATTTATATACAAAGACAAAACAAACACACATTGAACTCCATATCTCGATATGGGCGATATGGTCCAATTCCATATCTCTTTTGAAAATATATCAATATATTTTTCATATCGATATATCGCCCAGCCCTAATGGAGAGGTTTAAACTGTTCTTCTTAAAGGCATATGCCCCCCCCTCCCCCCGGGTTGGACAGCATCCTGAGTTGAACAAGTAGGCAGAAGCGTTTTCTAACCGAACCAGTCATTCTCTGAATCTGGCAGCACTGACTTTAGCTTTGCTTAATGTAGTTGCTGTAATCTTGCGGTTCCAACTAGCACCACTTGGCAAAAGTGAACTAATTACCTCAAGACTTTTCCAATTATGTTTCATGACCTGCACATTCGGATTGAGTACAAGCGACAAGCCAATTTCACATCAAAGGACTGACTAGGCAGCATTGGGGGAACTATATGCTGCGGAAGTACAGGCCAATCGCAGGCGAAGCATCTCCAACTTCCTTAAACAGGGTTGCCACCGAATGTCGCGCATGCGTGCTGCCTTTGCTACTATTCCCAGTGATTCACCTGTACTTCCGCGGCATATAGTTCCCCTATTGAAAGACCCCCATATTGAAAGACTCTGTAATTCAATTAGACATAACTTATCAGGATTCCGACACATCAGAAATAGCTTAACAACTGAAGCATCACCTACTGTTTGTCTTGTTGGTCTCAGGCCAATGAGACAACACTAGAACCTCTGAGATCACATTATAATCAGGCCCTGAAGATACCTCTCCGTTATCATTACTGTAATATCCTCAGCAAATACAAAATCCTAAGTTTTGATAATTTAATCTGTTACACAAGTTTAAGAACAGTCTTTAAAATCATCAATAATACTGCTGCACCCCTGCTGAAACAATTCATCAAACTTTATTCTGACCAAACAACCCGAACATCTCGTTCCACGACTCACAGAAATTGTGCCGTTCTACAAAGATCATCTACCTTTGCACAAACAGCCTTTTCTTTTAAGATCATCAGACAGTGGAATCAGCTCCCAGAGAGTCTGAAACTAGCTACAGACATAAACCAGTTCTCTACTAATCTGAGAAAGTATATTCTTGCACACCAACTGTGTCAGCATCAGTCAAGCTAGTAGGGGAGTAGGAGAAATAGGAGAACAAGTGATGAGGAGAAGAGAACAAATTAGGAAGAAAAAGAAGAGCAAATAATGAGATAAGAAGAGCAGGTGAGAAGAGAACATGTGATGATGAGAAGGGTCAGTGATGAGTCAAAGAGAAGACAAAAGGTGAATACTGTACGAACTGTCCTGTGTGAGTGCAACAAATGTATTTTAGCAACATAATGGCCAACATTTCATTGTTGATTTTGTGGTTAGTTAATTTTTTAAATAAAAATAACAATTTATCCACTCCATTATGTCTATTATTGCCTTCTAAAACACATTTTTGTAGTGAAAGATTAGAGATAAGCCCGCCTGATTTTTTTTTTTTTTTTCAAATTTACACCTAGTGTGACTCCGGGGCTAAGCCCAGGTTGTCTTTAAAGGCTGGAGACGCCCCTGGGTTGAAGACAATGCACAAGTGCTTGAAAGAGGTGGAGGAAGCTGCTAAAACAAGGCAGAGATAAAACTCTGAATTTGCAATCCAACAAGTAGAGGTAAGTGACATCAGAGCTTATTGAGCCATTAGAGTGGATTGAATTCCTAAATATACCGTCAGAGAGAGGACAAACATGCACCGGGGTGTGTGTGTGTGGTTTTTATGTTTGTTTTTTTACCAGTGCAAGAGAAGCAGGAAAGAAAATGTTTGATTATGTCTGCTTGTTGTGGAAAATAAACCGTAAAATGAATGGATTTTGAATTGAAAATGGACAAATTTTGCCAACGTAAATAATTTGTCCATGGTGCATCTGTGGCTTTTTTGAAATGCTTATTTTGTTGTTGTTGAAGAACGACCACATCACAGTCTGGAACACATGGTCACAAAGAGGGAAAAAATCAATTGGGAAGGTGAATTAAAACACATAACTTCTTAGAATTCAGTTCTACAGCCTTAGAGTTGGATGGCTATTTCTCCTGCAAAAGAATGATCCACTGAGCATTTTTTGGTCTAAAAGACGTCTAATAGGGCTTTACCATTGCTCATTTTCGTAACCCTTTCCCACAGCACGGCACGCTTTATTTGTGTTACTTCTGGGAAAACCTGTGACGAGCCACTACAATTCTCCGCACCCGTTTCAGAGCGAGCTCCAACCGTGCTGAACCTACACAAAACGTGACGTACCTGACGGCTCTCCACTGATTGGTCAAGGGAAATTGTTGTCATACATGTTCTGCCTCGCCTCTTCTAAAAATATCTGTCTCTGTTTTTGGTGACTACAGAGAAAACAACAACAGCAGTAACACCTTGATATCGTCCAATACCCCCATTGTTGTTTTTACTTAACTGACCACCGTGTGGCACGGCGGTGACATCACGGCAGTCTTGACCGCGCCTATTCCACCCACTCCCAGGTAGTAGACTACTGCTTCTCCTGTGTGGAAACAAAAACCGTCCTGGTCGTCTTTAGTGTGCCGTGTGGTGCTGTACTGTACCGTGCAATGGAAAAGGCCCATAGTAGACATCTAATGGTCCTTGGACGTCTAGGCTAAAATCGGTCCACCACTGGTCTAAAAATGAACGTTTTTTTGCCGTCTGAGCTTAGACTAGCTTAGACTAAATCTAAACTACACTGTACATTAATCAATAACTGGCCAAATGTTTTAATCCAACATTTGGCCATTATTTAAACAGCCTACAGTTGTTTTTTGTTTAAATATCTAATAATAATGGATTAAATTGTGATGTCTAGATTCAGGCTAAAATAAGGACCAATTTTAGTCGGGTAAATTTCGGTCTAAACGTAGACTAGATGTCTAATAGATGTCTTTGGCTCAGTGGGGATGTTCGATGTCAGTCTTGTTATTGGTCCTTGTGGCCTAAATTGTGTACAGAATGGCTGAACATGTTACTGCACTCTCAAAAATAGAGGTACGAGACAAGAACATTTCTGTACGGGGGGGGGGGGGGGGGGGGGGGGGGGGGGGGGGGGGGGGGGGGGGAGGGAAAAAAAAAAAAAAAAAAAAAAAAAAAAAAAAAAAAAAAAAAAAAAAAAAAAAAAAAAAAAAAAAAAAAAAAAAAAAAAAAAAAAAAAAAAAAAAACTGTAGGTACATTTTTTTTACAAATGTTCTCTCAAAAGTATAATATTGGTCTTTATGAGGCCAGAAGTACCTATATACTATGAAAAAGGGTCCAAAGTGATATAAAGTACAGATTTGTACCATTTCAACCCTAAGGGTACCTGCAGCACTGAAAAATATGTGTAGCTTGTACAATAACTATAATTAGCAGTCCTTCTAAACAGTAGTATAATTATAGTTATATTATGACTTTCATAGCAATCATAGTAATCATATTAATAATTACATGTATATTATATGTGTTTGGCCTAATATTTATGTAATAAGTATTCATTTATTATTAGCATCTTTGATTGTTGTCATAATCACTATTTTATTGACTTTTATTAATCATTTTTAATTGGTTTAATTTGACTTTAACTGGTACAGCTAAGGTACAAAAATGGACCAGGACCGAAGGTACAGAAATGTTTTTCAAAAAGGAACACCCCCAGCGACAAGCTTTGTACCCTTTTAAGTACAAATTGGTACCTCTATTTTTGAGTGTGCAGCATGGACGTTGCCTTTGCTAACTACGCATGTAAACATGTTACTGATGCTTGCTGATTTATCTGCAGTCTCTGTCTTTCTATATCGTCTCAAATCCATGCAGAGAAGTGTTGAAATCCAGAACATGTTTGCACTGCCATGTATCGTAAAAGCACACAATTCATTCTGTTGTTCCTTGTGTCCTTGTTGGTGCTCCAAGTTTGACCATTTTATTCACCAGTGATCTCACATTTCCCATGTGAATTTAGGAAAGAAATGGTTTAACCTTGCTAAAGACTGCTCGTTTCTTTAGCCCTTGCTTTCTATTCGTCTGTCTTTTCTTCAAATTTGTGGACTTATGGTTGTTTTCTGGACATTTCTTGGTCTTTGAGAAATGTAATCAGCAGCTTTCCACTTAACAGCACCCCCATTGACATGGTTTTTCATCTCAGCAGATGGTAAAAAAGTGCCAGCAGTACTGGTCAAAATCATTCAAGGAAGACTGCATGAAAATTACCACCAAAAAAAAAAAAAATCAGTGTTTCAACAGACTGGTGCTCTGGTATCCTTTTTTTTCCCTTTACATGTTACTTCATGTATAAATAGTCATTTAGTTGATCTAAAATCTGTGATTTTTAAAGTTAAATTGAATGGAATTGAATTTTATGAAACCAAAACTTGTGTCATGCAGAAGGACAGGTGTAATCCACTGCCGAAGTGTTGAAGAAAACAAATCAGAACGAGACACTTTCGTCATCTCCAGCTTGCAGATCACTGACTTGAGATAATTCTAACTCTATGTGCATGCCATCGGTCTCTGTTTGGATAAACATTGTGAGATAAAAGTAATAGAAAGGGTGAAATACGAGAGCGGACAGGGAAGCATGAGGCAGATAGAGTGAAAAAGCGAGGAATTCACACTCAAACCCCATTTAAACATTCATCTGGCTTCTCTTCTCTGCTGCATTCATGCTGCACAGCCAATTCTGGGGCGATAAGCCAGCTGTGTGCTTCTCAAGGTAAGAGAGTGAATAGAGCAGTACAAGCTTTGGTGGATGCTGGGGAGGGACGGAGCATACATGCTGACCTTCCTTACACCAGCTTTACTTTAGTGGAAGAGGAGTGTTTCATAAATGGATTATTCCACTCAGTCACCTTTGACCTGTCTGGCTGCTGTCCACAGCAGCTCAAGCAACCCTGTCCATCACTCAAAGAGGAGCGGGAAGAGAGGGAGTAAAGACAGGAGGTGGTATCAACCTGTGGGAAGGGATTAGACCTTCTGCTGTTTAGCTGTGGGGAGATGAGGAGGAAGAAGCGGGGGATTGACAGCATAGTTGTCGGATACTGCAGCTGCCACCGTGTTTGCCGGTGACTCAGTGGATCAGGGTAACGTGGAGGAACTGAAGTGACCTTTTTCATCAACCACAAGACACGGGTGTTAAACATTTCTCTCTGCTGACAATTATGGTCTGTCAAAACCGGAGTGTGAAGCCACATGAAAACCGACTGCTTGCCAAAGAGCCAAAGCTCCACGCATAAAGGACTTTATCTTCTACTGCAATTCAGCAGTTTGGAGAATTTCCAGGTCCTTATTGTTAAAGAAGAAGAGAAACAAACCACACGGCAATCTCTTGAATCACATTATTTATTGCTTACAGATGCCCAATATTATCAGCCCAACGATATTATTGGCCAATATTGGCATTGAAATGTGATATCGGAAAATACCGGTATCTGTTTTTTCTGAAATCTCTCATGAGATTCTGTAACGGAACAGTGAGATCTCACAAGATTTTGTTCCACTTAGCAGCGGTCCAGAATGTATAAAAGTCCCTGTAATTGTGGAAGAACTTCATTTCCCAGCATTCCTTTCAGTTATGTGACTATGGTGCAGCTGCTGCTGCTACAGACTGACTTGCTTTGACGCTGCTTACAATATGTCTGGTTTTAAATTGTTGGTTAAGTTACCAAGTTGTCAGAAACATTAGAATTAGCCATTTGTTGGTTAATACCTGCTAGTATCTGACATCTGGCAGCCAGATGTCCATAATGAACTCTGGGTGAGTACGCAGTGCTCCCCCGTTTCTGTTTGTAAACACTATTCAAACTGAGAGCCCCTCCCCTCGGGCAGACGGTTGCATCGCTCCTCAGCCCCAAGCCTCCCCAAGGTAAGAAGTGAGTGAAAGCCAATCCAATATTAACACCAGCACTCCCCCAAATTTTCTGATGTCACTGCCACTTCACTGTTTAAACTGTTCAGTGTATATATAAAATATATAATATATATATATATATATATATATATATATATATATACACATACTGTATATACAGTATATTTATGAGGGGCGGGGGGGATTGTATGTCAAATCAGGTAAATTTAAAAAAAAAAAAACATCCTAGACAATATGCATAAAGACTGCAATGCCTGGGGATCAAACCTGCAATCATCCACTTACAAGGTGGGAGCTCTAACCATTACACTATCCACTAGCACACAGTCAACACATGTTCAGCCCAGTTTTCTCCGTTATCGTGGGCAGCCTGTGTCGGTTACATTTCACTTTAGGTTCACTGCGTTTGAAATCACTCTGTTTAAAACACCTTCCCATCTTATTTTAGAAAAGTCTGATAAAAGAAGATGGTTTTGATGGTTTTATTATTTATCACTATCTGTTTTATTTGCGCCTTTTAGAGCGATCTCAACCACGGAAGATCTCCACGCGCTCTAACAGCTGACAGCGTGTAGACATGTGTTATTTTATGTAGAGATGTGAGACACAGACACTATTATTATAAAACTTTATGTACATCTGATCTGAAAGAGTGCCCAGATCATTATGACTCAAGCTGAATACACGCTGATCAGAGCTGGAATCTGTCTGCAAGAACACGCTGTTTGTTGATGGATGCATTAACATAATAGAGGCTGAGTTGACGAGGCGTTAAAAACCACCTAGAAATACCAGACCCCCAAAAACCTCGGCAGTTGGTACGAACCCTGGGGGGAACCAAACTAGTTCTGCAGCCAGTAGTTTCAGTGTTAACCCTTGTTGTCAAGCGAGCGCTATCTAAGGCTCTTTTTGCTGCAAATACTTCCTCTTCTTTGCTGCATCTGCCATTTTTTGTCAAGAATTACAGTGAATTTGGTGTCAATGTTTCACAGAAAAAAAACTTGCTTCAATCAACGAGTTTATCCCCACAGAGCGCTACTTTAGCTCTCATTGGCTGGAGACAATACACAAATCTCCGCCCAGAAATGTCCCGAACACACCAAAACAAAGGAAAAAGCCAAAATACAGTCAGGGGAAGGGGGAGTTGCAAACAAAACTCACCGCCACACACATTCAGAAAAATAAGTACCACATTGTACCTTTAGAGGTAGAATGGCTTGTTGTTGGGGTGATACCTTGAGGGCACTGCTGGTGTACTGTGGGTACTTTGTGGTTTGGAGCATAAATGTACCTTTCAGGCTCCCAAAAAGGTTCGTGTGCCTTGAGGTCCACTTACTGTATGACCCTTACATGGTACATAAATTCAAGTTGTATCTTGAGGGACAGAAATGTTCCTGTGTAGTCCCCCTATTTCTGACAGTGCACAAGGGAAGAGGCCCAAAGGTGCAGATTGAGCCGGATTTCACGCACACAAGTCTAGCGTTTATTTTCAGAGGGAAAACTCTGGATTCTATCTTTAAGCCTATTTCAGGATCTTTGCTCTCTGAGCAGAATATAGTTGTATTTCTCAAAATATGACTGATACAACCTCATTATTGTCTGCTTATATCAGTATCGGTTGATATCGGAATTTAAGAGTTGGACACTATCGGATATCGGTAAAAAAAAAAAGCCAATATCGAACATCCTATTATTGCTAAAAATCATATACAGAATGTTGCAGGAAAATCTCACCAGTGCATGCAATGAATGGTAATACAAGTATTTTTGTTGTCCTAAACACCTCAAACTCTTCAGGGCCGTACCTGTAGCCGGCCATGACTGACAGTTGATGTTTTGGATGACAGCGAGCCAGTGAGCTGTAACAACTCACTCCAGCAAAACAAAATCTCCTACAAGTCTCAAAGGAAAGCTCTGTGAGGGAGGCATCCAATTCCACCTTCCTTTCAGCCATCATCCGCCAGCCATGCAAGGAATGAAAGAAGCAGGATTGAGAAGGCGAGAGAGCAAAAGAAATTGAGACATACAGTGGAACGATGGGGGGGCACAAGAAGGTAGCAGGCAAGGATGAAAGCATGAAGTATTGTAAGCAGGAGGTAGAAAGAGAAAGAAAGGCCATGAGAGTACAGGGGATTTTCTTCCCTCCACCCTTCTCCATTCTCTCTCTTCCCCTCTGGCGATGCAGCGGTTATTTACTGCGGCCTCTCTTCTCCCGGTGGAATGGGGGGAAATGGGCTCTTAACTGGGCTTCCATACATCACCTGCTGACGCTGATGCTTGTAGTTTTGGAATGCCTGCATCTGATGTTTCGTTTTCAAATAAATTATTTACAAAGTATTTTAAGAGTCTTGCAACTCATCTCTGCTAATTGCAGTGCATCACCTTTGTCACAGAGTATATTCTGTTTGAACTTCTGCATTGCAGAAAGGATGTGTATGAACTCACATTGCTGGGAGTAGGTAAAATATCAATCAGAAAAATCCTTCTTTTCTTTATTTTAACCTTTAATGGATATCATAGTCATTAGTTTTACAGTGTTAACTAATAAATTTGATTTGAGTAGACTAAACTGATACATCCCAAAATCCAGTCTGTGCCCCAGCCACCCAGTTACAATGAACCCAACCCTAGTTTTCCTCCTGGCCCCCATGGAAGTGGCCACCAATGGCTTCTTCAGGCTGTACTTGGCTGAGGCCCAGGTACCACCCGGTGCTCACCAGCAAGCTCCCCTCCTAGAACTCACCCCAGGAAGGTATCCTAGTTTCTCTCCCCAGCTTTGACTGCTCATAGTCTGACCCCCTCCTCTGAGACTACCTTGGGAGACCCTACCAGGGGCTGATACCCCAGCCAGCCCGGACCTCAGGCTTATAGCAGTTTTCAAGCCCTTTCACCAAGTTAAGGTGGTGATTCCTGGATGCCCCCCTGGTGAGGTGTTCTGGGTACGCCCTGCCAAGAGGTGGCCCCGAGGGAGGACACACTGGACGGACTACATCTCTCAGCTGGCCTGGATACACCTCAGGGACCCCCGGATATGCTGGAAGATGTGAGAGAAAACAGTAGTCAGGCTTTCTAGCTGCCCTACAAACCTGACCTGGAATAAGCAGTAGAAAATGGATGGATGGATAGATGTATGTGTGACAGTGTGGGGTCCTGTCACTATGCCTCCAGCTGATCATGCGCCCTGGCTACTTGGCCACAGGGCTCTGCCCTTTGGCTGAATGGTCAGCACCAGGACTTTCACCTGGGAGTAGAATGTGGCAAGGTATGCAACGGAGGGCCCGGGTGGGATTTAATCCCCAGACTCCTGAGGGAAAGTCATGCGCGCTGACCATTCAGCCAAAGGGACATCCCTGTGGCCAAGTAGCCAGGGCACATGATCTATCGGAGGCATAGTGACAGGACCCCACACTGTCACATATGTATGACAGATGGATAGATGGACGGAAGGATGGGCAGGTGGATGGATGGATGGACGGACAGATGGATGGATGCATGGATGGATGGATGTGTGGAAAGATGAACAGAAGGATGGATGGACAGACATAAAGATGACGAATGGAAGGATGGATGGATGGGCTGAAGTGATTGGTAAATGGATGGATGGATGGACAGACAGATGATGGATGAATGGACGGAAGGATGGATGGATGTGTGGAAAGATGGATGGAAGGATGAAGGACAGATGGATGGATGGACAGAAAGATGACGGACGGATGGATGATGGATGGATGTGTGGAAAGATGGACGGATGATGGATGGATAGATGGATGAAATGTGGAAAGATGGATGAAAGGATGGATGGATTGATGGACAGATGGATGGGCTGAACTGATAGGTAAATGGAAGGTTGGATGGATGGATGGATGGATGGATGTGTGGAAAGATGGATGGAAGGATGGACGGACAGACAGATGGATGGTTGTGTGGAAGGATGGATGGACAGACAGATGGTTTGGATGGATGGATGTGTGGAAGGATGGATGGACAGACAGATGGATGGATGTAAGCGGGGAACTTACCTAAAATGACATAAAACTAAAGTGAAAATGTATTTTCTCACGCAGATCTTGGAGCTTCTACATATCTGATACTGACGAGGTGAATGAAGTTGTTTCTCAGGGTAAATGATGCCAAACCAACCAGTTTCAGTATAGTTAATTCAACCTTAGTCACATGGAAATCCACATAAAGACACTTTTGAAAGAGTGAGAAAATGTATTTCATTTAAAACCCAGCAAAGGTATAATCACATCATGTTTCCTCATGATGGAATACTCTTAATATTTTAGGCAGGCTCACCTTCTGTATGTCTTATAAATTGTGTACAACACACACTGATTAGACTTGTAAGGTTTTTTTTTATCCTGTGGAGAATCTCAGTGCACTCATTGCCCGCAGGGTAGGTGAAGTTGTCATGCAATGTGGAAATATGTTTAACTTCTCTTCATTGTGCTGCCCCACAGCAACAGCTTTTACAATCTGATTGCTTCCACAAGAAACTAATGAAATAAAATTGCATTATAAGCCAATCCAATAAATACATTAACCTTTGCAAATCAAAACATGTCATCTCTTTGTAGCTGTTGCCATTTGCCTAAAACGGGTGAATTAAACAAAAACATAATTATGCTTTTTTTCTTTATTTGTTTTCTTACTCAGCCGCCCAATGTTTATTGAGACAGTGGACTCATCAGTGTGCTCTCTGGAATGGAAACAGTCCTGTTTATCTTCACATTATGAGAGAATGGGTGTTTTTTTTTATTAATCAAATTACAACAGATGCTTACATCCACCATAAACACATCATGGACAAGGAATATTTTTGGTGTAACACATCAATATCTCCTGATGACCTCGTTGACTTTCTCTGTTCTCATTAGTATTAGTAAAAGCCAGTCTGTTTCAGTTTGTTTTGGCAGATAGGACAAAGAAAACAGGGAAATGTGATGCAGAGCTAATATTTAAAAGGCTGTTAGAAGAGAAAAAGGGTGGTAAGAGCAAGGTGAGACTGCAAGATGATTGCTGGGAATCAGGGGAAGACGGCAGCGAAAGGTGGGGAAGCATGAGGGGAGGGGGAGACCTGATTGACAATTTGCATCCTCTTCAGAGGGTATCAGGGGACATGATTGAATCCAGTCAGGCTGAACCCATTAGGGGCACGTTGCTGTCGGAGGCCGAGCAGAAAGCCATTCACTGGCACCCGGTCCCTGCTCTTCACCAGTCTCCATTTATATTCATGCCAGGGTTGAGTTATTGAGGGGGAGAAGTGGAAAAGAGGGAGGAAAAGATGGACCGAGGCGAGCCTATTTGTAAGGCATAAAGTTCTTACCCACTGCCAAGATTGGTCACTTAACCTGGGCACAACTGATCCCATTTGCATGTCATTTTCATGGGTCAATATGTCTATAAATTGGATTCAAATTGTAGACATGTGACATCTTCAGCTACTTAAATGCACTGGGGAAACCGTTTAAAAGCTCATGGAAAAAATATAAAACACATTTGCATTTCAAGCAGTTCAGCGTGTCTCTTCTCATTAGCTTTCCTTGAAAATATTGCCATAACTAAAACCTAGCTTGTGCTTATTTTTCAGAGACAGCCATGCGACACATCTCAGTTGAGCTGAGGCTGAATGTTCCTCTTTGTACTTCTCCGTAGATCCCTGGGCACGATGAGAGCAGCAGAGATATAATGCACTTGAGGCTGCGATAAGCCGCGGTGACCGAGGGCAGCTGGGAAGCGTTCCCAGCATCCGTCCCACCACCAGTGTATCCGTTCACCTCAGAAACACGGCTGATCCAGCGCAGCCCCAGAGTTTGACGAGGTGACAAAGGAGGTGGGGTGCTGTGGAGGGTCTTCCGCGCGTCGCTATTTATCTCACCAACACAGCTCATGCCCACGGCAACCGTGTTACAGCGACTGTCAGAACAAAGATGCAGCAACCACGATGCTCTTTTCTTTCCTGCACAGAGAGAAAATCAAGAATTAATCAAGAGGGTTTCTTTCTTGTTACTTCTCTGAGTGGACTCTGTTTTCTACGGTGTGACTCAAATGGAAACAGCAGAAAGGGCCACTGTGGCATTTAAAAAAAGAAAGCAATTATATTCATATTTTAGTTTATACCTTAGAAGTGCACTCAGGATGCCAAATTGCCTATTAGGCTGTTTTCATAGAAGCTACCATGGCGCCACTAATCCAGTTTTTATACATTTGCTTCTTGCTTTGATGTGATTATCAAAACACAAATTTGATAAGCCCATCCAGAGCATTTTCCTGTCCAGCAGTACTGCAGCTCAAATAATATTCAAAGTCTTGAAGTCACAACTGTACAAAGGTAATTTAAAAGAGGCATATTAGATGGGTAATTCTACTCTTGGGGCTGCTGTGGGTTGGTCTGGTTATACAGGCAGTCAGCTTAGCAACACAACTGTTCCTAATATGACTTTCTTCTCTTGGTTCTCTTTGTCTTCTTGAATTTTTCTTCTCAGTCTGCTTCTTGTCTTCCTCTCCTCTGCCTCTTCCTCCCTGTCTCCGAGGTTTAAAATAGGCACAGAGGGATCATGTTCGAGTTATGAATGTCCCAATTAGCAGGAGGTGAAGGGAGAGGGACTTGAAAGTAGTACTCAAGTGACTTGTGCAAAAACATTGCCAGACCATAGTTTTTATTTAGGAGGGCTTAATGCAGGCTATTGACTTCTCAGTGAGGACCAGGATTAGGTCAAATATACTTCACTCACTAATGCATGCTTAATGGTTCTGCTATAGATTAGCCATAAAAGTGGATGATCATAAATATTGCTGGATTTTAAACATTTATGAATGAAATTCAATGCCAGGCTTCCAAAATTGTGAGTCGCTAAGCAGCAGTGGATGCAGATGTACGTCTCTTGTTAAAAAGTGATGGAAATATTTCGACTCAGCACGATTATATTGATTCCAGTATCACTCTACAAGATGTGGTGTTGTTGTTTTGGTTGTCTGCTGCATGGCACTCTCTCTCCAGCTGGAATATCCATAGCAGAGTAAAATAAGATGGGGAACAGTGTGTCTTCAAGCTTCATGTTCATACCTGTCTGCCTTGGTTACTTCTGCCTCTGTGGCACAGCTGTTGACAAGTGCCTGCATCATCTGTCACAAGCTCATCTGTCACCTTTGACCCTGGCAGAAATTTAAGCAGAAGGTTGCTAGAATATCTCTGAAATACCACACACACTCACAGCCTGGTCAGTGAGGAATGATACCATTTCTTGGTGAAAGCACTAAAGAAAACTAGAGTAAATTATGTGGCATAGTTAGGGTCAGCAACTTCCTTATAATTGATGATGAGAACGATGTGGCCACAGATGGGATTAAAAACAAATACACACAAAAAATGCTGGGTTATTTCATCAACCCAACTGCTACGTTGTGAAATGTGTAGTTCATTTTGGGTTCTTACCTGTGGTTTTGGTTATTATCTTGATGTTTTCTGGGAACCCATACATAAAACACAGTTGAGTTTAGCTGGGTTGTTTCTGAAAGCCAGAGTTGGTAATTCTGCTCAGAAACACTTTTTGTTACACTGGGTGAAATGGTCCTTACTGGGTGAAATGGTCCTTCCATCCTGACAGTATCAACACATCATGTATTCATAAAAAGGAAGGAAGAAAGTCAGACCTCTGTGAGCGCTGCAGTTCTGTAAAAACTCTGACCAACCCCTGCCATTCGCACCAAAAGGCAGGAATTGGCCATTTGCAACTTATAGAAAGAACAAATTGATGCCTTTATGTCTTGTCTCTGTCTCTCCCCTCTCACCGTCACCCACTTGACCCCTCTGTGCGCCACTCACTGTAAACAAATATAGCTAACGGACTGCTAACTGCTGCTTCGCCAAAAAAACAAATCAAAACAACAGATAAGGATTAAGTCTTGGAGGTGTTGTTTAGCGTGGACTTTCTAAACTGCAGAAGGAGTTGGAGGTGAGTGGATTAAAGCTTTTAAAAACGTAGTTTGTCAGCTGTTTACTATCAAGTTGAGGAGCTATCCACTCGGTTGTTGTCGTAAACCTGCTCGTACAACATCGGCGCACACGTCCCTGCGCTCTGAAGGCGTGGTGTGGTGGTGTGTTTTTTTAAACTGTCGCTTGCTCAAACCGCTTTTCCAACATTGCCAACCCTAGCTTTAACCAACCTGATCTCACAAAAATACGTGACATGAGCACGAACAGCCTTACTCGTTTATGTGTCCCTGACACGTAACTGCTTCACATTTCACTGACACGTAGAATTGTGCGATGTTAAGTCAATGGTGAGGCTTTTCGTGTCCCCAGAAACAAAGTTTTCTGCTTCAAATTATGTGCTGCTGACACATAAACCTGTGCAATGTAAAATCAACAAGTCCTCCAAAAAGATCACACCCATATTAGGTCGTTTGTGCACAAAAACACCAATCCCAGTCCCTTAATTTGCCCGCGACTCACCCACACCTGTATAATTTATTGTACGGCATTTTTACCCTTAAACATGCTGCAGCTGGTTCAAGCGCCACCTGCTATACAAAATATATGGATCAGAACATTAAAAAACAAGGATGCGGCACATTTTTGGGAGGATCGACTGTAAACAGCAAACATACATCGTGATGTTTTCATGTTGTTTT
Organism: Atherinomorus stipes; assembly: GCA_023101725.1. Taxonomy (NCBI): domain Eukaryota; kingdom Metazoa; phylum Chordata; class Actinopteri; order Atheriniformes; family Atherinidae; genus Atherinomorus; species Atherinomorus stipes. Next base: position 1,875,431 of record JALJCO010000398.1, read on the forward strand.
TCTCGGTCACAATGCATGTCCTGTGTGGATGAACAATGTGAGCGATCAAGTCGTATCCGACCCCTGGGCTTCTGAGCATCGTATGGATCATTACGAGCATCCGGTAATTTTCGCCAAATTCGTCACATCCAGTTAGGTAGCGGGTGAAAACATTGCTTCGTTCCATAGGGGAGCCATTTGATGATCTGCTTTATTACTCATCAATCTTCATTTATTCTACTTTGGAAATAGCCAGAAGTCACCTTGTGTATGGCTGCCATAAACATAACTACCACATGGACCACAGAAGATGTTTTTACAGTTCCTGAAAAAATAGAAAAAGCCCAGAATGACATGCTAAGTGGCTAGCAGCTATCAAGCCCATAAATGTTGACGGTTCACACTGGAAACCTATTTAAACCCTGTTGTTTTTGTACAGATGATAGAAAACACCATTAAATCAGTGGATTTACAGAATCAGTGTCCCACCCGCTCCGCTCCGTATCCTCAGGACGGACTGTTAAAGATCACATTCATCCATATTACTGCCATCGATATTCCCACATAAGAATAAAAGTCATAAAAACTGGCAGAAAATCATCAACACTACACACTGCACAAAATCGCCATCAGTAAAATACTGATGAGCTTCTAGCTCTAGAAAATCGTAGTGTCTGCCCAACCTTAGAATGGATGGGGCTATTTTTTCAAAACTCAACATATCTGGATCGCAAAGGCTCTTGGGAAATGTAAATGCAGACAGAATTTAACCTTATATGATTGTTATCCTATAAATTTTTTAAATTAATGTGTTTCACTGACTTAGTTATGTTTACATTTAAGTTGTTGAAGAATTCTGTTCAGCTTGAACATTAAAGTTTGCAGCATGAATGTGAAGGAGATACAGTACAAGCAGATACTCACCACCATAGACAATTTCCAGCATCTGTCAGAGGTAGACTTAACATTAGTCACCTGCTACTGAGCTACTGTATTGTTCTGTCTCTCACTCTGCTGCTCCTAAAGGGACTAGAGCAGGGGTCGGCAACCCAAAATGTTCAAAGAGCCATATTGGACCAAAAGAACGAAAAACAAATCTGTCTGGAGCCGCAAAAATGCAAAAGTCTTAAATAAGCCGGTCGGCAACCTGTTCCAGCCAAACAGCCTTTTAGACCCGTTTCCTACAATAAAGAAAACACTGGAGCATCAACTGACTTTTAACATTGATAATTAAATAAAACTTTAACGTTAAATGTGTTGCATTTAACATAAAAACAAGAAAACAAAATTACATTTCTGCATCCAGCAAAAAAAATTTTAAACTAAAAAAAAAGAAAAGACGTTGGGTTGAAGGTCACTTTTAAAAAAAAAAAATCTATTTTAGTTGTTGTATTTATGTAGGATGGAAAAAGACGCAGCTTTAATAATCTACCAGCAGCAAACCAAACACGCTGTCCTGTCTGTGCCGTCATCCTTTTACTGGCGCGTGCAGTAAGCTACCCGAAAAATGAAATGACTGTTTCACAAAATATGAACATAGCTACGCAAAATAATCTGGTCAGCAGTGAAAACAAATGAATCTGCCCACGCAGCGCTGAACATGCTCAGTGCATCAGACACTTTTCTTCTCTATCGTCGGCCTACCTGCTGGAGAAGTGATCAAAGCGCAGCATGACAGGGTCGGAGTGGACAAATAAGCTTTTGCTCGTTTATTATTCACTTTAAATGCCAGAACTGCAGCAACAGCGCAACAGAGACGCTCCGCTCTGAGGCGTTCGTGGGATAGTGCGCCAGGAGGAAAGTTCAGCGCTCCGCGGCACGTCCACACTCAGTGATATTCTTTGTTTGTAATTAATTCCGTTTTTAATGTTTAATTCCGTGATTGCTGATTCAATAGGGCTGTATCATGCTATGCTGCACAATAGCGGCACGTGAGCATGAAGTGCAGTTATTAACACTGATTGGCTGCGTAAAGGTTTGTGAGACGCATTGTAGCATGCTGGACAGTTACTCTCCGTTTCACTGCAGTTACCTGCTTGTTGCACCTGACACTCAACGGGCTGCTTTGCAAAATGGTAAAATATAAATTATGTCTTTATTTTAATAGTTAAGTTGGATTTTATTTCACGTGCTGCATTTGCAGTGCTCGGAGAACTCGGGAAAAGTGCGCAACTGTACATGATTCCCTCAGAGGGATCATCATAATCCTCAAATTTAGAATAAGATAAGAAACTTTATTGTCTCTCAAGGGGACATTTGTCTTGGTCTTTTAGAATCACATTATTAAAGTGAACCAACCAAAATACAATACACTTTAGTAGAATAGTCATTAATTCATTTTCCAATGCAGGGAGCCGCAACAGAGGGACTAAAGAGCCGCATGCGGCTCCGGAGCCGCGGGTTGCCGACCCCTGGACTAGAGGCAGGAATTGTGAAATAAACATGCATGTCCAGTTTTTTAATGATAATGGGTGATGAAGCGTTAAAAAGCAAAAAGAGCGAGCCCACCCACGTATCTCCGTTGCCTTTTACAGGCTGTGTGCCGTATAATGCGCTGTGATTCGGTGGCCGAACTTCCTGCGCTGTCCTGCGGTTGTGATGTCTGCATCCGCGTCCCCAACAGTTTAGATACGGGAAGGAGACGGTTGCAGTGAATTTAAACACTGCAAGGGATAGTTATGGATTCTTCTGCTGTCAGCAAACAATCCAGATCAACTGAAAGACACTGAAAAGAGTCACTATGAATAAAAACACTGTATTGGCGTAGTAAACAATGTTATAGCTACCGTTTGTGCTCCCGTGCCGGCTTGGCTGGCAGCTACAGTCGCCCGCAGCGCCAGCTGCATCACTCGCGAGTCTCATTTCTTAATCTTGCCTCTAGTCACTGTACTACTAAGCATATGTTACATACTAAATATGCTTTTTAGAGGTGGATTAGATCCAGTGACATAACTTCTCATTTGGAATTAATATAGTAAAATGAATATAAAAACAAAAACATAATATAATCAACTAGACCCAGCACCTTTTTACTTTATTGTAAGTGTTCAGTTCTTTAAACTGAATTATTCTAAATCACCATTACAATGAAGAATCAGCTAATCAGGAAGTGTGTGAAGCAGTGGAGCTCCTCTCCCCGCCGACTATGAGCACGTTGTCAGCTCAGTCATAACGCGTTGCCTTACTTCCTTGTTAAAAGCTTATTAACAGACTATGAAAGCCATAAAAATAATTGTGACATAGTTCTGTTACACACTGCTGAGCTTTTAACCTCATGAGCTTTGTAGTTTTGTTCTGAATGAAGTTTTACTGCCTGCTGCTCGCAGATCAAGCTCTGCTCTGCGGCATCGGCCGTAAACATGGAGCTGTATGAGCAGAGAGGATTTTATGTAACTGCAAATCAGATGTGATGTAACTATTCTGAATTACACTGTCTATGATTAGGACTCTGAAAACTGTCAATCTGAGTAGAAGAAAAGAACAACAACTTAGTCTTTGTGTGTTTCTAAGCCGGATAAGAATGAAAATCTTCTTATTCTTTAATCATAGAAACACTTTCACGTGTTAGCATTGGTGTGCAGGTTTTTTCTCAGCCCAGTTGTCAGGAAAGACATGTTGCCACTTTATGTTTCTGAAAATCACAGTTAGATGCAGAGTCTACATTTCTTGTCCACAGTAAATGCAAACAATGTACTAACTTTAATTAATTAGTGCATTAATCTTAATTCATGCTAGTTTTTCCATTTTTTTCTCACATTGAGTTTTTGGTACTTTTTAAATGCATACTTTTCGAATCAACTGACTGTACACACCTGTACACACCTGTTCCTGGTAGAAGGGCTTATTTACATAATTACCAGCATGCTTTGCAGCACCCTCTGTTCTGCACCATGAGCTAAATGTCCGTGTAATCCTACAGTATGACTCCCTCCCCCATCTACCTGTTGTGACAGCACTGAACCAGGTAGTACAGGTATCACCACAAATTTCCTGAATCGATTCAATTTGATTTAGATTCATTTACAGATGTTTTTGTAAAAACACATTTTTTTCCAGAATACTTTAAAGACTGTCTCAGATAACTGTTTGTATACAACACTGAGTCTTTTAACATGATCACTAAAATCAGACATCTGGGAGCGATCAGAAAATTGTAATGATCTGATTGTAATGCTCTGATGTGTCTACATCAGGGGTGGCCAAGTTCGGTCCTCGAGAGCCACAATCCACAAACTTTTAGGTCCAATCCCTTCTCCAACACACCTGAATCAAATTGATGGCTCGTTATAAGGCCTCTGCAGAGCTGAACGATATGAACGTGAGGTAACTGTTGGAGAAGGGGTGGATATAAAAGACATTTTTACCATGAAGGCTTTGATGATGTCACTGTTAAGCAACACCATAGCAAGTAAATGTGTGTAAATAAAGACGGATCACCAAAAATAAGCAACTCAAAGCCGCTTCAGCTCACAGGGGGTCAGACTAATGCTTTGTAACAAAACATTGGTGAAATGAAGGAGTTTGTGGCAGATAATGCCTTATTTAGAGGCTGCGTGCGATAGCCCGCATCACTTCCATTATATTGGACATACGCCGATCTGGAGTGGATCTAAATATCTCCTGAAGGAATTTAAGTTACACCAAAACTGTCTGGGTGAGTAAATGAAAATATTTCATGCTAGAAAACAGGTCCAGGTTGAAAAAAAACCTAACTTCCCCTTTGAAGATCAAGACAGCTTGAGTGCACCGCGACTCCAGTAAAACTCCTGAGATTTACTAAAGACTTTCAACTTTTAGTCTGGGACTATGGAAATGTTTTGGTGTGAGTCAGCATTAAACACAAACATAAAACATCTCAGATGACATCTTTCTAAACTCTGCAGGCCTCTTCTCCTCCTGTTGCCTGGGTGATGCATAAACTGACATCATCTGTTGGAGTATATCCTGGGTGCAAATAACATGCTTGACGTTAAAACTTCAGTGTGACAGTGTGACCTCCGTAGGTGGTCTGCTCAGCAGAGCTACAGATTTGTTTTTTTCTCCCTTTTGCTTATAGTATTTTATGTAAAACACTTTGAATTGTTCTGTATGTGGCAAGGTACGCAACGGAGGGCCCGGGCAGGATTTGATCCCCAGACTCCAGGGTGAAAGTCATGCGCGCTGACCATTCAGACAAAGGGACATCCCAGTGGCCACGTAGCCAGGACACATGATCAGTCAGAGGCATAGTGACAGGACCACACTGTCACATGTACATGTACATGAAATGTGCTATACAAATAAACATGCCTTGCCTAGCAGATACAAGCTCGCCATAAGGCAGTTGTCGGAAAACTGTTAAGGTACAAAAGGCTTATCAGCATGTTTGGGTGGACATCAAACAACACAAATGACTATTAGCGCCACCCACTGGACTGGAGTGAAGCAGGCGCTGTCACTTACGCAAATGCGGTCACATGACATGATGGCATATTGGCGCGTATCCAACTTTGCAAGTGTGACCGGAGGCCGTTTGTACTAGGCTTTTGACATCCGGTGAGTTGAAATGGGATTAAACAATCGTGCTAAGTGTGACCCCGCCCTATGTATTTATATGTGCAGCGTGCACAAATCCAGTCCTCCAGAACTACTATCCTGCAACTTCTCCAACACACCTGAATCAAATGACTGAATTACCTCATGCACACGTCATTCAGCCCTGCAGAGGCCTGGTAACGAGCCATTTTTCCAGTCGTGCGACAATTTGGGGATCGGGTCGACTCTTGGCCAAATCGTGTGTCATGCAGTATACAAGGAAGTCACGAGAGGCGATTGGCACCTCAGGACGAGCTCAAGATCAGAAATCATGAGTCGCAAGAAAATCAAACCTGTTTGATATTTTGGTCGTGGCTCGTGAGTGAATCGCATGTTGAAGCGGCACCAAGACCAGACTGAGAACTCTGAGACTGAGATTTTCACATTTTGCATGCATGAAACAAAAACGGAAGTAAACCGGAGGCAGCATGGTGATCCGGCTTGTCATCTGGATGAAGTTCTTGTTGTTGAACCAGCAGACCGTACAGTACAGCTCACATCTGGTCAGCCAATTCCTCGTCCACACGCGACGTCATCGCCTTCTATTTGTGGCAAATTCTTCACAAAGAAGAGCACAATTTGCCAAAGCAGTTTGGTTTTTTGCTGATAGCAAACTGTTTCTGCTGCTGTTGTTGTTGTTCTTCTACTATTAGCTGTATTTATTGCGTTGAATGTCAGGAATGTTCAACGTGTCTTTGAGGACGTACAGTGTGAGTAGTCAGATCGCATCCAAGCATCGGTTCATACAGTGTGAGGACAGACATCGCAAACTGTGAACTTTTGAATTCTGTGACTGATTCGCACAATTTGAGATGAGGCTGCGAGCAAAGATTGAAAATATTGCAGTGTATCCCAGGCTTTACAGTAGATGTGCTGAAGAAAGGGTGCTCTAAAAGTTGCAGGATCATAGGTCTCCAGGACTGGATGTGTGCACCCCTGTTTATGTGACAAACTGATATTCAGGTTAATTAAAAGAAAATATTGACTTTAAAATATGATTGAGACCATTATTTTACAGGTAAGAACAGCGTTTTAATCAGAATGACCATAATACAGATGCGGGTATGAAAAAGTTCCTCCTTTTTCTGCCAGAAGTGGTGCAGTGATAGTGCAGTAATAGTGCACTATCACTGGCTGAACGATTTGTCCCGTGAATACGTCATCACGCAGTCTTCAGACTTGGGGTGTGGAGACGTCCTTGTTCCGGGCGTTCATTTATGCTCTGAAATCGTTTCCCCTGGGCACACATGCATTTCTCTGTGCGATTGAATTGGCTGACAAGTGGCTGGTAAGTGGCTGGCAGTCGGCAGAAAGGGGAACTTTTTCATGCTCGCATGTGTAAGAGAAAAACGGTCACTGAATGTTCACTTTGCTTACTAAGTTATTGAGTCTGTAAAACACAAACTGGACCAGGACAGAAAGTCCTGTCTCATTTCCCTCCTTCAAAAAACAAAATCATGTTTTTATTCCACTTCTGTTGCATCTTGTGTTTTTCATCCTGCAGCCTGTAAACATGAGAGGCTTGTTTACTGAAAGAATCTGACATGCTCATTGCATATTTTCTCCATTAATAAGAATCGATGTCTGACTTACACCAGCCCATATTCCAAACATCGGTCTCCTCTTTCACAACTTCCTGCTACTCATCTCGTCATTATCTCTGCAGCGCACAGATACATCTCCCCGTCTGCTTAACACACACATGCCACAGATTAAAACAAACAGTTTGTTTAAACAATTGCTGCTCTTTGGTCCCCCGCTGTGAGCGGGGTCAGGAGGAGGCAGCAGATAGTGCATGTTCAATGCATCGCTGCTCAGGAGTCAATTAAGTCGGGTCTGTGCAAATGAACAGAACAAGGCCGTAATCAGCTGCAATATCCCACCAAGTCCTGCCTCCTGACTCATGTATTAAGGCGTGCTGGTAAATTGACTGCACTGGACTTTAATGGGATGAATCTTAAGCGGTGGATGTTGGCGACTGTTTAGAAACATGGACCAGTTGTGTAGAGGAGGGAAGGGAGATGTGGAGAGATATATAAGGCCTGACTATTCTAGTTTAATGAAATGAGCTCCTGGACATGGTCCGTTCAGATAGCCTCTTCCCTCACAACGCTGCATCAGCGTAAGCATTATGAGGCAGAGCAGGGTGCGTTACAAGTGTTTTTAATTAATTACCTTCCCGTGGCCACAAACGCAGCTTCAGTCACTCCGCTCCATCGCCCCAAAACGCTAATCCAGGAAATCCATGCTGACAATCCTCTCAAGGCTGTCCTCTTCTCTTAACATTCATCTCCCTGCCCATTTTGCACGTTGGAAATCCACTGGTGAAATTTAAGTTTAAAGATGATTTCCCATGTGTGATTTAGCTGCCACTCTCCATAAATGTAAGTAGATCAATGAGCTCACTGCAACGCTATAAGGAGCTGCGGTGAAAATGTGTTCACTGCTCACCCCAAATTGAATACCCGCCTCACACGTCTTTTTCCCTCATAATTATCCACCTGCACTGTGTGCTGCATGCAGGATGATGCAATGCACCTGAACAAGGCTCCATACTGTCCCCATTTGATTTAAATTGGTATTTTTGCATACAGTATATTTACACAAGGGATGTCCGATATTATCGGCCGATATCAGCATTTAAATGTGATATCAGAAAATATGGGTATCAGGTCTTTTGGACCAATATTTTTTTTACTAACAAAATCTTACAAGATCTCCTTGTTCCATTATGAAATCTCGTGAGATCTTCTTACATTAGCTTTGGTCCAGAATGTAGAAAAGTCCCTGTTATTGTGGAAGAACTTCATTTCCCAGCATTCCTTTCAGAGTCATGTGACTACGGTGCAGCTGCTGCTGATACAGACTGACTTGCTTTGAAGCTGCTTATAATATGTCTGGTTTGAAGTTGTTGGTTAAGTTACCAAGTTGTCAGAAACTTTAGAATTAGTCACATGTTGGTTAATACCTGCTAGTATCTGATATCTGGCGTCCAGATGTCCAAAATGAACTCCTCTGGCTGAGTTAAGGATATTTTGGAATTTTTGCTCTCAGAGCAGAATATATTTGTATTTCTCAAAATATGAGAGATTCAACCTCACAGTTTTCTGCATATATCAGTATCGGTTGATATTGGATATCGGAAATGAAGAGATGGACAATATCCGATATTGGTAAAAAAATAAAAATATATATATATGTGTTATATATATATATATATATATATATATATATATATATATATATATATATATATATATATATATATAATTTACAAATAGAGTGGTCATCCTCAAAATTATTCACACACTACAATTAAAGAAAAGGCTAAATTAACAACAGTAATTAAAATAACAAGAAACTAGAAATAAATTAAAAATGTACAAAATTATAATTTAGTGAAAGAAAATATTGCTTTTGAATTGTGATTGGAAATAATCATTTAAAAAAAAAAAAACTCTCCCAGACACACTGGAGCGCCTTTCCTGTGAACAGAGGAGAAACAGACCTGTCAACAGGTGTAGAAGTTTTTGTTTTTTTTAAAACAGAGAAAAAAACCTGTTTGCAGTGATTGTCTCAAAGTGTTGCTCGAAAAGATTTAAGCTTCAGAGCCCCATCATGCTTGTTTACTTGTTTTATTTTTTTGTGTTTGTTTTTAATATTTCTTTCGAACCACAATTCAAAATCAGTGTCATGAATTATATATTATTACTTTTGTCAATTTCAACTTATTTCACAATTTATACATGTCATTAGATAGATTAGAACTATTTCCTTCTACTGTCCATTAGACTGCTATAAACCAATGACTCTGAACTAATGAAGTGTCATGCTCAGAAGAGCCGGCTCTGAGAGCTGATGCTAAGTAGTGAATCAGAAGAACCAGCTCGCATTGAGTGGGAGCCAGTTCCCAGTTTTTAGGAGATTGCAGAACTTTGGTTTGATTGAGCAGTATGGAGGCCATGCAGCTAGTGACATGTGAGCATAGGCTTGTACCAAAATGTGAAAACAGAGAGGAGGGTCGATGTTTCACTGCGAGTAAAGACAGCAGACACATGTGAGAGGAGTGTGCAAGTGCATTGTGTTGTGTAATGTGACACTTGAAAGTGAAGTAGCTTCTGGCTACAGTTTGAAGATACAACAAATGCACAAAATTATAAGGCTGAAGCTTTTCATAAAAACACTGAATGCACAAAGGCTTTTAACACGCAAGCCATTCATTGTTTGCCAACTTTAGGTAACGGATAGGAGCAAAAAAGATCTTAAACTAAGAGCCGTTCGGGAGCCAAAAGAGCCACTCTGGAACTTCCCATCACTATGGGGTTATCAGTATTAATACATTATTGCAAAGAAATTAATCTGTGTAATTAACACATTCATTTCTTAATTATTCTTCTTAAGTTGTTACTAATACCATGTTAAAAATCTGAATTCGGCATTATCTCAGTGAGAGAAGCTGATTTTGGGCATGTAGGTGTCTTGTCACAGCAGAGAACCGAATCCACCAGACAAAATTTATCCTCCTTATTTATGTTTCAGATCATTTTCAAGCCTCACATGTAGAACTTTTATGATTGGGTCTCCAGAAACAAAATTATTACAGGTGCTTTTCTAAAAATTCATATTTGGCCCTTTTTTGATGAGAAAAGCTGAATTTTGGCAATGTGGTGCTTTTTTCCACAACTGTCACATAATCCACCAAAATCCACTTCACCCTCTGTATTAATGAAGATTTGGACAGTCTCCAAGCCTCGCATTAAGGGAATGGCCACAGAATGATCCATCAGGCATATCACACAATTACTTTGGTTGTCATGGCTCAGAAAGTTTGAAAACCACTGCAACAGACTGATGAAGGACTGCTGTCTTGTTCCAGAATAATCTACATCCTGCTTTCTAGCTGAAATGAAATAAGAGGCCTTGTTTATTTTGAAGGCTGGTGGGAGTAAAAGTGAAATAAACAAAGCTGTTTTCCTCATTGAAACCTTTCATGAACATTTCTTCAATCAGCGCCTTTTTTAAAAGGCTGACTGCTCATTTCATCTGTAAAAATACCAGCAGGTTTTCACCAGCTTTTCTGAGGCAGCCTCAGAATTAAAACAAAGAACACAGGAGCCCACACTGTGAACCAGCTGTGACATTAGATGTGAATAAAACTTTCAAATAAAATATGTCTGCCTTGCTCCTCCAATATATCATTTCAGTTCTCTTCTGTTCAGTGAGCAGAGCAATAAAAGTTTGAATCATTTTTTAAAAGCCTGTGAATCGAATCTGTGTGATTGGACACAATGGGGAAAAGGGGAAGAAAGGCCACAGTCATCAGCAGGCTGCAAGGTATTAGAGGCTCCTCTTATAGGAAGGCTCGGGGCTTTCGTCAATGTCAACTGGCACAATGGAGTAGGATCCAGGCTGGAGAACTCGTCAGTTATTTCATTGTTATTTGGTTCAGCCTATGTTCTCATTTTTCTGTGGCCAACATCCCAAAGGAAATGGAAGGTGCAGCTTTGTTGTCGCGGTCTGTCTTGTGATGACATGCCTCAAAATGCAATAGGCCTATGTGCACATAGAAAAGACTTCCAGGTGTGTTTATGCTGCTGGTTTGCTTTAGAGTACAGAGTGATTGTGAAATTTTGACCTTTTGGCCAAATAAAGAAAAAGAAAAGGGGTTCACACATTTAAGGATGCGTTTGATTCTGAAATCATTCCCTGATCATGACATTTACCGTATGTTAAAATGAGACAGGCAGAATTAGGACCCCTACAAATAATCTATTACAAAGTCTTGAAAAACATCCCCAATGGGAAGTTGAAGTCACGGCCCTTCCGGTGAGCCCCATGGGACCTTTAGAAATGAAGAAATAGGAATGAATGTCAATGTGAAGAACTCAACTCAACTTTACTTATGAAGCCCTTTAAAACAACTACAGTTGGAACAAAGTGCTGTACACACCAAGCAGCTGATTAAAAGAATAAAACATTTAAAAGTAAGCAAAAATAATTTAAAACAAAAAAAAACAAACCGTAAAACACAAAAACAGAAAGAGTCTCATTCTGTGTTAAAAGCCAAAGAATAATAAAAATAGGTTTTGAGAGGAGTTTTAGAAAGAAAATAGTTATTTTCTGGTCCCAATCGTTCTGTGCCCTGGATTCCAGATACATTATGTTGGTTGTGGATTTAAAGGTAGAATCTGGATTTTTTCCACTGAAAGTAAAAGCGAGACTTATGCAAGTGAAATCCGGCTCAATCCGCATCTTTGGGCCTCTACTCTCATGTTGTGGGGAGTTTTGCTTGCAACTCCCCATCACCTGACTGTATTTCATCTTTTCCCTTTTGTTTTGGTGTATTCAGGATGCTTCTGGGCAGAGATTTACGTATTTATCACCAGCCGACGACAGCGCTAAAGGCGTAGCACTCTCTGGGGATAAACTCATCAACTGGTGTAGAAACTAGTCAGTCAAATTCTCAAAAAAATAAAATAAAATAAAATAAAAATGGTGGGTGCAGCAAAGAAAAGGAAGGACTCTGCAGGCAAAAAGAGTTTTAGATAGTGCACGTTCAAAAACCAGGGCCAATATTGGTTTGGCTTTTACTCGCTTCCGAGCTTTGAAGGAGAGGCTTGGACCAAAGAACGATGCAGCCATTAGTCAGAGGGGAGGGGCTCTCAGTTTGAATAGTGTTTCCAAACAGAAACAGGGAAAAAAAATCTGGATTTTACCTTTAAAGAACCACAAGGTAACTTTTAGATCTTAAAATTATGCATTTCTGACTCATTTTGATGGCACACCAACATTCATTATGCACATTTTTGAGCCGTCACCCCCCAGCGGTGTCCTAAGGTTCAGAAACTGCACTATGTATCTTTTATGTCTGGGACGGAGCTGTGATGTTGCAGCCAATTATTGGTTGAGCACCACGTCACGTACAAACGCATATGAACCAGGTATGAACTCAGCGGGTGTTTTGAACGTGCATCATGTCGGATTCGATAAAGAAACGTAAGGAAACATTACTGGAGGAAGACAGGAAAAGAAAGAGAGGAAGGGACAGAACAAGAGTCAAGATAAGTTCAGATAAAATCTACAAGTCTGTTGTGGAAAGTGCAATTAGCTTTGCAGCATCTGCTGGAGCAGCATCACAACCAGAGACTTGAAGAAACTAAACAAGCTGATCAAGAAAGCTGGTTCTGTGCTGGGGAGAACTCTGGAGCCGCTGGAGCTGATTTTTCAAAACAAGAATGTTGCACAAGCTGATGAAGATGATGGAGAATTCTTCTTCCTCTCTAAAACATGGTGAAGAATCAACAGAGTGTGTTCAGTGGGAGGCTGCGTCAGGTTCACTTCAGAACCGAGAGATACAGAAATTCATTCCTGCCAGCAGCATCACCCTGAAGAACAAGACTGACTAATTATTGTTATGCTGTTTTTTTTTTTTTTACATATATGTATTGTTATATTGTTTTGTTTTGTTTTGTTTTTTTTAAAAAGAGAGGGAGAGAGAGAGAGAGAGCTATTGCAATTTGAATTTCCCTTCTTGGAAAATTTCATTTCATAAGACTGTCTTTTCTGACTGGAGTGATTCACAGTACAGGTAGGATGAAGATGGATGCTAGTTTAGACGCCAAAGGGGTGCGCTTTACTGAGAAAACTGCTAAAAGTTCCGTTGTGGGTCTTTAAATAAAAGTTTTCGTGCATAGAGCAAATAAAATACCGCAAAGAACTTTGAGTATTTCAGGTTTTGCTTGAAGCTACTTTGTGGACTACAGCTCTTTTTGCAAGACATGACGCCGCGTCCTGAGACTGGCATGAACAAGACCGACCATTAAATCATGCTTATTACAAGCAAAAAAAAGATTTTTTTAAACTTATTTTAAGAGTGGACAAGATTTTTTTTTCTTTTTTTTTTTGTTGCTTGCAATAAGCAAAGAAATTCTGCCAATAGAACAAGTGAAATTTCTTTGACAAGACTTCTTGATATAAGATGACTTTGTCTTAAAACAAGTTCTTATATCTCACTGAAATGTTTTGATTTTGTCTTACATTTAGTGTGATGAGATATTTTGACTAGAAATTAGAAAAATGTTGGTAAGATTTAAGTTTTTGTAAAGTATATTGTCCCAGCACAGAAAAACCTCTGTATATTTAAACACGGTCCTGATGAAATGATAGAATATCTGTTTCAACATCTGACGTGTTGTTTATCTTCTGCTGGAAAATAAGTATGATTTTTTTTTTTTTATCCGCAAATCAGTAAAGAATCAGTAAAATCAGACAATAAGGAGTCTTATCTTGTACTTGAGGTTATGTTTTCATCGCCTGCAGGTGTTGCAATTTGAATAAATGAAAGACAGATTTACTGTATCGAGGTTGCTGTTGAGGATGTATCACTTCAACTCATTATCTGAAAACATCACATTTACAAGCGGGAAAGGGTTGTCAAACAGTAACTAAAGCGAAACCACAGAAACATCCAGCCTATTGAGCTGGGCTGTGTTGGGTTGTTGTATATGAACCCCTCAGCATCCATCTCTCTCTTACCTCTGCTCCCTGATGAGCTGTGCATCTCCGAGCCAATAAAAAACTCATGGACCTCTGCTGACAGCTCTGTGCTGCAGAGGACTCTGATCAAAAAGAGCTACAGCCATTCTAATAGCCACATCTCATTGCATTATATTTCACACAGTAAATACGGCATCAACCTGTCAGGCCCGGTGAAATTTAGGACACGGCGCTGGCAGCCAATTTTTTCTCCTCTTTTTTAATAGCCGAGCAGGAGCTTTTCCGTGTAAAATTGGGGCAAAGTGATAGATTCAACCTGACCTTGTAGCAAATGTTTGACACGCTGACAATCAGCTTCATCAGGCAGACAAGTAGCATTGTTCACAAACAAACCTGCATAAATGCCATAAACAAGTTTCAGAAGCTTGATTATTTTCTGGATATTTTATCAGAATCTGCAGTTGTTGCATGTTTGAAAAGTGGTTGTAATTCTGTTGGCAGAAGTCAGCGCTACTTATTTATTTGTGTTATTTCATTCTCAGCTGAAAGGATTTAACATTGTTTATCTTTAAACACCAAATGGCACCCTCTATTAAGCTTTTGCTCCAGTAGCAGCATGAAAATTTCACTCATGTATGTTGTGTGCCACCAGCAGTTCATCCCCCGCCCTTCGTGGGGGGAGATAATCCCTCTTCAAGCTTCTTTCTGGTGAAGCAGCACACAAAGTGTTCAATTGTCTTGAAGGGATTCGACTCTTGACAGATTCCATCTGATCTCCGATGGCTCAGACTGACACAGCTGTCTTGTCATTGGGTTCATTCATTGGTTGGAACTTTCCGCTCAAAAGACTCGGCTCCTCTCAGAAACCTTCAGCGAGTTTGCAACATAACGCCTCAGATCTGATAAAACTCGCTACGTGAGGATTTACCTGCGCTTTCTTATTATCTGTATAAGCTGATTAAAATGATTTTATTGATAGAGAAAATGTGCAATTATATTTTTCTTTTGGAGGTGAGGGATTTTTGCCTGATAGCAATGTCACATTCTTCAATCCCTGTGTTACGGTTGCTTTTTAATCTTTTATTGGTGTTAAATGATAATAAAGCTTTTGCCTTGCATCAGATTTGTGTTAAATGTCAGGGGCACAATGAAGCATCCTCATGCGCAGGTTTTTATCATTTTCAGGCAGGAATTAAAGTGCTGATGACACGACCTTAACTTCAAGTAACTTTGCCATACAACAACACACCAATACAAAATAAGTAGCTCTGTGCAGTAAGATGTCGATCAGACATGTATTCATGGAAATATCCGATGTTTAAGCGGTGCGCTTAGAGCAGCTAGCTGTTCATTAGCAAAACCTAGCCTCCGTGACGTAATATCAGCGAGAGAAAGAGTTGCGGTCGGCTCGTTAATTTACACGTATAATCAAAGCCGTGGGAAACATGAAAGATGCTCCAGAAAAGCTAGATTGGAACTGATTTGTGTGGTGGATCATCAGCCAGTTCAGAGGAGTGAGATGATGCTGAGGAATTTGGAGAAATCACACTACACAAGCTAGAACCAGAGAAGAACTGTAGCCAACTGCCTACAGTCTGTCTCCCAGCCTCAGGTCCACTCGGTTCAGCTAAAAGCCTGCAAGACCACACCGAGGGAACTCAGAGCTGTAAGGAGCGACCCAGAACAGCACAAACAGACCCATAACTATTAGGGAGCTGCACCGGTTCGACATAGAGTCAGGCGTGATAGAGGAGAGGCACTCATTCCCTGCGTTAGCTTGCTGCTAACCGGCTAATGCGTTAGCCCCTCGTTTGCGGCAAATAATTAGTCTTAAAATAATGAGACGATAACAACTTACATGGTTCCAGTCGAGTTTTAAATAGTTCCTGTTTATAAGGATGAGGATGGAGGGAAGGATGCATCTTTGAAAGCAGCTAGAGGAGATCTGATGACCGGAGAAGTCCTGTTGTAACCAGGCAAAAGCTGTCTGTCCATACAGCAGCTGTATGACTGATCTGATTAAGCAATGATGGTTGAAAAAAAGACTGCCGTTCCACGTGTTAGAAGTCTCAACAGCTCCAGTAAACAGAAGATGCAGACAGTGCAGAGAGACACGCTGAGGCTCCCACTGCTCCAACCTGCTTCTTTATCCTCTTCAAAATAAAATTCTCGATCTGTAGGAAACTTAAATAAACTAACGCTGTACTTACGAGCTTTTAAACATTAACTGGCAATAAAATTAGAAGGCTGAGTAGTTACTGTTTGTCTGTAGAACTGGAAAAGGAACTTAAAAACTGCAATGAAGCTATTGACTTCAATGTTAAATGAGCTCACAGCGCCACAGTCTGGTCAGATATGCTGAAATGCAGCGATGTTTTCTAATAACTCATCTATGCAGCTGCACTGGTTTTTGTTACATAGATCATCATGAAGAACGTTTTGGTTGATAAAACATGGCAAAAAATGTCAAAAACGTGTCATCAGCACTTTAAATGCTTGTATATGCAGAAACGAGCAGGTGTCTCACTCAAAACATGCACATGCATCCAGTTTACCAGGTATTCAATCAGTCATGTGTTCAGGACCTGCAGTTTCAGGTCAGCAGGGCCTCTGCTGCTACTGTAGCTCTGTTTTTAAGGTTGATTTTTGCTTGTGTGAATAAAACTGACCTTTGACATGAAACAAAAGACCGAACTGACCATCTCCTGATTGGTCCATTTGATACGATCACACCCACACCAAAGCCCCATCTTGGCTTCAGAAGAGCTTAAGTCGGAACATGGTTGTGGTACCTGCAGACGGTGGCTCATTCCACTCCAGGAACAAAGAGATTATCCTCATGATAAATTTAACTAAAACGTAACTTTTTCTTTGCATCTGTATCTTTCTCAGGAACAACATCTGTTGGTAATTGTTCAGCTAACGTAACAGATATTTTGGCAAAAACAAGTAGCTTCCTGTCTGATCAGTAGAATTCTGGTTAAAACATTTAATTTGTGAAAAAGGGAAAGCTAACTGGGATATTTCTATATGATAACCTGTTTTAGAGATTAAAGATCAAAGGACAGTCCAAATATGTTAACATTTCCATAATTTACACATGAAAGTCGGACACAATTTCAGGGCTTCTTCACATCTGACAAAAAAAAAAAAAAAAAAAAAGAGTTAAACTTTGATCCAGAACTGAAATGTCTGCACACAGTTTTCTGTTATGCTATAAACTGACAAGGTTTCTCTGCTAACTTGAGCCAAAAAAATTTTCATTGTCTTTCTTCGTTTTGTTTTGTTTTTTCCCTTCCCCGCTCATTGTATATATGTATATTTTGTTTTCTTTTTTTAAAATTAAAGCTACATGTTCAGGCTCCTGTATTAGATTGATTAGTAGGTCCCAAAGCTGCACAATCAAGTTCAGATTTATTTATATAGCACACTTACAATGACCATGATCGCATAAAGAGCTGCACAGACATATAAAAACACCTAAGTAGAAATATGAAACACACAAACACTGACGTATGCACATTAACACAGAAGCATACTTACTGTACACATTCACACCTATTGTGTGGTTATACGTGTAAACATACACAAATACACACAAGGATACATGAACACCAATGTAAATGAATCTCTCAAGGTTAAATTAAAAAGAATACATAGATTAATCACAATGAATAGATAAAATAAAACCATATTAGAAGATAAAAACTCAGGACTAAATAAATACTTAAAGGGACTTGAGGCAAGAATAAGAAATGAAACTTGCAACTGCTGCGACTGGCACTTCGAGCGTGCACAAACTGAGGCTACACGGTGTGTTCAGACCAAGCGCAATTTGGGCGTCAAGGGCCACACAACTGTTGCGTTGTAAAACAGTCTATCTGTGTTTTGGAATCGTGTTTGCAGACCACTTTGATCAGCTGATAACGACGTCATGGAGCCTTAAAGCAAAGTGCTCCAGGTCACATGATCCAATGAGAGACGGATCCGCTCCTGCAAAGTTACAATCTCTGGTTTTTGAGGAGGACACAGCCCCCTCAGAGCACCGACGTGTCAAGTGCTGTATATTAACCCCAGAAATCATCTGTTATTTCTTACACTTGGTCAATGTTTGGTTCAAAAGTTACATGGTGTCCCTTTGAACTGTTCTTGCAAATATTTTCTTGATGTACGATGTCAGAATTTTTACAGTAATGTATTAGTCAGCTCTCACCCACACTCCAACTGACATAACTTGTGGCGTGGAGATGGGGTGTTTTTGCTGTCAGTAATTGCATGTATATTTTATTTCTGAGGTGTTTTTAGCTGTGGTTATAATCTGAGCGCTCAGTTCTGGAGGACTTTTCTAAATTCCTGGCCATTTTTCTGCCTTCTTTCTCACCATGTAGGAGGTTGAATAGGTGTCTGTGATGACTGCCTACACAGGGAAGAAAACCAAAAAAAAAATGTTTTTACAGTTCATTAACTTGTTTGGTTTTACACTGTTGACAAAATTATTTCTGCAGCAACTCTGTGAAAACAAAAAAGTGTTAATTAAAATCAATATTTTCGAAGATTTTCCACTCAAGGCAGGCACCCACTTAAAGAACAATGTTGCAGATACACAAAAATCAGTCCACATAAAAAGACTATGAAATCAACTTAGTGCAGGTAATAAATACCTGGGATTCAGCAGGGATCCGTTGAATCAAACAATCTACAAGCAGCTGTAGTTTCCTCACTGAGAGCAGTTGTAACACATTCAGCTGATTTTGCATGTGACTGCAAGCACATGGAGCATCATGTCTGAAAGCCACTTTATCCACTTCACGGGTGTAAGGACAGATAGTGGGAATTAGTCCTTGATGTGGAGACGTCTGTACTTAGGGGAATATGAGACCAGGGAGGGATGGAAGCTAACAGAGGATAGCTTCATTCAGCAGTCCACACAGAGGTGGAAAAAGCACTGAAAAAATGTAATTAAGTAATAGTATCTTTACTTTGCATAAATTCTACTCAAGTAAAAAAAACAAAAACAAAATATTATAAAAAATATTTGTAATTTACTTTGAGTAAAAGTTACTTAGTTACTTTCAATTACTTTCTGTAAAAAATGAAGCGTTATAAATCCAGTCCTACACTGTTTTTGATCAACTTTTACATTATAATAAAAAAGAATATGAAATCAAATCAAAGTATCCAAGAAAGTGAAAATGACAAAATGATGAGCAATTCTTTTTGAACAAAGTACTCTTTTTTCTTATAGCAAAAAGAAAATAAATAAATCAGTTGTCTTAATGAACAAATGAGCACATTGACTTGTTTATTTAAGAGATTAAATAAAGTGCCATGCTCCACAGAATTTTCTGCGCACTGAATGCCGCATTAGACAGATTTGTCAATATTTGCATGATGAAGTTATTGCCTTGTTTTCATGTGAGCACAAAGAGCTAGCTTAGGCCAGGGGTACACATATCCAGTCCCCAAGAGCTACAATCCTGCAACCTTTAGGAGCCTCCTTTCTCCAACACACCTGAATCAAATAAATGGCTCGTTGGTCCGTGTACCTCGCGGCCATTCGTTTTTCGTTTTGATATCAAAAAACGAAAAACGAGAATCCAACCTATTTACGATTTTCGTTTGGAAGAAAATAAACAAAAAACGGGAAACGAGTCATCTCCCGTTTTTCGTTTTGAAATCGGAAATCGAAAAACGGAAAACGAACCGTTATCTGATTTTCTATTACAGGTTTATTTTTTACAAAGTCGGGAAATAAAAAACAACCAAAATTCATTTCTCAATCTTGCTTTGGCTTGAACCGGAAGAGCATTCTTCTTCTGCTGCTGCTGCTGAAACTACCCTGCGGCGTATGGACCAATCACCTGGCTTTGTTCGCTCACACCCACCTCCACCTGCTGCCAAGGGGTTCGGCTGCTACAGCTACAGCTTGCCTCGGGAAATAATGGTTGATTCGTGCTTTTGATGTTCTGATCAACATTCCAGGATGGGATTTAATTTCCTAGTTCGCCAGCTGATCCTGAACGACGAGCTAAATGTGATGCTGCTATGAAACGTGAAAACTGGAGGCCATCCGAGAGTTCTCGGCTGTGCAGCAGCCTGGTAGCAGCACTTTCTCAGTGGTAAGTTTCCTGCTAATTCTGTTTTGTTCGCTTTCCAAGTATATTTTAGGTGAGCTGGTCTGAGTTAATTTAAAATGACGATAATGCATCACTAAAATGCAGCAAACCGCGGTTGTTTTAACGTTGTTACGACCAGATGCTTCACGTTTGTCGGTTGTACAAAACACGTCTGACGAAGGCATATTGTGTGTGTGTGTGTCCCAGGTAAACAGGTGACAACCCGCTGCCCCAGCCGATGTGCCGTCCATCTTCGTGTTTGTCTGCGATCCAGAGGAAAGAAGAACCAGGGAAGATCTGGAAACGTTTGCAAGGACAACAAGCTAACGAGAGTTTTCAGTTCTCAGTACAAATAAAAACTTACAGACTTTTATTGTCCTTTATGGTGTCAATAAACTAAACATAAACAGCTGCTTCCTCTCAGTTATTGTAACGTTAGCTAAATATGTCGGGACGTCCCGAATGTTTACATGGTGTTAATGTTATCTGGCTCTGCTGTTTTCATCTTTTACATGAAGAGGAAATACTTTACTTTTTTTCAGTCTTTGGTTACATCCCGCATGGGTGGCAGAAACCTAACCTGGCTGGGACTATGCACCCATCTGACATTTTATGTGTAGGCTACACTCTAATATTTCGGACTGATAGGCTATGTGGAAATATATATGAGGAAGATTGTAGAAATGGTTCTATGAAAACGATATGACGATTGAGAGAAAGCTGTACTTTTGCTTTTGGGTAAATTCCACCTAAACAAAAGAGATGGTCGGACTCCAGCCCAGCTTTACACGTTTTCTACATTAATCCATATTAAACCTTTAAAAATTACATAAATAACAAAAAATGGTATCAAAACTAAGCCAGTCATTGACAAACCGGATCCGTATGTTAATTATTGAACTGAATGTTCTCTTATTATTGCGGCAAAACGGAATTAAAGAACCTCTGTGGGCTAAACTTAGGGTTATCTATCAGACGCGCGTGTTCCAGGGAACAACTCCAAAGCACTTCTGTCAAAGCGATGACGTTTATTCCCTTTGATTCAGCGGATTCAAATGTCCAGCACAATCAAAGACTAAAGCGTTAGACTAACGGACTGCACAAAAAAAATAATACGCGGTAAGCAGAAATTAGGACTACCGCCCGGCTCATCCCACTCCCTCATCCTAACAATCTCTGTGAGTCAGGAGGTGCACCTCAAACATTGTTGAGGAGCTTAGACACACCCACCACCCAGGTGCTGATGCTGCGCGTCACCTGTCACCTAATGAATGAATATCCAATCGCCTAATATGGCTCCTATACACTTCTGATACATGTGCTTAATACCATTTGAAGTCATCTCCCCATGTTACACTACTTTTCATAGTTTGTAGGACAATTTATTAGTCTATTAAAGTTTATTTTAAAACGAGAGAGAGAGAGAGAGCGCGCGACTGCAACAGCTGGTGGAGTGACTTGATGCAGGCTCTCGTTTAGGGTGGACGGTGCTGGAAGATTTTGCTCTTTCAAAGCCAATTCAGCTTTTATGTGGGCAGATCAGACAGGTATATTTTGATAAATTAAAGAAATTGCCTTTGTTAGTGCTCAAGACCCTTACGATTATCCCAAATCCTTGTTTACAAACCTTCAAAACTGCCAACAGACGGAGATATTGCTGCCTGCTACCATGACATTTACAACAACCACATCAGTCGAAAATTGCACTTCACCGGAGGAGAAATAAAATCTAGAAGTCATCAGATGTTTCTGCATGTAAATATCTGGTGCAGGACGGCATCAGACTGTCAGCTGTGAAGTGTCCCAGACAAAGTAGGCCATTTCCTCTTCATGTAAAAGATGAAAACAGCAGAGCCAGATAACATTAACACCATGTAAACATTCGGGACGTCCCGACATATTTAGCTAACGTTACAATAACTGAGAGGAAGCAGCTGTTTATGTTTAGTTTATTGACACCATAAAGGACAATAAAAGTCTGTAAGTTTTTATTTGTACTGAGAACTGAAAACTCTCGTTAGCTTGTTGTCCTTGCAAACGTTTCCAGATCTTCCCTGGTTCTTCTTTCCTCTGGATCGCAGACAAACACGAAGATGGACGGCACATCGGCTGGGGCAGCGGGTTGTCACCTGTTTACCTGGGGGGGACACACACACACACACACACAATATGCCTTCGTCAGACGTGTTTTGTACAACCGACAAACGTGAAGCATCTGGTCGTAACAACGTTAAAACAACCGCGGTTTGCTGCATTTTAGTGATGCATTATCGTCATTTTAAATTAACTCAGACCAGCTCACCTAAAATATACTTGGAAAGCGAACAAAACAGAATTAGCAGGAAACTTACCACTGAGAAAGTGCTGCTACCAGGCTGCTGCACAGCCGAGAACTCTCTGATGGCCTCCAGTTATCACGTTTCATAGCAGCATCACATTTAGCTCGTCGTTCAGGATCAGCTGGCGAACTAGGAAATTAAATCCCATCCTGGAATGTTGATCAGAACATCAAAAGCACGAATCAACCATTATTTCCCGAGGCAAGCTGTAGCTGTAGCAGCCGAACCCCTTGGCAGCAGGTGGAGGTGGGTGTGAGCGAACAAAGCCAGGTGATTGGTCCATACGCCGCAGGGTAGTTTCAGCAGCAGCAGCAGAAGAAGAATGCTCTTCCGGTTCAAGCCAAAGCAAGATTGAGAAATGAATTTTGGTTGTTTTTTATTTCCCGACTTTGTAAAAAATAAACCTGTAATAGAAAATCAGATAACGGTTCGTTTTCCGTTTTTCGATTTCCGATTTCAAAACGAAAAACGGGAGATGACTCGTTTCCCGTTTTTTGTTTATTTTCTTCCAAACGAAAATCGGAAATAGGTTGGATTCTCGTTTTTCGTTTTTTGATATCAAAACGAAAAACGAATGGCCGCGAGGTACACGGACCCTCGTTACCAGCCTCTGCAGTGCTGACTGGCATGCAACATGAGGTAATTCAGCCATTTGATTCAAGTGTGTTGGAGAAGGAATGCTCTAAAAGTTACAGGGTAGTCGTTCTTGAGTCCTGCATGTGTGCATCCCTGAATATGGTGAAGGATTTCCTGCTTTATTTCTTCCACTGAAAGAGATAAACCCGTTCAGTCAAATTTTTCTCTCCCTGCATTTCATTTATTATTCAGTAATGTTTCCAGAAGTATAGTAAATTACTCAGGTCAAAAGTATACTTGAGTAAAAGTATAGTTACCTATATAAAAAAATACAGAAAAATTGCAAATTGCTCACAAAAACTACTCAATTACAGTAACTTGAGTAAATGTAATTAGCTACTTTCCACCTCTGAGTCCACAGGTGGAACGTGCAGAGCATAAAAGCGTAGCTTATAGAAGAGGTTGTGATGAACGACAGATCTTCATGGCAGACTTTCATGTTTCAGCTTCTTTTTGTGCAATAATCCAGTTCAGACAGGCTTAAATGACTTTGTCCTTACATTGCTGGTCATTCGTTGCACAGTGGTGTAGTGGTTAGGGCTGCAGATATCGTATATAAACGATAGATATGAGGCCCCCAGTGCTGGCCAAAACCTCCACACTGGTGGCCATCTTACCCCAGTCAGCTCGCCCGGTCATTACATTGTTTAAATGGTGCATCAACTTTTTAAATAACCATAAATTGATCAATAAATATCACTGCTCACATGGAGAAGAACACACACCTCTGTGTGGGTGTGATCATGTGTAAAAAACGAGCCAATCAGTGCTACTTTCGTCTCCACCTCACTGCCGTACTCTGGTTGAGTGAATCTACCTGAATGGTCACACATGCCCTCAGGCAAAGGCCCCGCACAAGCTCTTGACTGCCCGGGAGGATCTTGTGCCTGCACAGTAAGGTCCTGCGTGCACAGCAGTGTTGGTACCATGTGGTGCAACACTGTCATGCAAAGCCAGATCTCTCTTGTACATGTAAATGTTTTATGAAGGGGAGCTTATTTCTGCAGCTGCTAGTGATAAATTAGTGTGCATGAACGGTGTAATCTGTGCATGAGGATGTTTTATTGCACTCTTGGGAACTGACACAAACACTGGATGTATCGCAACCTAACACTCATTTTAATAATAATAAATTTCCATGATAATAACTTAAATGTCCTTTCAAGGCCGTCCAGCGTAGGCTGGGTCAGGTCAGCGGACTGGAGAGTTTCTTTAGTTCTGATGAAGCTAGTAGGAATTCATCTTCAGCAGTGAAACCAGTGTTGTGTTAGAGTGTGTGACCCCTGATGACAGTCATGACTCACTCGAGGTGTCATGAGAGTGACCACTGTCAATAGTTTCCCTTGAGGCTGAGTGTGAATAGGTGCTGTCAGTGTCCTTGGGGTAGCTGAATGGATGCTAGGTGGGGGAGGAAAAGGTGATGTCTCTGTCCTCCTCTGTTCAGTGAAGGTTTCTTGACATAGACGGCCTCTTTTACTGTCGGCTCAAACTACTTTATTTTCTTTGTCTGTGATTTTAGCATTTAAAAAGTCTCTTTTATTATCAAGATGCAGGAAACTGGTCCAGAGACTCTGCTCTCCTGTCACCAGCCAGCCGTCCGCTAAGCGGCTGTCTCGTTTCCTCAAAGAGTTAATTTCAGTCCTCTGTGCTGATCTGGAAACACCAGGTTTCTCTTTGAGTGTGAGAAGTTGTTTCAGTAGAACGGACCAGTTTCTGTCTGACAGGTTGCTGAATTTAAAGAAAAACAGGTGTTTTATGTTTTTTTTTAAATCCTCCTGAGTTTCTCAGATGTTCCAACAATGTACAGTAGGGCTGCACAATCTGTAAAAATGTGAATCATGATTTTTTTGTTAAAATTAAGATCACGACTCTCTGAAACGATTTTTTTCCCCAAAAAAATTTATTGCACAAATAAATTTAACAAAACAAGCAAAACAACCTATTCAAAAGGTAATTCAAAATAAAGCATGTGTTTGCACAAGAGCTTTGTTGGAGCGTTTCTTTGGCAGATGCATAGTTGTAGTTCTGTAACATTGGTTAGGGGGTGGGGAGGCAACGGCAGTGTTGCATTTGAGGGTGCTTGAAAAAATCTGGGAAGAGTGGAAACTTATTTGTGATAAGCTCAT
Organism: Atherinomorus stipes; assembly: GCA_023101725.1. Taxonomy (NCBI): domain Eukaryota; kingdom Metazoa; phylum Chordata; class Actinopteri; order Atheriniformes; family Atherinidae; genus Atherinomorus; species Atherinomorus stipes. The sequence continues at coordinate 1,900,697 of JALJCO010000398.1, forward strand.
GATTAAAAATGTTTCAGAATTGTTGTGGGTAGAATTGAGATTGCATGCATGTGTGAATTGAGATCACGATCTTTTAACGATTAATTGTGCAGCCCTAATGTACAGTATGACAACGCTTCCCTTTCCTTTTCCTCCTCATCCTTTTCTTCCTGTGTTCCTCGGTCTTGTTGCAGGTTGACAAAAGTCCAGTCCGCGTTGTCACAGTCCTTTACTTTTTCCTAAGCTTCTGCTTTCGTGGGGAAGTTTTGGCCCGGTAAAAAACAGTTCGGGGATTCCCAGGTTGTGTACCAAGGAATGGTGGGAATTTTTTTTTAAAAGTTACCTGATTTTTTTGAAGTATCAAGTGTTGCTTCGATACAAAAAGAGCAAAGCTAATGTCCTCCAGAGCTACTATCCTGCACATTTTGGATGCATCCCTTCTCCAACACACCTGAATCAAATGAATGGCTCGTTACCAGACTTCTGCAGAGCTGAGTGACATGCATGTGAGGGAATTAGCCATTTGAGCCCGAGAGGGACCTTATAAGGTGGCTTGTGATTATAACAATGGTGATAAACGACGCATTTATGATGGAGTTCTTGCAATGTGGCACATCAAATTAAACTGCAGAAGCGAGGCTACAAGCAGCACAAACCTTCTTAAAGGGACATTGTGTAACATTTGTATATCACGAGCAGCTCCCTCGTACTTTTTATGCTGCGTTCACGTGAAACCGGGCAGACGGACGACAGCCGCTGCATGTAACGGCATAAACAAGCCTCTGTGTGAAGACGTGGTCTGTTGGTTACAGTGACTTCAGTCCACATCTGATATGTTGTCATGGCGATGTATTGTTTTCCCTGACCCATGTTTTACTGTCTCTCTCTCGGCGTCTGTGATTGAAATGATGTCTGGTTTGTTATCGACGGCCGTCTGCCCGACTGTACATGAACGCAGCATCAGTTTAACGTTCGATTTCCTCCTGTGCAGCGCGGTGACTTTTCAAGGCATTACCTCGAACTGAGCTGAAAACTCCGGTGTCTCCGGTGAGTTTCTGTTGTTTCCTGCTGTCACGCTTCAACTGAACGTAAAAACATGGCGACACGACATGGTAGCCCCCACCAAGCCGACCCGTTCGATGTATATATGAATGATACAAACAGCAAATTCAGAGCTTACAGGAGCACTTCAGTTTGTTGATGGGATTGATTACTGATTAAATCAAAGTTAAAAATTTTTCTATCAGAACAAATCTTCAACTTCTTGTGTCTGATCTTATTTCCTCTTAGATTTTTCTGTCTTTACTTAATTTATTTTTAAAGTTTATGTCTGATTAGGTTTTTGATGCTTCATCTGCTGTAATGCGTTTGATGTTTTATGTCATGCACTTTGAATTGTCTCATACATGAAATGTGATAAAATGAACCTGCCTTGCCTAAAATGAGACATAGAAATGTAGTCCAGCCTATTTTCATATCATGCCGTCAGGGGCAGACTGGGACAATAATTCAGAATTTGATACGCTCAACGTTTTTGCCTGCGTCTGTGAGTTTCATGACCTTCCATGGGACAGCCGGCATGACAGTTTATTTATTTAAAACTCAAACGGGACCCAACAGGCCAGTTTGCCAGCCAGGCCACCGGGAAATGTCCCGATGCTCCCGATGGCCAGTCCGCCACTGCATGCAGTACTAAAACATGTCAACCCTAAGTACAGCCTTCCTCAAAATTATTCATACCCTCCATTAAATTGACAATAGTAATTTAAATTACAAGAAACTAATGATAAATAAAAATTTAGAAAATTATAATAATGAGGGGAAAAAATATTTTTTTGAAATGTTGTTGAAAATAATAATTAAAAAAAAAAAAAAAAACTGTCCCAGACATATTAGAGCATCTTTCCCATAAACAGAGGACCAACATACCTGTCAACAGGTGTAGAAGTCTTTTTTGAACAATACAGAAGACACCCGATTGCAGTAATTTCCTCAAAACATTGCTCAACAACATTTTAGATCAGGTGCCCCATCATGCTTCTTTTATTATTTTTTTTTGTGTGTGTGTGTTTTTAAAATATTTTTTTAAAATCTCAATTTAAAATCAATGTAATGATTTTCATAGAATTGTTATTTATTATTTTTGTCATTTTCAACTTTTTTCACTTGCAGTTTTTTTCTTTCTTTAATTTGAGGGTATAATTAATTTTGAGGACGACTGTATGTTTTGTATTTTATGAAATGCATATTTATGTATCTTATTAGTAATCTACCGTATTCACCGTACACCCAACTGGAACCACTGAGGGATGGGAGTTCAGCTGAAGATCAGACGTCAGGAGTAGTGTGAAAGTTGAAAAGTGCAATGCTTGAAGAAAACAATTAAAATTTAAGTAGCATCTCTGAGAGCACAGCAGCATTCTGCACTAACTGTTCCATGTGTCATCATGGGACCCAGGTGCCCTTTTGACTGCACGATCTTCTGCAAAGTCCTTCCATATTCAAATTCAGTCAAATTCAGTCCAATGAGCTCAATTCCAGAAAAACAAGAAGGAAACCAAAGACAGTTGGAGAGTTGGAGGCGTTCACTAATGAGGAAAAGGCTGGATTTCCCAGGGAGGGCTGCCAAAAGCTTATTAGAAACAACTATAGACATTAATTGGATATTTTAAAGGTCAAAGCATATTGTTAATTAATAAGCCTTTCAAAAGATAATCACACTTATCTTTAATTAAAATACTAATATGAATATTATTTTGGGAAAAAGCGTAGTTGCAGTATTACTCTGTCTGTGGCCATAGCTGGTTAGTTTTTTTTTTTTTTTTTTTTTTGCATAACTTGAAGGCTTGGTAGCATGAGGTGCCTGACACATTGCAACTGCAAAAGTAATTTCTTTTTCTTTTAAAAAAAATTCTCATATAATCTCAGGTTTTTCCACTTATAAGCACCAATCATGCATGTTTAGGCATTTTAGAACTACATTTGTGAAAAATGTTTCACTAGAAAGACTGAGACTCCTGCAGCGAGGATCTAATATTTTCTAAATTGAGCTGAAATCAGACTATGTTATCCTTTAATGGAAGCTGTGAGGAAAGCATTTCTGTAATGAACCAGAAAAGGGAATGATGGAGAGCTCAGTCAGGTGCCAAACATTGCCAGAGTCTGATTAGAGGTAGTGCGTTGCCTGTCATTTGAATAGAAATAAAGAACAATGTAAAAATCATTAAACAGATGCATAATGGTGGAAACAGATCATTAATTAGGCAATTGTATATCCTTCATATAATCATAGTCTGTTTAAGTGAAGTGATTCAAACAACAATCAATCAAATGTTAACTTTTTCTTCTGGAAGACGTGAGACAGGAATGATTGGACTTGGGAGACACGTCTCTGCCGTTAACGGGACAGCGATGAGCTCAAACTGAACAAACCAAACTTCTTTTTCTTTCTTTCTTTTTTCTTTTTTTACTTGTCCTGTCCAGCATCATAGCAAGCAAACTGATAAACTGGCCGCTTTCTTGTGTTGAACAGATTTGCTTTGCCAAGAGGAGCTTTATGAATATGGGCTCCTCTCGATATTCTGAGTTTATTCATGTTTTTTCTTTCATTAAGTATTTGTTTATAACTGCATTTTACATCATATTGCTGGGCTTGACAAGAGGGGAAAAAAGGTAAAGAGAAGAAACAATAAGGAGTGGAACAGAGAGAAAACAGTGAAGAGAAGAGAGAGAGAGAAAACATGGACACACTTACACAGTCAACTGATGCTTCTGCACAGAAACCCATAAGCAACATTCCACGGTATTTTCTGGAAAGCAAAACTAGCAATTCCCTACAGGAGAACCTGCAGGTGGCAGCCTAGCTGAAGACAACTTAAATAAAAACAGCTACTAGAGCAGTGGTTCCCAAACTGGTGGGCCAGCCTCCCAGGGGGCTCACGGCTATGTCAGCGGGGGCCCAGCCAGGCTAAAAAGTATAGTTTTTGCACTTCTAACAAAAAATGGGCGTATTTTTTAAAGTATTAATGAACAAATGATGAAGACTCCCCCCAAAAGCAGTGCATTTTTTCATGTGGCTCATGGTAAATGTTTGGGTGCATGTGGTTGCGTTGGTGGGATGGGTGGCTTGACATTATAATTGCCAGTGAAAAGGGGGCCCTGCAGAAAAGGTTTGGGAACCACTACGTTAGAGTATCATAAAATCATGCTTACACACATAGAACTACGAAGAAAAGAGGTAAAACTAAGGCAGGAGTAGTTAACAGTAGTAGTACACACCCAACGGAAAGCACGATCACAGTGTCGGCCTGCAGAATAAAAGGCCTCTATGGTGATGCAGTCGTGCAGATGCAACCTCATCTCTGCAAGGAGGAGGAAGCCCGCACAGCCCGAGACCCCCCGCCCCTGGACCCAAAGGGTCGGACATGCATTCCCCCAGAGGGGGCAGAGGACGGCCTTAGCCTCAGCCCCCCACGGGCTCTGGGCACAGGCCCCAGCAGGCCAAGCCCAATAACTAAAGCCCTGCCCCGGAGCAAGTGCAGCGCAGAGCCCAGGCGCCCAGGAGCAGCTCCATCCCCGACCCAGGTGGCCCAGCCCACACCCAGATGAACCATGCCCCCCAGATGGCCACCTACCCCGATGCCCCTGCCCCACACACCAAATACCAGGGCACCACCACTGCTACCACACCACCACCACATTGCCACACACACTCATCCCTCCACCCCACACACATACACCCCCACCTCCCTACCTCCACCCTGACACACCCACACCCTTCTTCCTCCACCCCTTACATACGCCCCCACATCACTCCACTCCCTGACACACATGCCGCCCTCTGCCCCCACATATGCCTGCACACATCTCCCTCCCTCCCCCATCACCCAAACCGCTTTCCTCCAACCACTCACACACACCTCCCTCTACCCCAACAGACACACACACGCTGAGCTTCCCACGCAAACACACACCTCACTCCCCCATGCAAACTTCTTCCTCCATACACACCCCCGACCCCCCCTCACCACAACAAACAAACCAAACTTCATGGCACATTTAGGTCCCACTGGTGCCCAGTTTGGACATGTCATCCCAGTAAATGGAAGCCGTGTTCCACTGGTTCCCATATCAGTGGAGCTGAAATGTCAGTGCAGTAATCCGGGCGCCCCTCCTGACACTGCAGGCCTAATTAAACATCCCAGACACAGATGAGGAGGAAAAAGATCGTTGTGACGAGGATGTTTTGCTTTTATGGAGGTTTCTCCTGCATGTACATGATAATAAGCTGAGATTGTGTCCAATGTGTCACTAGTTATGACTCAGGGGAAAACATGGAAAATCTGGAACCTTTTGTTTTGCCGCTTTTTAAGTGATTTATTGTACATTCTATTCTATGTAAATGCCTTTTTGTGCCTTCCAGGCTCCAGATGATCATTTCTAAGCTCAGGCAGTTACATTTGATTCAGTCTTTTCTAGACACTTCTACAGATAAAAGATTATTTTGATGAGGATGTTTTGCTGTTTTGGTTGTTGAATGTTCTTTTACATGACATTGTAGATGTGACTAATGAGCAGATGTAGTGTTCAGTGTGTCACTAATAATGTCCCAGGGCCAGAATAAAGTAAAAGAAATAAAACTGGAACTTTTGTTGTTGCTCTTGTGTTTAAGTGATCTATTCTACATCATATATCTACCTTTTTATGTGCACAATCACACTGTGGCTCCAGGCTCAGTAGTTTCTAAACTCATACACTTTCATTTGATTTAGTCTTTTTCTGTAGGTGTTGAAGACGAGAGGTGATGGATCAGCAGGGGTTTAGGTAAATGTTAGATGTTAACACCGGTCTGTTCAAGTGATAGAGCTGAAATAATTTTCAGATCTCTGAGACTTTAGTAGATGTTTCCCTTTAGATGGTCTTATTCCCATCAATCAGAGTAAACCCTGAAGGAACTAGTACTCCCAACTTAAAAGAATAAGTACTGTAAGTCTTCCTCAGGTGTACGGTGTACTGAATGTAATAGCAACACCTGCTGTTAGAGCGATGGATGATTACTGAACCAGATGAAACTGGCTGCACTGCTTACCCTTAACCCTGAAAGAAAAAGCAGTCTGATCACCCACAATGTCTGCAGCCATATTCCCCCACTCACATAAGCCTCCACACTGGAGCACCTTACGGCACATGGTGGGGAACCAGGAATAGTTCTGACCTAGTTGGAGCTTCTGCACTTCACCGTTCAACTTGTCCGAACTTCTAGATTCTTGGGTCCAATGCCCTGCTTACCTCAGATAAACGCCTCCTCTCATGTTTCTCTGTTTTCATCTGAACACTTTTATCATCCATCAGTTTGCAGAAAAACAACATTCGAAGGTTTTAAACAGGCACAACAAAAAGGCAAGAGAGAAACATGAGGATCTATCAGGAATGTGAATCCCCACCAGGAAGGCCAGTTCGATACGCATCTCGATTAGCTGCCAGCGATATGATACATTCACAATACGGTGAAGCCCCTTGACGATACAATGCAATTCATCAATGATTTGACAGTTTTACCGTATACAATGCGATTTGATTCAATACAATTCATGATGTGACTCAAAACGATTCAACACAAAGCAAAGAATTTACAAGTCTTCATCTGGTTTCTAAGCATCATCACGATTATTTTACCTTTTCTCTTTCCCTGTTAAGGATGTATTTAATAACAATGTTTTTGATTGTTTTCTACAAATCCAACCAATTAACCCATCTCAAAATGATGCAATTCTAAACTAAACTCAAAACTAAAGAACAGACAGAGAGCTGAAGGGTGGGTGGGGTGGGGAGGGGGGGGGCATCCACACCATGCCGCCCATCTGATCGTGTTCGTCATGCTGCTGACGTCTTTTATAGCAGCACCACATTGATTTCAAGCCACAGATTTCTTGTTTTCCGTTTTACAAGTTATTGTTGTCGCAACCAAAGTCACATGCGTTGCTCTTTGGGACCCGTTCGATCAAACGACACCTCTACTCTGATTTGCTGCTGCCTGTTGCCGCTGAACCGTGTCATAGCTAATTAGCATAAAGTTAACCGAAGCTCAGCCTCTTATTCGGTGCCACTTTTGTTGCTGTGGACGCGCGGCAGACGCTTTTGCCGCTTTTGCCACTCAGGACACCTGACTCTCATTGAAAATGTATTAACTTCCGGCATCCTTGCCGCTTTTGGTCTGAACGTACAGTTAGGGGTGGAGCCGAACCCGAATACGGTATTCGGAAAGGCACAAATAACATGTTTTTTATGAATACTTATTTCTAACAAATATTTAAAACAATATTTGTATGGTAACAAGAAAAACATTATATCAAAAAGCTGTGTTTCCTCATAAGCCTGCAGTGCATGCTCGACAGAGTAGTGACTCTGTTGCTGTTCTGTCCACAGCAACAGAGAAGACTTGCCTGAGTGAAATATTCATTTTAGGAGCGGTGTGTTTAGCTCAACAAGTAGAGCAGGTGGCCCCATGTGCAGTTTTAATTTGTTTTTAGCCCCGGCTCAGGTTTGATTCCCGGCCTTGGACCCTTTGCTGTCATGCCCCACTATTTTTCAGTCTATTTTGAATTTTACTCAAATACAAATACTTTCCCCCCTCAACAAATACAAATACAGATAGAAATACTGGCTGCTTTGCACACCCCTAGTATCTATCTATCTATTAGTACGGAGGGGGGGCAAGTTCAGTTCTCGAGAGCCACAATCCTGCAACTTTTAGATACATCCTTTCTGCAACACACCTAAATTACCTCATGTGCATGTCATTCAGTTCTGCAGAGGCCTGGTAAGGAATGATTCGTTTGATTCAGGTGCAGAGAAAAGATGAACGATTCTGACTCTCAAGGACTGACCTTCGCCACCTCTGGTATTAGGAGTAGACAGATAGATTAAAGTATTAGCTCACCTGCTTTAACTCTCAAACCTCAAAGACATCACATTTTTACTGTAAGTAAATGGTTGGATATGATGTTGATGGAGCCCAGCTCCTGAAAATCCACCCAAACCATAATCCCCCTCCACCTAACTTTACACTTGGCACAATGTAGTCAGACAATCCCGTTGTCCTGGCCAGGGTTTCCCAATCCTGGTCCTCAGGGATGCCTGCCCTGCTGGTTTTCAAGATGTTCCTACTTTAACACACCTGACTCAGATAAAAGGCTCATTAGCAGGCTTGCAAAGAACTTGATAAGCACTTCAGTTGATCTGAATTAGGTGTGGTGGAACTGGAAACCTGGAATACATGCAAGGTAGGGGTCTCTGAGGACCAGGATTGAAAAACCCTGGTCCTGGCAACCACCATATCCAGACTCTTCCATCAGGTGGCCAGATGGTGAAGCGTGATTTGTCCTTCCAGAGAAGGCATCTCCACTGATCCAGAGTCCAGTGGCAACAATCTCTACACCACTGCATCCAACGCTTTGCATTGCTTTTGGTGACGTTGCCATGGAAACCCTTTCCACAAAGCTCGCTTCGCACTGTTCTTGAGCTGATCTGAAGGCCACATGATGTTTGGAGGTCTGTAACAATCAACCACAAAAACTTGGCGACCTTTGCCCACGATGCACCTCAGCATCCGCTGAATTCACTGAGAGCGACCCATTCCTCCACAAATTTTTAACCATCATTAAGTTTTTTGTACTTCTTCCCACTCCTTTTCGTACATGAAATTGATAAATGTACATTATTTTTGATTTCTTTACTTATCTATTTTCTTTTTTTATTTGTATTCTTTTTATCATTATTATCATTATCTATTGTATTTATTATTATTTTTGGTGCATTTATTATATTGTTTTGGTTACTTTGTTTTGGTAATGTTTCTTGTTTGGTCATGTACGGAATGAAATAAAAATGAAATGAAATGAAAATGAAATGAAATGTTTGCAGAGATGGTCTGCATGCCTTGGCACTTGGTGTTTATACCTGTGGCCATGGAAGCGATTGGAATACCTGATTTTAATCATTTGGATAAGTGAGTGAATACCTTTGGCATTATAGTGTATATTCTACAAAAAATAACAATTTAGTGGCATTAAATAAAAAGAAATTATTTGAGAAATACTTTACTAATTCCAGAGGGAAAATGAAAAATATGATGACAGAAATTGAAATTAGAAATGTGCAACATTTAAAAACTCCAGCAGATCACTAAAACAAGTCATTAGAAAAGAAAATGTCTGACAGCAGATTGAATTCAAGACTTTCTAAACATCCACTGGAGCTCTGAGGCACAAGATATTCACTAAAGTTAAAAGTTAAAACCAAGAATAATCAAGGTTAAAAGGATATTAACGTCTAAAGAGGTTTATTGAAACATCGGAGGGCAGCTGGAACAAAGGTTCTAGAAGGTTCCGTGGAATGGCGAGGGATAACAAGATGTTCACTGGAAAAGCTTGATAGAGAGGACAACTCTGAGGAGATAAAACTGATTTTAATTTTAACCTTGTTCTCTTTCCATGCATACCTTCCATTGAGTCGGGGATGATGTACATCCCACATCCAACTTTTTAACCATCTTGTTGAAGAAAACACCTTTTGCTTCTCATTGCACAGATTTCTGTGATCCACAACCGGTCGTCATCCTGCAGTGTCCCAAGGCTGAGAAACTACATTTTACAACTTTCATTTCATCGCACCAGGGCTGCATTTTGCTTCACGCTACAGCATCACACACTGAAACAATTTGCAGTATTATTTACTTAGAAAAACCTTGGGAAGTTTTTCCATGCAGAAATGTTGAGGTGCAGTAGTACTGCTGCAATGCTTAAGAAGTAGCTGCAATGCACTGTTGCTAACTTTTCAGGGAGAGAAGTCATTCCTGGCTGGCCCAAAAGTTGCTAGAAGTCGCTAAATGACGTCATCGCGACAGCCAGTCACAGTTGTGTATGTGCAGTACCAAATAACGGCCCCCAGCATTACTATTGTTTAACACACCAAGTTCCCGATTCACAAGGGTACTGAAGGGGTGACATACACATTTGAGTCCTGGTGCAAAGAAGACCCAGTTGTACCACAAGGCATGATGGGAAATAATCTGGATGAGGAGGCGTTTTCATGTCACAGCAACTCAGAAGAGCTGCTGTCTGCAAAGGAACAGCGGGAGCAGTGAGTGAGTGCCGGGAAACAGGGAGGGAGGGGCCGACGGTAGGGAGCACCCGATGAACGGGTGGAGCATCATAAACTTTATGTTTCCTTGAACACCAGAAAAAGTCGCCAGATTTGTCGCTAGGCGCTTTTTTGAAAATAAGTTGTTTGAGGATTCTGAAAAGTCGCTAAATACAGCGACAAAGTTGCTAAGTTGGCAACAATGCTGCAAGTCTAACAGTTAAGCAGGATTTGTCATTTTTCTCAACTTTATTCGTAGGATATATGTCTACACTCATCGGTTAATGTTATACAGGGACGTTTAACCTCCTGTCTTAATCGTTTATAAATTGTTTAGGGCTCGACGCAAGCAAAATAATGACTGCCCCCTGAGTTTGTGGGTTTTTGCTGGATTTGAACTTGTTGGCCGAAGTAGGCTTAAGCCACCAGATCACACTGGAAACATGCGGAACTGTTTAAGGATTTGTATTTTGTGAGGTGAATGCAAGCCACTCATTCGAATATGTAGCAGGCTGAAGGACTGGTGACTGTGTACCAGTTCACCTTGGTGAACCAATGCCCCTCCCATTTTTTCAGATTTGTCCAATCGCTGGGCTGAATTTTCACATGACGTTTGCCAGGCCACTACGACTGCTGATCCAGGGGCTGGTCTAATTTATGCTCTCGGCAAGACAAGTGGTGCCGCTGAAATTTTGGCCAGTCTTGCTGTAGGACCCCCTGCTTCTACTGCCCAGAAGCACTTGAAGCGGACACGGCCCCCTCCCCAACCCCCTCAGCAGGGTAGATCTTATGATCTAGGTTATAGCAACAGTCGGGATTCAAACTTGACGGCTTTGCGCCACTGGCGACTCATGTTGCTCCTCTAATCCCATCACGCCACTGAGGACCCTTCCCACCCTGCCAGCTTCTTCTGGCACTTTTATCTTTTTCATTTTGGACCTTTGACTTGAAAATGTAACTGTTGGGTCAAAAGGTTCGATCCCAGGTCCTACGCATCACAAACCATACACCTAACAGCCTGAGCTTTTCCACAGGGTAGGTGACACTTTCATATTGAAAACTTCAGTCATTACTCTTGGCTCCTTTAAAGAATTAAATCCAAGTAAAGGTAAACTGATCACCTCCATCCCTCACGGAGTTGAACCTGCAGCTGATACACAGCCCACAACATCCTTTCGCACACCTCTGCATGTTTTTGGAGCATTTCTTAGTCTTTCATTTAAAGTCCAAAGTTCAAAAGTTTTACCATTTAGAAGGATTGATCCCAATTTCTCTGAGAGGCAGGAGAATCACTTATCAAGGCAAGCTATTCTAACAGACACTAACTGCCTTTCTGACAATTTTTCTTATTTCATGTTTGGCTGCTTTTCTAAAAAAAACAAAAAAAACAAACAAAGCTCTTCATCTACCCTTCCATTAGCCTGTCATCCTCTGTAGCTGAACTGGATCCTTCTGCTTGCAGTAACAGCACATCACCTTCCTGAGCTGTCCGGTGATAGGAGCACTAAAGTTTCTGAGCATGTTTTGGTTAGAGATGCACTGATCGAGTTTTTCCTGATCCAATCTGATACCTGGGCTGAGCGTATCGGCCGATATGCAGATCCAATGCTACTGTTGACAGAATGAGCCGTATACCTTGCCATGTGAGTGAAAGTAGCAAGTTTGACAAAAACATTTATCCTTATTAAAACAAATGGCAACAAATTAACACAAATATTCCTGAGTTGAACTCATGATCTCTTGCATGGGGGGCTGCTCCATTACCAGAAGACCTGTATTCCACAAGCAAACACAGGTAGCAGCAGAGATACTTTGCTGAATGGTGCTATGGAATACTGTCTGGACTTTCCAAAATTATGTAAACTGTAAAAAAAAAAAAATAAGCATGAGATGTTATTTTTAATATAGCAAGCTAAGATTTGATTAAGTTTTCATTGCAAAGAGAAGAGCTATGTTAAACTGGCATTAAACTGAGATGAATGTAAGGCAAAAAGTAGTGAAAAAAAGTATAAATTTGTTGATATGTCAGTGAAATGCAGAATGATTTCTGAAACATTCTTTTTTTTTTATCTTTGTTTAAGGAACTGACTGTTTAATGGTCACACTGTCTCTGCAGTCATTTGTTTTCTTAATAGCAGTAAATTTTTTTGTGCTACGCATTGAACAGCCCTGTGAATGCGCCAATACAGAAGCTGGTAAACTGCGATGCGAGGCCAAAACCCTTTTGAGAAAAAAAAAAAGAATGATTAAAATCGCATCTACATTTCATAATAGAAGTAGGCCTGGAACTCATAATCTCATGCAGATATCTCCGTTACCACAAGGTCAGCATTGCACTGACAAACACTCAGGTAGAGGCAGAGATACTTTACCAAATGCTGCTATGGAATGCATTTTGAGCTTCCTACAATGCTGTAAACTGTGAAAAATGAGCATGAGGTGTTTTTTTTCAAAACACCAGGTTAAGATTTGACTAAGTTTGCATTGCAAAGAGCACAGATGTATTCAACTAGCAAAATTGGAACACGTAAAGCAGAAACATGGTGCTCTTCAGCGCATTCACAGTAGTTGAGTTCCTCCTGCTGCGACCTTTGGCACGCTACTCCTCCCGCACCATTTGTGCCACTGCGTCCATTCTGGTATCGAAATGTTCCTGTGTGTTCTGCAGATGCCTGCGATATCTTTTCACATCTCTAACTTCTATACTTTTTCAGTTATTCAGCATTTTGTGACTTCATAAACATTTTGTTGGACATCTTCTGCCCCCCTTCAGGCCAAGCTGAAAAATTCCAGCCAAAAGCGTTCCAAACCCCATTCACCACAATTTTCCTGGTTTCAGCCACCTGCACATGTACCCTGCTATGATGGTCTAGTGGTTCAGCAAGCATCCTGGAATCATGCAGTGATTGAGATCCTGTGGTTCTAGGTTCAAGTCCAGCAGATGCACCATGTGGAGTTCTTAAATTTCTACTCTCTGATTGCTCTCATTGCCCTCAGCTGCACCACCATTGGCCAGCTCTGCAGTCACAAGAGATTTCATCTAATCAAATGGTTGGATGAATAAAGAAAAAATTATGAAAGCTACAAATACGATGAGATATCGCAGACATCTCCAGAATGAGCTGAACATTTTCATATCTGAACGGCTGCGGTGGCACAAAAGGTGCAGGAGGAGTAGCGTGCCAAAGTTTGGCAGAATAAAGAGAAACAGAAAAGCAATACCAACCATAGTACAGCCCATGACCACATTTCAGCTGTTCTCCCTCATGCTGCCAGTGCGACTTGGTGGCGTAAGTCTAACTCAAGCAATGCAAACGGTGCCTCTTAACAGTCAATAAGTCACAAATTCAAAACCAGCAAAGATGCTCAAAACAAACAACAACCTAAAACAAAACCTTAAAATGAAGTAAGACGAAAGTGCAGGTTAAAGTTGCCAAATAATCCTTAGAACAAATTAAAAAAAAAAAAAAACACACACAACGAAACATCTCCAAAAAATAAAACAAATCGAAGTATTAGAAAACACAAAAAACCACATAAGAAACGGTTTGCGACTGTGATGCTGAAACCTTTTCTAACATAAAAAGCCTGTTTTTAACACAGGCTCTTCACAATACTGAAGCAAATGCAGCAAATACATTTTTTCATTACTTTCTGATGTGGATCGAAATATCCCCATGCAGTTGTGACTATTGATTAACAAGCCAGGAGTTCTGAGAGCTTTGACAAACAGATTCAAGTGGGAATAATCCATCGCTGGCCACATTAATGGTGGTCTCCATTTATATACATGAAGGTCAGCCAAATCGATGGTTAGTATTAAAACAAGAAACACAAGGTGATGCTTTGTCAGATCAATGTGTGAGCAATCTATCGCTGCGGCTCCATAAAGTTCTGACCTTTTCATTTAAAAATCTAAATCTCCACAGATTCGCCTGCTGCTTTTCAGCCTATTTTTAGCTTCGAACAAGTTCTCTGCAGGCATCAATTTCAAAATTAGACTGAATGCATAAACTATTTTCTTGATGTATATTTAACATGCTTAAACATGCACATAGAAATACACCGATAATAATTCAGACGAACAAAGGAGATTTCATATTCATGAATCTTCCATGAGACTGGTTTTATGAATATGCTATAAAGTAAAAATCGTGTTAGATGTTCCAGAAGTGGGTTTCAATTTTCTTACACCGTGACCAGTGAAAAAGGCTTCTGTGCACCATATTTCAGCACCATGGACAACACCCGCCGATTAAGGACATGCACAGGACAGTACTGATGTAAGCAGAAAGTATACTCTTCAAAAAGACTGAAGACGAGGTAGGTAACAGAAATGCAAAGTAACGGTGAGTGAGGCATATCAGGAAAATGAGAGCTGGGGACTCTATGGCCACTGCTTTATAAAATCAGGGTTTCACCTGAAAGTTATCAGTGTCTTTGCACAGATCAAATCCTCCAGAAAACAAGTGCATGGATACACAAATGAAAATCTAATTCAGTAAATCGTGTCCATTCTTATTCATCAGTGTCTGAGGCAAAAAAGTTTTCTTGGTTCTATCCCCTATTTTTTGGTGTTCAGTTCAACTTTATTTGAATATAGCGTCAATTCATGACAATGTCACCTCAGGGCGTTTCTTGAAGTCTTTATTGTTGCATTTTTTTATAGAAAGTAATGTTTCATAGCAGCATTTCAATCAGGCCGATGATTGGACCTCACCTGGACTGATAGAAAAATTTAATGTGTTTCCATTTCTGCCACTTTGTTGTTGATTAGCTTGTGTCCCGTTGTCCCGTTGACCTCATTTCAGCGATGACCTCACATCTGACTCTAGAATTTTCTGGTATGCAGAAAAAATCATGTTCAGTTAATTAACTGATGGATCTTCAGGTCCTGTGGCCACTGGATTGTTAAATGATTTGTGGTTTGTTGCGACTTTGCAAATCTACCATGTTTTTTTTTTTTTTCTTTCCCAAAGATGAAGCTTTCTCCTGCAACCCTCTCTGACACTTGCTCAGCCCTTTTATCCATCATCCAGTCAGGAACTTTAAGGGTTTAACGTGCTGAGTGAAACCTGCAGTCTGAAATGTAGCTCCTGGGACTTCTGTTTCTGAGCGTTGCACGGTCTGACCTGGGAGTGAACTTTCTGGAACATCCACTCTTGGGAAGATTGGCAGCTATCCTGAACATTTTCCATTAGCCAATGATTTTTCTCTCTGTTGAATGATGCACTTCAAATTGCTTTGAAATGGCCTTATAACCTTCCCAGACTGATGGGAAGCAACAGCTGCTTCCCCTGTTTTATTGCTATGTCTTCTCTCATTAGTATAAAGTAAAAAATGACAGTGAAATATGTAATGTTGAGTATCTTAGATCACATCATTTTAAGACCTGATAAGACCTGTGTGACTTTTCAGTTTTAATTGTCCTCTTTTGAAAAGACCTAGAATTAAAAGTGTATTTTCTTTTTCTTCTGACTGCATTCTGATAAAAAACCTCTTGTTCTCTCTGTTAGTCAGAGGGTGGACAGAGGATGAAGCATCGTTAACTAGGAGAAACTGCTCTTAGAGAGAACTGGACATTCAGGCAGGACGATACAACTTGCAGCGAGGAGGACTGGTTGTTGATCAAAGAAATGGCCTTCGATAGCCGCAATGTTTTCTCAAAAGAAAGAAGTTGAAAGGTTTGCAAGCAGAGGGGGTGGAGAAGGACTGAGTTATGTTCTGAAGGTTGAAATAATTTAGTGTCTGTGGTGCTTATCTAATCAATGTAAAAAGAGTTTTTGGCAGCGGAGCTGGATGTGAAGGAGAATAGGAGGAACAGATAACCTCTGACATCAGGGCTGTTGTTGGACTTTTGCCTTTTTCTCTTAACAGCTCTGAGATCAGTGCGCAGCTTTTGAATATCATCTGTTAACCACAGGTGAGGCAGGTTAGAGCAAGCTGGTTTGGTTAATAGAAAATGAAGTTTTTCCATGTATGACCCCAGTGTAGAGCAGAGACGCTCACTGGCATCATTAACATCCAGTGAGGAAAGTTGTCTGAAAGGAGAAAGGGCAACTTTGAGGATGAGTTGAAGCCAATATACAGTCAGCTGTTGAATTTCCCTGGTGCTGATTGGACGACCACAGCCAGTCACCACGAAGCAAGAAGTTTGTTTTTCTTTGGAGTAGGAAGGTTCAATATTTTGCTTTTTTACTGATATCCACCGACTATTTCTGAGTAAATTACAATAATGTTGAGGAAAATTGTGAAATTTCTATGCTCGCCTGTTGTTTTTTTATTATTTGGCAGATGGTAACACCATGCTAATAATGATTTCATGAAGACAGATGCTATTTATTACCTTCAGTTACTCCTTGACAGCAAATGTAGCAAATTTGAAAGAGTTTGAGTAAAAGAAAAAGATTTTACACAAGTTTAAGGAAAGCCTTCACCAGGCAAAATCCACCAGGGATCAGATTGTCTCAATTTGGCACAGTTTTACACCAAGCTATCAAACAGAAGACAGTAGCTATGATATAGGAGTGAATACATTATGAAATATATACATTAGACCAAAAGAGAGGAATGTGGTGAAATATGAAAAAAATGCATTGTAGATTGCCTTGGTTTAGTGCTATATTATGGTGATCTGTTCATATAAAAAGCTAAATAACTGGCATGTCAACTAGCATGTAATCAAGAGGATAATCAACAAAAGTAATCACATTTTAAAAAGAGTACAAGAACTCACTCATAGAACGTCCAACTTTCACGTGGGAAAAAAATATCTCCATTCGAACCAGCAAGTTGCAGCTGTCTGAGTCAGGAGGGTCTGGTAACTTCACGTCTGGCTGCTGCTGTATCTCCGCTAATATCTCCACTTCTTAGTGATGTACATCTTTTTTCCTCAACCAAATGTCGTTTTCCAAACGATATAAAACTTCAAATGAAACTATCCAACTCAAAACATCCGGCAGACACAAACAAAACACCGGTCCGTCACACTTATCCTTCCACTCTGCGTCAAACTTATAAAAGTCTCCGAACTTTTTAATAAAAGGGAGGAACGAGAATGGGGAGAACGGATGGCGGATTGGTGTGACAGGGGGAGAAGCTAAAAAAAAGAACGGGGAGGGGATAATAAAAATTATATATATAATATATATATAAAATAAAAAAACAAACGGGGGGGGGGGAAGAGAGAGAGAAAGGGGGGGGGGAGATATAAACTAAAAATTTGGAAAATCTCTATTAACAGATACTAATAAAAGAAAAGAGAAAAAAACAAAACAAGGTAGCACGTTTGTTTGTAGCCGGTCAGACGACACTACAGCTGGTCTTAGCAGGCTAGTGTTAGCTGATGTGCTCAACTGTGCGTTTGAAAACATACAAGCATCTGGAAATCAGATGTTAGGCCTATATCATCAATAAAGCTTTAGGGGGAAAAAAAAAAACTTGCGTAGGCCATGACGTTGACCCAGTAGAGGTGATGTGCAGCCGCTGCTATGTGAAAAGGCAATGTCCAAAATCTGTGAAAATGCTCTTTTATAAGCGGTCTCCTTCCTTGGCAGTCCCCAGTTCTTCCACTGGAAACGGGAGGGTACAGACCCCATTTTCAGATGCTTGTGTGGTTTAAGACGCACAAACTTAGGCACGTCAGCAAACGCTAGCTGGCTAACGCTAGCTTGCTAACGCCAGCTGTGTAGTCTGCAGCATTGAAGTGCCGGTTACGTTGTTTTATGATAAAGTTCTGCCCTTCACCCCGGCAAATCGCTTTGATCCACTTCTTCCTTAGTATCACTTCAGTCAGGTATCCATGGAAACTTAGGTAGGGCTGGCGTTGTTTATTAGATTAACACAGTGGAACAGAGCAGTGACATCGAGACTTGGATTCAGCCATTGTTGAACTGCCCTGAAACTGGAAATACCTAAATTTGACAAGTTTCGGAAACAACACGGAAGTGTGATAATCCCCTATTGCGCAACAACCTCCAGTCTTTTAGCCACAGAGAAAGGTTACCTGGGTATTATAGTTCACAAAAACATTGGTATTATTTGATTCAGTAGCTTCTTTGCTTTCTTAGGACTACAAAATTTGCCATGCTCCGGCAAAGCTTTATGGCAATAAAAACCGATAATATCTGCTAATTTAACATGACCGACTTACCACTGGTGTACGTGACGAGGTGGCACCAATCATGAAGCCACAAACACACATGCGCAGCATCGTAGTAAGACGCCCTCTTTGTTCAACAAAAACTCGAGGAGAATCCTAACTTATCCACACTCTCTGAGGAAGGAATTAACAGCCTGCGGGAAGATTTCCTCAGAGACAAACAGCCATCAGCTGAAAGACGTTTGCTCCAGAATTCAGAAAAAAATACTTTTTTTTTTTTTTTTAAGCTCGAGAGGACGGCAAGTTGGGAAAAATGTGGTTGTGTTTGGCGTGGGAGTTTATTTGTTGTACTGGACAAATCGACTTGCCAGAAGTGGTTGGATTTTATCTTCAAGAGCAGAAAAAAACCCTTAACTTTGTGTGTGAACTTCACTCCTGACAACTTCATGAATTTCGGGCAGTAAAGTGTTTTTTCCTCGGGGATTACTTCTGAAACCTGACACGGTTCCCACCATAAAAACGTCTCACAGACAGACAACAACACCAGTGAGTGAAAGCGTCTCCCAGCTTGATGCTAACTGTTAGCCTATGATTTGTTTGCTAATTTACTTACTTGTCAGGGTCTCTGTGGTACTGCGTGTACTTCAAACTCCATATCAGACTTTGGGTTGAGCGCATACAGCTCCACAACAGGCTGGCCCATTTTATTCCGTCAATCAGAGTCCGATAATCCATCAATGTTTACAGATAACGTCCATGTGAGTGATGAAGCATGTTTTTAAAACAGTTCTGTGACCCTTCAAAATCAGTGTCTCTTCTGGGACGACATCATGAAATGGGTGTAAAACATGTCGCAATTGGTTGAGAGCTTCAGTGGTTCAGCAGTCAGCCATCTTACTTCCGTGTTGGAAATTAGACGCATAAAAACACTAATATTTAACACCAAATTTTTTTCTATAGTGGCACTTGGAACATATTGACCTAATAAATGCCTGTATTTGACTTTTGGAGCGTTTGAAAAGCATGATACAGCTCCTTTAAGGCTATTTTGGGATCTTTACTCTTGGAACAGAATAGTTGTATCTCTCAAAATATGAGAGATACAACCTCAGAGTTGCCTGCAAATATCGGTATCAGGTGATATTGGATGTCGGAAATGAAGAATTGGACAATATCGGATATCGGTGAAAAAGCCAGTATCGAGCGTCCCCTTTCCCAGACATTTGACAAGTTTGAGAGAAGGTGTCAGCAATGGAAAAGTCTCAGTGGCAGCTTAGTTTCTCTATGTCTCTGTTCTGTGGCTAGTTTGTGACATTAGGCGCTCATCATAGGAAAGCATCTGAATTATTATCACATGAGATGAACTGATACTTGGCAACCAGCGCAACCACTTCAGCAATAAATGTGCTTTCAAGTGCTTGTTAGCACATAACAAGGTTGCAACTTCAGGTCTGGGACCTCTTTGGAGAACTCTTTCAGCTCAGTCTGGCTCACAGAGGTGGATTAGCTCTCATTATTTCTCTGGCATGCTCTCATGGGCTGTTATTTTATTTTAAAAAAAACACAAACCTTGTGTCTGAATATTAGTTTTCTGCTTGTGTCTAACTGGAGCACCATGGCCTCGTCTGCCGTTTTCAAATACCCATGAATAAGTTTTCCTCTGGTTACCGGAACCTGATCTCTTTAGAAAAGAAGTGTTTTGGAGTTAAACTGACCATTGTAAGAGAGGATTCTGAATAAAACCTGGACATAATACGTCTATCCTTGTGAGCTGAGAATATTGTCTGGTGCTGATTCACTGTTTTTGCAGACACTGAGTCATACATCAAAGCACACTATAGTGCAGCAGATAGAAGCCTGTTAGCTTCGAACGGCTACACACTGCTCCTTCCTATCCTTTACCTGAGCTCTCAAATGTTAATTATTTCATTAAAGGCTTGCAAAAGGCAAGCAACAGTTTACATTTTAGCAAAAATTTATATTATAATGCAACGCTCATCTGAATTATAAAATGTGTTAAAAGCATATTTCATAAGGAATGTTTTGCACAAAATTACTTTAAAAAATCCATTCTTTTTTATCTCAAAAGAACCACAAATGAAAAGATTCAAAGCAAAAGTTCACATGTTCACCGCCCAAGAACTTCTTTTTGAAAATATTTTGTATCGTGTTAAACTGATATAATTCCTGTTTGGAGGATTTTGGCCTTTTTCTCTGCACAGCTGAATCTTCTTCTAGTTTTTCTTCTTGCTCTGAGGTCTCGCCACTGATTTCATAACCAAATCTTGCTCTTCTTCAAGTTGTCTTTTGTGAATTTTGAAGTGTTTTCCTTCACTTGTGAGCAAATGTGAATGAAATCTGGTTCTTAAAACCCACGTGTCAGATGCAGTTAAATGATGTGAACTAAAGAAAAACAGGTTATCATCTGCTTGCATGCATGATGCATGACTGCAGTGAACGTAGCGAGTTGTTGCAACTGGAGAGGCTGTGTTGCTCATGTTCCTTCTGTAGGAGCAGAGACATTTAGTAACATAAACAATGAGTTACATCAAAATCTGCAAATGAGAACAAGATGGAAACACATTTACTGTCTTTTTGTGGAAGAAATCCTGTTTTCATCTTTAGCCTTTTGTAAACTGTGTGTTTGCTCAATTTATGTGAGTCAGCCTCATTTCTATCAGTGAAATATGTCTTCAATTCAGTTCAACTTTATTTGTATAGCGTCAATTTATGACAATGTCACCCCAGGCTGCTGAACAGACAGAGAAATTCAAGTCAAATTGGAGTCGATGGTAAGCTTGAAAGCAACCCTTACCAATGTTGCATTGTTACACTATTTTTTTAATAGAGTTAAATGCTATGGATGAGGTAATGGAACCATTAATCAAAATGAAATATTATTCCAATCTCTAAATTTTCAATGAAAACTTCAACCAGTCCTTGCAGTGGGGCCCATGCCCAGGACTGGCTGAGCGGCCTGCCTGTCAGACCTTTGCTGCATTGGGAGCATAGACTGTATATAATTACTGGACGTAGCTTCCGGTCTCTTCTGAATAGAGAAATGTGAAGCCAGGTGGGCGTGTCTTACCGTCGCCATCTTGCCGTGTCACGTACGTCGTCACTCCAGGAAAATACTAAAATGGGCACAGCGCGGCCGCGGGGCAAATGATTGACAGCTGACGTACTGTGGGCTAAACGCTAACTGAGCTAACACGAAACTAAGAGGAGCTAACAAAGATAAGGCTCCTAAGCGGCATGGTTAAGGTAAGACATGCTTAGACTTGCAATTCGCTGACTAAACACTGCCGTTGTGCGACTCTGTAACAAACTGAGACCTTATTAAGAGCAAAGAAGGAGCTAACTAGGAGCCTCCGGTCGGCAGGCGGAGCTTCCGGTCTGCCGCATGTCAATCATAAGGACACGCCCTTACTTATCTGTAATTTGAAGAATAAATAACATCTAAACGAATGAGTTATAAAAAAATTCACCCCCCTCACAGTTGACATGAAGGTAAACTTGACCTAATAAACCTAAAATGATTTTTTGAACCAGGCTGTAAACCTGTTTATTTCTGCTGTGAAGTTGGCGTTTCTAACATGGGAGTCTATGGGGATTTGCTCGCTCTTGGAGCCAGCCCCTAGCGGATGAAGGGAGGATTACACTATTTACAACGCGGAAGCGAGCTTCACTGTTCTGAGGCGGAGTTTGCCCCTTGGGTGGGTCTTAGGAGTGAGGCGGGACTGTTGATATTCAAATAATCTGTCTGTGCTTTCTGAAATGCAAGATCAGTAAGGATTGCTTTAATTGGAGACTATGAAATACATAGAATTAGGGATGTCCTGATACCACTTTTTTGCTGACCAAAATATGAGTAAGCTCATTTACATGAGAACTTACTGAGTACTGATCAGAGTATTTAATAGGGAAAAGTGAGTTTTTTTTTAAAAGAAATTAAATTAAGAGAATAATTTCTGCTGCACTGGTGTGATGTGGGTATGTTGCTGTCCTACTAGCTTACCATGTTTATAATGACCTTGTCAAAATGACAGTTGGACTTCACGGTGCAGAAGTAAAAACTTGCTAGACATTAGAAGCTTATAAACAGCCGATGCAGTTGGTTTGCTGTATTTCAGCTGGGCATTTTAATTTTACATAGATAAATATATTCAAACTTATTCGAGCTCACCAAAAATACTTGGAAAGCGCACAAAACAGAATTAGCAGTAAACTGATCACTGACATAGTGAATCCTGAATAAATTGTCTGAAACTGTAAAGTAGCTGTATGTGGGGGTACTGCGGGGAGGGAGGGAGAGAGAGAGAGAGAGAGAGAGAGAGAGAGAGAGAGAGGAAAAAAGTTAGCTCCGACCACTGCCAACATTTTGAAAAGTATCCCAAGGACATGATACGGGTCAGCTATATTTTATCTATCCTCATGTAATGAAAAGCGTCAAAGCGTCAAAGCTGGCGCCACTCATATTTAGGGATGTAATGTTTATCAGTAAAACGGTTAACCGTGACAAAATTACAAACCTTTAGTGATACCGTTTTAAATATCAATTATCATTAAAACCGTGATTGATTCCTGCACTTTTTAATTAGTAAAAAGCTGCTTCTTTTTATGAAATTCTCCAACTCTTTTCTGCAAACATGCATTTTCTCTCTGTGAAGGTTATGACTTTTTTCAGCAGCAGAATTTTTTTCTAAAATGCATCAAACTTTCTGAGGACACAGGAAAGGTTTTCTTCCCTGACTATTTTACCAAAAAGGTCATATTAGTTCAGATGTTGCTGTGCAGAGGAAGAGGGCAAAACCTCAGATCAGATAGAAAATCTTTCCGAAGGTCTTTAGCAGTCAAGCTTGGAGTTTGATTTTTCTTTCTGGAAATCCCACAAGGAATTTTCCCAGGAAGTTGTATTGGTGTTTCAGGCCTAAACTCCACCCGCACTGTCCCTGTTAATTGCCTGAATTAGATTACATGCTGATGAATCGGCTCCCAGAAAATGCTTTGCAATCTTTTTTAGTCCTCCCGCGCTTTGTGGGCATCACTTCTCATCTTAAGACACAACAGCTCAGCTGAACTACAGGCTGATGAATGTTGGAATGAAGTTTGAAAGTTTTGATGTGAGCGTTACATAGCTCTTATAATTATGAACAGGCAGTTGTCCATATGAGCTAATTTAGCCTGAAACCTCTTTAGTCAAGGTGGTGGGGGTGGTGGGGGGGTGTTAAGATCCAGTTAAGTCCAGTTAATCCAACTTCTACTTTAAGCAACTACAATGATGACAAAAAATATTGTTATCATATTGTATTGGGTCCGTTTTTTTGCAATGATTGCAGCAAATGTGTTGTAGGATCTCACGCCTCTCTCCCCCGTTGTTGTTGGAACAGCCTCTAACAGCAGAAATAATCGTAGTCGTGGTTATATAACTGTTTCATGTCAGTGGCACGATGGTGGAAATCGCTGAATTGCTATGGATGTGAATAGCGACCGGAAATGTCAACACAACCGGAAGTCAAATGGCGCCGCCCTTGCAAGTCTCCAAAATAAGGTGAATATGAAAGCAATACTGAGCACAAGTTCTGAAACAGAAACAGTCTGCTGACTGAGCACTTATAGACTATAACTTTATGGTACAGAATACTTAATAGAAACGACGGATCGCCTCCTGTTTTTTTCTCCAAGGGGGGGAGGGGTGATACAAAATAAAAAAAATTAAAAAAGAAGAGAGAAAAATTTTTAAAAAAGGGAGAAAAGATAGCGAAAAAAATAGAGAGAAAAAAAAAACAAAAAATCACTCTTTAAATATAAAAAAAAAAAAAAAGAGCGGGGTGGTTTGGGAAAAGAGGAAAGGGGGGGTGGGGAAAGGGGGGGGGGGAGTGGGACGGGGGGGAAAGGTTGATTAGGATCAAAAAAAATTTGCAAAACAACCCGGACCGGGGGGGAGAGTGAAGAGGGAAGAAAAAATAAAAAAAAAATAAATAAAAAAAAAAAAAAAAAAAAAAAAAAAAAAAAAAATAAAGAGGAAGGGAGGGAAAAGGGGGGGAAAAGGGAGCTCAGAGGAGAGAGGGGGGGGGGGGGGGAGGATAATATAAAAAAAAAAATAATAAAATAGTAATTTGGGTTTTAAATAAAAAAAAAAATGAAGAAATGAGAGGATCGGCTTTATTATTAGCATGAACTAGCCAGCAAGGGCTTTAAATGTTGAATACGGAACACGGACAGAACAGCGACATCACGTGTGTCTAGGCTGTAGTTGCAACAGCAGAAAAACTCCAGTCGTTTGGTTGCCATGCACGTTGCAGATACGCAAGTGACCAACAGTCTGCAGCATGTCCAACAAGTAACGCAGAGGAGTTTATAACTGACAGCTAACGTTAGCCACGTTAGCAAACAAGCTAGCTTACCGATCCCAGAGAAAAGTCGCCATTTCCGTGTTTTGATGCCGTGGGAAACGTTTATGTGGGTCCATTTAGTGAAGTCTTCACCTAAATTTACTCCAGTTTTTGCTCTTCTCAGGTCACTCCACCTCAGAAACAGATAAGAACATCTCCAGGGCTCTGAAGCAGCTGCTTGACTCGCCATCTCCACTGTTTCCCTGTACCAGCCTAACTGTGCTCAACATACTATTGCCACATAGAGATCACATTTGGCAAACCGCAAGGGGGCGTGCATTAGCTTATAGACGTAAATAAAATGCCATTGCCGAAACAATAAAAAATTATTTTATAATTATTTTTAGGCTAAATATAATTTTTCTAGGAAATGTTGCACTTTCATTCTGTACACCCCAAAACGACCTGTGGAGGTATTATTATTATTATTTTTTTAAATATAGCTTTTTGGGGGGGTGAATAGCTCAGGTGGGTGAGGAGCCGCCCCAAGAAGAGAGGATATACCCCCCAACAGGGCAGCCCGGGGGGGTTTTCCCGCGGGGGTCTCTTTTTTGCATGCTCCTCCCCCCCCTCCCTCTCCCTTTCTTTCCACATACACTCTTCCAGGTAAAGGCCACTAGTGCCCAAAAAAAACAAAAAAAAAAAAAATATTTAGCTTTTAACAAAAATGTTCCATATTCAACCTTTAACACAGGCAACATTAGTATTCTTGTAACTAGCTTACTATGATATATTGTCCTGTGTTAATAAGTCATTATTTAGCTAATATTATCTGCATGGAACAGCATCTGCTTACACGGTTTGTTTGGGGAAAAGACTGTGTGAAGTCTTTTGCTGAACTTTTCTGACAGACACCTTCAGCACAGCTCTGCACTCTCCGTCTGTGATCCACACCTACCGGCGTTAGTTTTATGTGCCCATGGTGCACACAAAATTACGTCCATGTCTGAAGTCATTTTGTGTGTTTTGCTTTTGATCTTGTTCTAATCTTTTAAAAGCTTTGTTATCTTTTCATCTTATTATGAGAAACTACGAGAATCTCTGGCTCTGTGCTCAGACCTGAAATGTTATGCAGGGGATACTTTATGTAAATGACCAACCAGGAAGGTGAAAAGAAGCCTTGAACTTCATATGAATCCCCAGCGTAATGTCTGCAGGAGCGATAAGGACCTGTTTGTTTTGCCCTCTTACTGCAGTAAGCTAAAAATTGACGGGCGCTATCTGAGCCTCTGGCGATTATCTGACGTGCCAGAGGGTTCATGCCGCAAAGACTAATTAGTTTCATTACCTTGCACTCAAGATAAAAAACAATTGCTCTCATGTAATTGAAATCCTGATTTTCTTATCCCTCAGCTCTCCCGTCCTCCACGGCCTCGTCTCATATGTCTCTGGATGCACCCTTCCTCCCTCTCTCTCTTTCACTTCTTCAGCTTGATCTCAGCCTTTCCCCACCTTTAGTCTCTTTGCTAATCAACTTTGTCATCCTCACACATTTAATCAGTTTTGTAAGCTCCTGTGAAAATTGCTCTTGTGTATAAGCTGTTATTTTAGATGTGTGACATCACTGTCTGTGATCTTGGCATTAAAAAAAAATTGAAATCATGTGTTTGCACTGAAAAACAAATAGTAAAACACTTTTTCATGACCAGAAACTGTTTAAAAAGACGGAAAAATGTGTGAAAAAATAAGGGATGTCCAATATTATTTTCCTACCAATATTATTGCCCGATATTGGCATTAAAATGTGATAATGTGAAAATGTTGGTATCTAGGAAGGTATTGTAATCAACTAAAAAAAAAAAAAATTGGTTTTTTTTTATAATTAAATAGATAAATTCAAAAAAAAAAAAAAAAATTTTTTATATAAAAAAAAAAGGAGGGGGGGGGGAGCGGTGGGGGGGGGGAGAAAAAAGGGGATCCTCGTTTCGAACTCTTTAAATGGGGCCCTTTGGGCAGATTTTGTCTCTGATTATTTTGTAAAAGGGGGAATGGGAATATGTCATATAATGCTTATGGGTTCGGGATTTATGTTCCTGTCTGACCAATAGAATCTTCAGAAATCCCTCTCATCCGTTGATTCTATCGGGGGGTGGGGGGGGGAGTGCGGAGAAAAAGAAATAAAAAAAAAAAAAATGCTAGGAGAGTATGACTGAAAATAAATGTAAAATTATTAGAAGGTGGAGATATAGGTTGCTGTCTCTAGGGGGTGCAGGGGCATGGAGTGATATAAAGCAGAGTGTTTTACGAGTAGTTAATTAGGAAAAAATTGAAAAAAAAATTAAAAAATCATATTAAATTTAAGTGGGGGGGGGTGGGGGGGGGGGGGGGGGAAAAAGAAGATGTGGAAATATATGTGGATGTGTGGTTGTAAAAAATTATAATAAAGAAAAAGTTAATAAAATATGAGCAAAGGGGGGGGGGGGAATGGGGGGGGGGGATAAGGAATAAACTATATTGATGTTTACGTTGAGGGTGTTCTGTTAATATGGACTGTGTTTGTTTTATGTGGGTCGGGTGGGATGGAGGGCAGGGGTCAGGCCGGGGTGAGTGGGGGTGGGGGTGAGGAAAGGATGAGGGGTTGTGAGTCAGAAATGATTATTAATAAATGAATGAACAATAAAAATTATATTATCAGGATAAGATCATTTCAGGGGGAGATGATCATGTGCGGAGAGGGGGAAAGGGTTGAGGAAGAGAGAATTGTTGGGGGAGAAGAAAAATAGAAAGGAGAATAATTTAAAAAAAAAAATTATGATTTTTTTAAAAAAAAAATTAGATTTTAAATAAAGAAAAATTTTTTTTAATTAAAAAATATATTGATTTTGATTATAAAATTATTGTTTTGTGATTTAAAATTTATAGTTTTTGGCGGGAAAGGTTCAGTAGTTTTTTGGCCGATATCTTTAAAAACGAAAACCTCGCGAGATTTTGTTAGTAAAATCTTGCAATATTTCTTTGTTCCGTAGCAAAATCTCGCGAGATCTTGTTCCATCAGCGTTGTCCTGCATGTATAATGCTGCATTCCATTTTAACTCGGAAGTTGGAAATTCCCAGTTCTGATTGGGAAGTTTCAACTGTACCGTCCCCCCGAAGTCAAAATTTTCCCACTCGGAAAGTCAAACAATCCTCACAGCTCCGAGTTCAGATTTAAAGATGGTCATGTTAGCAGTTGTAGAAGCTCCAGTAATGTTACATTAATTTATACTTCTAATATTTTGTTGCATTAAATCAGTACACGTAGTATTAGTTTATATAGAAGTAGGGGGAAGCTGCTGTAGTGTAATTCACATTTTTCATGTGGTATATGTGAACTACAACGCCTGCTGTGCTAACAACGGCTAATAACAATAGCCTTAGCAAACACGTTCTTTTGGTAAGCTGCTAACTGGTTTTGCGACCAGTGACCTGGAATGCAAGTTGGTCGGGTGTGATCTCACCGCCCCAGTTCCCACTTCCCAGTTCCAAGTTAAACGGAACGCAGAATAAAAGTCCCTGTTATCCTGGAAGAACTTCATATCCCAGCATTCCTTTCAGAGTCATGTGACTACGGTGCAGCTGCTGCTGCTACAGACTGACTTGCTTTGAAGCTGCTTAAAATATGCCTGGTTTTAAGTTGTTGGTTAAGTTACCAAGTTGTCAGAAACATCATAATTAGCCACATGTTGGCTAATAACTGCTAATATCTGATATCTGGCCAAAATGAACTTCCTCTGGCTGAGTTAAGGCTATTTTGGGATTTTTGGTCTCGGAGCAGAATATAGTTGTATTTCTCAAAATATGAGATACAACCTCTCAGTTTTCTGCATATATAGACTGATATCGGAATTCAAGAGTTAGACAATATCGGATATCGGTAAAAAAGCCAATATCGAACATCCCTAGAAAATATAAAACCTGGTGGTCATCTGGACAATCTGGTTTTCTTTTTGTACTTTCTCATATCAAATAATCTTTTTCTGTAATGTTTTTATTCTAAATTGACCTCAATAAAGACCAAACATATTATTACGTTTCTCTTCTGTCAGACATAGTTAATTGAATTAGAAACCATGTTATTGTGACATTATTGAATCACGTATGATTAAAAGTTCTCTCTGTAACTGTCAACAATTACAATCCCAGCGAGCAACTCCATCACTTATCAGTAACATCATTATTGTCTAATGAATGAAAACAGCAGTGTAAGTTTCAGCATCCATGAGCGACGACTGCAACAGAAACAATGTGATAGCAGCATTAACAGCTAGTGTCTTCATAATGAAACGTCACTTTTTATTCTGCAGGAAATCTGCAGAATCCAGACAAACAATGATCCAACCAGACGGTCTGAATAGTGCTTCTCAGGCTTTGAACATACATGAAACGTGCCCGTGAGACGGAAAAGTGCACCTCAGGGGAGCTGCATTCAAGGTCGGCTCGGACATTTTTCTACACATCACCAAACATTCAGTCACATTTTACATTTTTGTTGTCATTCCATCGCTGCTCCTTCACAGCAGAGCTTATTCTGTGTTTCCCATCCGTCCACTTCCAATCTTTATTCTTTCAGCTTTACTCATTAAAGCATTTTAATTGTACACACAGTTGTGCTCAAATTCTCGTCCTGAATAAAAAGCAACATAGCAAGAAGCTGGAAATAACTCATGTCAGGCTGTTTCATTACATGTATGACACTCAGAGAAATATCACGCCTGCAGAAATTCATCTTTTTCCTCCTCCAGGCCTCCATCTTTTTTTACTCTCCGACTTTCTTTCCCTCATTTACCTGAATTACTGTTTGACTTTTTATTGTCTATATCTATACCCATTTGTCACTCAGTTTTAGAATCAAAATGTACCTTCAGCCCAGCATCATGACAACATTATCCAGTCCACTTTATTTATAAAACATCTTTAAGTTACAAAGTGCTGCACATAGATAATACTCAACAGTAAAAATAAAATAAGCAAAACAAGAGTTTCTCTGTATAGCTCCAAAATAAAACAAGTTAAAAACAATTAATGTAAATTAATTTACCTTGATGGGCAGATTTGTGTTAGTTTTGAAATGATTTCACATTGCCTACAAAAAATAACTAAAACTTTATGACTGAAATACACTTTATTTAGAAGCAGTTTGCAGTACAATTATAATGACAAGACCAGAGAGTGCAGACCTCCGCCAAGCAGCTCGACTCCCTTATTTTTGTGTGTTCTGGATCATAGTATCCGGAATTTTCTCTGGATCCGGATCAACTTTCAAAACATTCTAGAACTCACTGAGATCCTTTCTTGTAATTTTTTACCAAACACTCGGGCCATCTGTATGGAGTTATATGGAAAAATTCCAAAAAATGTGGCCTATTAGGGTGATGTTGATGTAACACTGTTTAGGCATTGGTAAGGAGGTTTGATGTTCACCATGGGGTGTCAGTCAGAACACACAGGACTCGCTTGTACAGTTAACTGTCTTAACTGGTCACTCTTCATCCCGACAGCACAGAAATGCAGCAGACGACAGGCTTACAGGTGAGGAATTCCAGGCTAGTTAAGGTGAATGCTGGATGGAAGTGAGTGTGGTCTATAAACAGAAATACAAAGCCATGAGGAACATTCGTTCTGCAAATAAACACATTCAAGGTATTAATTATTACTAATAAATCCCTTCCAGTTAGGACTAAACAGGCATATGTGTTCAAGGCTAACAGTTAAGGAAACTGGCATGTAACAGGTCAGCTAGCTTAATAGCATAAAAAGGCACATGGTGAATGGAGGAACAGTTCAGAATGAGCAAATCAGCTAAATAACATTAAAGGCTAAATAAACATCCTGTTCAATACAACTAGTTACTTCCAGTTCTTCACAGACGCACACAGTTCACCATATTCACCTGATAGAAGTCTGTCCAACAGTCTTCTCTCCTCGTGCTCACTGCTGCTCAAGTTTCATTTCTGCATCCTGACAATAGACCTTTTTCACAAAAACCGGAAGTACGTAATGGGCGAGAATCCGGTCTTCCTGTGAGGGCCAGACTTCAGTCAAACGTCAAAAATGGATCATGTTTCCACTCTGGATTTTACATTTGAGCCCGCTTACTCGACTCTGCCTCGATCTTAAGAACCAGAAGTTTTGCCTGCATTGTTTCGATCATGTGACCAACGATGCATTGTTTGGTCATCTGTACGTGTTGAGCTGCTCCCGGGATTTTAAAGAGAGGGAGTTTGTTAATAACAAGCTTTAAATGTAATTCAATCACGTCCGAAACCGAATGTTTATAGAGGAGGTTTACCTCGCGATCATAATCATTTCTGACATAAGAAAGCATCAGATTAGAATGAAATTTGCAGAGCCGCTCTGATAACATTGACATAAAATAAAGCGTGACCATGCAGGTGTTATTAATGCATCCATGGTACGTGCATAATGTCCGCAAATTAACGTACAATTCCTAAATTATCGCCTCTGCTGAAATAATGCTTTTTTTCTTTTTAAAGATTATATAGGTTTGGTCAAACTTCCCTGATCACTCTGATTTCAAAATTATTGTTTTTAAATGATTGTGAACAAAATAAGGATCACAGATGGTAGAATCATTGTAACGTGTTAAACTGCAGGAGATCGCAGGAGATCGTAGTTCATTCTGAGTTTGAAATAAAATTAAATAATATTCTGTATGTTTGGTGGCTTTTATTTAACATGCTTCTGTTGTAGCTTTGAGTAACATACATGTATTATTCTAGTACAGCTGTGGGTTACCAGTCACGTATGTTATAATGAGAGGCTGAGACGAGGCAGTTCGAGTCCAGTAAAAGATCGCTGGACCCGAACTGGCTCGTCTCAGCCTCTCATAACATACGCGAGAACATTAATCCACGGCTACAAAGCAGCATCATTCGCTGCTGTTCGACACAGTCCACCATGAAGATCCCACAGATGACAGCAGCCACGACTTCACACAACACAGTTAAACTATCTCCATGCATGCAAGGGCAAAAATATAAAAACTCTTTTCTTCTGCTTTAACACTAATGGATGAAAACAGTAACTCAGGACTGAGGCAAGAGTTAAGGACATCATTTTATTGTATTTATTTTATTTTATTTTTGCTCTCTGGCCGTATCAAATGTTTCCAGCAGGGATCGATGCGGTTGCTTTCAGTATAACAGTCTGTGCTCACGGCAGTCGTGTCAAAATGACTCAGCGTTTAATGACGCTTCGGTTTTTACGTCCCTATTAATGTCTGTCATCGATGGATGTTGAAAAGTCCTGGAAATGGATGTTGGACTGCTTCAGAGCAAAAGAAAAAAAGCCTGGTGCGCTGCAATGACTTGACTTTCCAGCTTAAGACACTGTAGTCGGAAGCAAAGATCCTCGCCCGTTAAGTATTTCCGGTCAAAAAACAAGGAAGTGTGAAAAAGGTCTATCATGTGCTCAGTAGCGCAGCTGCACACTTCTGCCAAAAGGGGGCACTCACACCTCATCAACAGCCTTTCCAACATGGCCGATCTCACAATGATAAAGAATCCTTCAAAACATTCCTGGATCCGGAAGGTGATCCGGAGCGTCACCAAAATTTAATGCGTTCGTCCTTGGACTGAGACACACAGACGGCACACAGATGGACGGGCAGACAGACAAACCAACGCTACCGAAAACATTACCACCTTGGCGGAGGTAATAATAATAATAGTAAGTGACTCTAACGCCCCCACCACCACCATCGCGCCACAGTGACATATTGTCTGTTTTTAAATGGGAAAGACAGTTGCCTGAATATATAATCTTGTTACAGATATTATAACCATATGGGACTTTTTCTTGAGTGTTGCAGCAGATTAACTTAAATGAAGTCCTCCTGTTAATGTAGGACTTGGGGGAAGGCCACCTTCAATCACCTAGGGACCTTTTTTATGAATGGTAACACATCCAGATGAAGACATGGAGTAAAAATATCATGGTGAAAGAATGATATAAACCATTGCTGAAGATGTGATGGAGGAAAGATAAAAGCACTCAAAGCTGTACTTTTTTCAAGTAGTTTCTCAAAACTGGCTGTAAAGGGAAACGACTACACCCCCGTTATTATTTACTTTACTTTAGAAATCCCCCCCCCCCCCCCCCCAAAAAAAAAAACATCCACAGTTTGATATTTGTGTTGGTGGCCAGCGTCTCTCCTCTCACCCTCAGGTGCATTTTGTGTTGAGAGCTGATTGAATAATGTTGCTGCGTTAACACTTCCATGTTTTAGCTGGGAGCTTTCAGCATACAGGCTAAGAAGCAGTAATCAGCGGGTGTCAAGTGTTGAAACACTTAATCCGCAGAACTTAACCTGCACCCTCTCTTAAACTCACTGCTGGTTTAAACAGGAAGTGCCGTTTGTTCGCTGTGATGATTAGCTTCCAGCTTTGCAATATATAAGGCGACATTTTCAACACTTCTTTCCAGCTTCTGGTCAGTGATTACAAGGCAGACAAATGGACATTTTTAGATTTTTGTGGAACTGTTTGGAAAGTGAAACCCATCAGGGTTTGACCAAGAAGCACAGCAGGGACTGCTTTAGACCTGCTTGCCCTATAAAGAGTTATTGGCGTTTAGACCAAAGGGGGTTGTGCCCATCATAAATAACCTTTTCAAACACACAGACTCCAATCATTTTATTGAGGCTGCACTGTCAAATCTTTTGCTAGCCCACCACTGCTTTGTGGAAGTGAGGGTCAGGGAAGTAGAAATCAAAGACTTACATATTGAGATTTAAACTGAACAGCCAGGACATCAACGCCACCGCCATGAAGCGGCTCTGACTGGTTGACGGGATCATTCTGAAGGTTTCCTGCATATCAGTCACCTGCACCTGAGCAGCTGCTATTTTCATCTCTGTAGTTTGCAATGCAGAATTTTTCCAGAACATAGATGTTTGGTCTGATTTATATCTGTGGAATTTGGAGTTATGCCTTGAACATTTTGTCTTATTAATCCTGTTCAATGATGGCATTTACCAAACCAAACATACCCTGGAGCTCAGATAATCCATCATCATGAAATGGAAGAAATGTAGAACATGAGTAAATCTGCCAAACTGAGAATCCCCACAAACTGAGTGACCGTGCAAAAAGACAACCAGTGAGAGGCCACCGGGACAGCGAGGACTACTCTGAAGGAGTTACAGGGTTCAGCAGCTGAGATGGGGGAGTGTGTGAATCAGTACCGCCCCTAGATACACGCAGATCATGCAGGCTGGGAGGGACCCCAGGTTACCAGGAGGACCTCCATTTGACAGTTTAAATATTTAAATATTACAGCAAGGCGGATCATGTCTCTTGTCCATCTGCAGCACCTGTGCATGGCTTTGCCTCACATGCTGCCAGTGTGGGGAGTTTTTTTAATTTACCCCATCCAGCCTCTTCGTACCTTGTATTGCCACCTTTCAGAAGTCTGCTGCACGATGGATTGTGTTTCTGAGAGGTGGCAGTACCAGATAAAGAGAGGCTGGATGTGAGTGGGGATGTGAGTTGGGGTTGGGGGAGGGGATTAAAAAAAGCACGCTAGTTGAGTTTGATGGACATATCATTTTTCAATCATTAAGACGTTTGGATGAGGTTTGTTCAGTCCTGTCTGTTCCACAGGTGACTAAATATTTTTATTTTTTGTGTCAGAACATTTAATTAATTGGCTGCAGTTGGGGTGTGAAGAAGACTTTAAAGGAATAGTACACCCACAGAATGATGTGCGTTCATTTTTTACTCACCCTCATGCTGAGCAAGACTGGGGAGCACTTTTTTAAAATCTCAAATACAGCCGGAGATCCAGGGGTTTTTCGTTATCTGCCGACATTCGTATAATGGAGTTCATCGGCGCTCAAAACAAAAAGGTCCATAAAAGTCCACAAAAACTTGGCAATATTCCTCCATACTGCTTGTCCAATGTAATCCAAGTGTCCTGAGTGGGTAGCGTCCATAATTTTCTGGAAACGACATAATTTGGTATATTTTTATAGCCCAATGCAAGCGTAGAAGAAGAAATTTGCTGTTTACATTCTGCTAAGAGCAAACGAGCTGCGGACAAACCAGGACAAACACAGGAGGGGTTGGTTATTGATTTAATTTAAAGAAAGAAAGAAAGAGAGAACGCGCGATCTCATCTGCTGCGGCTTCCGTAGTGTCGTCAACTTGAAGGGGCACGCTTTGCGGCAGCTAGATACAGTATTGTTTAAGCTATCAGAATATACTAAATGATGTGGTTTCAAGTAACTTATGGACGCTACCCCCTCAGGACACTTGGATTACACTGGACGAGCTGTATTTGAGGAATATTGACAAGTTTCTGTGGACTTTCATGGACCTTTTTGGTTCAGTTGTTGGTGAACTCCATTATATGAAAGTTGCAGACTCAACATTTTATGAATCAAAGCATTTTTTGGTCTAAAAGATGCCTTATGGTCCTTAGACGTCTAGGCTAAAATCGGTCTACCACTGGTCTAAAAAAATTAAGGTTTTTTAACCATCTAAGCTCAGACTAGCTTAGACTAAATCTAAACTACAGTGTACATTGATCAATGACTGGCCAAATGTTTTGATCCAACATTTGGCCATCATTTATACAGCCTACAGTTGTTTTCTTTAATTTGGTCCATATAATATAATGGAACAGCCTGAATAACCTGGCTGTTATCCATATAATAATGGATTCAATTGTAACCTCTAGATTCAGGCTAAACTATAGACCAATTACAACCAGGTGAATTTCGGTCTAAACTTAGACGAGACGTCTAATGGATGTCTTTGGCTCGCAGGGATGTTGATGATATTGAGCCGACTGTGTTCTTGCACAAGTATGTGAACTCTGATGGTGCACAGGTTTGTTATTTTCCTTTGGACAGAAATCTTAACTGTAACTTATTTCTAAGAGCAAAATTTGTATGGTGACTCTACTATCTATTTGGTGGGACAGTGGTAAAAATGGCTCTTTTATTAACAAATATTACAGACCCCTGGTCCCATTACAGATTTTGCATGACTTTATTTCTTCACATATTAAAGCAGTAATGGCTGCTAAAGGAGCACAAACTAAATGTAAAACAATGAAATTATTAAGATAATATTTCTATTATTTTGTCAAACATTGTTTTTCTGGATCAACTGAAAATCTTTTAAATTATATTTTTGAGCTAAACAGGAACATTTTCACGGGAAGTTGAAAGTATTCATGACAAAAACTCAGCATTTGTCATTTTCTGAGTTTGCACATGGATTTCAGAGCCGAGAACTTGAAAGTAATTATGCAGCATGAATGATTGTGGTTTAATGTGAACAGAAAGTGACTGTAATAAAGCACCGCGGGATGAACATGACACACTGACTGGCAGGCAGAGCGAGACACTTCCTCCCTCTGAAGCATTACTTCCTGAATTTCCATTTCAATCAGCTGCTGCCTCCTGGGAGGCCCCCGGCTCCAGAGCCTGAAAGGGAGTCACACCCCCTCTTTGCCAACAGTGGTTAACATCGAGCAGCACAGCCTGAACTCCCTGTATCGTGCACATCTCTCACACCTGCGAGGAACCACACAGAGTCGGCATCCAGCACTTTGTCTGTTCTCTCCATCCTCTGTGAATATGACTATCTCCTCCCTCTTTTCCTCAGCAAACACCTCAGGATCTATAAGCCTGCAACACAACACCAAACTTTTCTGTCTTACAGCAAATACAAGTAGGGAGCCGTACTGTTCGGCCCTCCTCTCTGTAATCATAAAGAAATAATTGAATGGTTCACAAGTTAAAAACTCTACTGCGAGCCTCCTTGTCTGCCTCGGAGGCTCGCTTCCTCCAAACTCAGTCATGGGCCATTTGAATCAGTCATTACACATCGTGTCTTCCAGCCTCGGGGATAGAAATCCTCTTTCGTAGTGTGATGTGGCCATATAATCTGGGTTAAAAGGTGGATGCAGCTCTGAACTACACGACTGTCTCCTCCATGTATGCGGCAGGCTGTGCTGAGGAGTGGAAGCAGCCTCTCTGTCTGGAAGTGGGATGCACTGATGCTCACTGACATAAATAGGTCCTGCATCTTTGGCAACACATCGCCTGGATATATTTGGATGTGTTGCAATAAAACCTTTGTTAGCTCAGTCTCCCAATCCTTCTTTTTAGTATTTATATGACTGTCACGATTAAAATTGGAAAATTTGTTGGGTTCCCAGAGTGATTACTTCCGCCAAGGAGGTAATGTTTTCACTAGCATTGGTTTGTTTGTCCGTCTGTCAGCAACTTTACGGAGAAAGTACTGGACAGATTGACCTGAAATTTTAACCAGCCGTGTGTCTCAGCCCAAAGACAAACCCATTAAATTTTGGTGGTGATCCGGATCACCTTCTGGATCCAAGAGTGTTTTGAAGGATTCTTTATCATTGTGAGATCGGCCATTTGGAAAGGCTGTTGATGAGGCGTGAGTTTGGTATTATTTAACCAGAGTTGTCTTTTCAAACATGTCGCTACCTCGCGGACTTACTGCGTCCTCCCCACATTCACATATTGAGGAAATGTTGTCTCACCTACAGCAACAGTGATTCTTTCATCCCCGTCTGGAGCATTTTCTTGTACATTCACCCAGAACGACCTGCTGGAATATTTCCGCTCCTATGACATGGTGGCTATCTGGTAGTGCCCGCTACAGCCGTGAGGTAAAATAGTTGAATTTTTGTCTGAATGCAAACGATATAAAAGACAAAATCTGCATTGTTACTGCTTTCCCCAATCCAAGTCTCCAACTTCTCCAAGGTGCTACCCACTTCCTTTATGCTGTCAGACATCGTCCCCAGTTGCCACAGGCTCAGCTTGCAAGTAAGTCTGAGTCTGAGGTTGATGACTCGGTGTACGCGAGCTTTCGGTTCGATAAACAGGCCGCCAACTCCAATCAGCAGGAACCCAGTTATCATGAATCCAAATGTGCAACGGTCTTCAATGTCTTCCACAGAGAAAGAGAGGCACAGAATCCTCCAATTTTAAAAGAATCCATTGTATAACCTGCTGGAAACATACCCTCCAGACAAGATGCTGCACCTGCACCTTGTCTCTGGGTAGAAAAGACCTTATCAATTGCTTTGAGAGACCAGCTGACCAGATCTATGGCTGAAGTTTTTAGGATTTAGGAGGAAAGTGGAAAGAGAGCTCGGAGATGCGACAGGACAAAGATAGCAGGCAGGCAAAAGGAGGCAGGGAGGGATCATGCAATTAAATAAAATTAAATAAAATGAATATTAAGAGGAGCTCCCCTTGGCAAAGCAAATCTGTTGAACACAACAAAGCAGCCAGATCACCATTCGGCTGCTACGATGCTGGACAGAACAAGTGAAAAAAAAAATAAATAAATAAATAAAGTACATGCAGTACCACAAAGACTCCAGAGAAGTAATATAACCGCATCATGAGCTAACAAGCTAACAGGCTAACAGCATTGAGCTTGTGATATAATCACATGGTGTTGTCTGTTCATGAGGTGTTTTTATGGTGGTAATTGTATCAGATTTCAGAAGTAATCCCAGAGAAAAACCACTTTGGTTCTGTTCAATATTCATGAAGCTGTCAGGAGTGACGTTTACACATTGAAGGTTTTCTCTGTGCTCCCGCAGACTAAGGGTGAATTCCAATTCCTGTCTTAACCCTCAATCTTAACCCTCAATCTCAAAAAATGCGCACTCCCGCAAAGAGCAAGTGCTGTCCCGATTCTAAGAAAGTTAAGTTAAGGGGCAAGTTTGAGGGCTGAATCGCCCTCAATATTGAGATTATCTGACACCACCCTTGTGAGTGAGGGCTACCTAGAATGCAAGCGGCAAAGAAGGCGAGCTACAAATCTTAAGCATTTTCTTTGTTAATGGAGATATAAATATTACGAAAACCATTGTTTTATCTTAGTTTAGGCCCATGTTATGGATTAGTGACCTCATTGTTGCATAATATTTATTTTTATTTTACGATCTTTTGTCAATAGTGGCCGGTGCGGTCAAGCCATGTTGCTATCGTTTAAGTTAGTTAACGTTATAAAATGGTCATTTTTTTCTGCGCTAATGTCATTGTTTTAAAACGTGCTTGTGCCGATGACAGTATAAGACAACAGGGCTGATGTCATCTCCCGTAGTCGCAGAGTTATGAAACGATAGTTCTGTTTCATTCCTTCTGTAAACAAAGCACCTTGCGCTCTTCGCAGGTCGAGTCCTCATGACAATTGTCAGTTAGGTGACGTGCAGACCAGCTGACTGCAGTCATCCAGGAATTCACAGAACCACAGTTACCTACGTAACTTTCGTTATAGCTGTTGTTTACCTTTCGATCAGCCGTGGTATGCGGTGACAGCTGAATATGTCCATGGTTAGGCAGGTTAACAGTGAAGGGGGGAAGGGGGGGGGGGGGAAGGGACAACCCAAAAAAAAACAAATAAATGTAAATAAATTATTCTTCTTCTGCGTCTTCTTCTTCTTCTTCTGAATTGACAGACTGAACGCCGCTTTGGCGTAATGCTGCCCCCCACAGTTTAAAGACATATCTGCATTTAAGGGTGTCCCATTTCCAAGTCACAAAATAGCCCTTAAGACTTGGTTTTGAGGGCAACTAATATTGAGGGTTGAGCTTGAGGGTTAAGATAGGAATTGGAATTGGGCCTAAATCTAACCACTTCTGGTGAGGAGATCCATCTTTCCGTATGACAGATAAACTCTCATGCTGAACACAACCTAACTTTTATTTCCCACAGCTTTAAATTATTATAGAGCTTATCTTTCTGATGATGATGGTGTAGATGAAAATTGTGAAGATTAAGGTGATGATGATGATTATTATGACAATGTTCAGTATTTCCATACAGTATTGACATCTGTTTGTGTCATATGTACCTCCCTGCATCTAATCTGTTGTCTGTTTCTCTCTTTTGAGCTCATCCTGTATCTGTTTAATCTTTTTTATTCTTTTTAGTTTGTTTTAATTCTCCTTTCAATGTTTCTTTTGCACCCTGCTGTGATACTTTCAGTGTTTTATGTAAAGTATTTTAATTTGTCTTGTAAATGTAATGTGCCTTACAAATAAATCTGCCTTGGAGCAAATTAAATGATGTAATAAAATCTCCATTGTTTGTTTCATGGGGAAGCACTTGCTTCCTCCTCTCTAAAAGAAGAAACCAGATAAAGTGATCAGAAGAAAAATTAGACAAGGCTAAGTGGTTCTCCGACTCGCTCCTTCTGAGTCTCATTGTCTCTGAATATGTGCCGTCAATATTGTAAGTAAGATGAAAGGGCTGTTTAGGTGAAATACAATAAAGACATTTCTGCCTCCGGGTTCTCTAGCTGAGGATCGATGGCCTCCAAGCACGTTTTCCTGTAACTAACATACATGAATACCATCAAAAGATGGATCTGTAGTGTTGTCAAAGATTTTTTGTCTCCCATGATTCGAGACCTGGCATGCATGTAAGAAAAATTAGCCCACTTCTTGTGTTCCTCGCCGATAAGGCTGGAAATTCAGGGCAAAATGTCAGAGAGATGATCCTTTACATTGACACACATTATATAGGATTATTTTTGTTTGCAGTAGGAGCCCATGCATTGATGCCTGCTGCTCAGCTCCGTGAAAAACCCAATTGATCTTTCTATAACACTACAAATAAAGCTCCTGTACACAAACAATGTGAGCCAGAAGTTATTCCCTCTAGGTACCATAATCAGAAATCTAAGCACACTTACTTTTTCTATCTTTTAAAGACCTGAATGCAAAGATTACGCACACTATGATGTTTTAAAACACATTGTACTGTCAAGCATTGTTCCTCCTTATGGCACTTTTTATAACAAGTTTGTACTTTTACCTCTTTACATCTTTGTGTTTCACAAACTTATCACAAGAAAAATGTACTAGATTAAGATAGGTTTTACACATCTGAGTGACATATTACTACAAATGCAATTTTACAAGTAAGAGTAAATATCACAAATGCATAACACTTCACATTCTCAAGTCATAAACAGAATGGTCAATCAGATCATTTTCAGTTGCTAAAAGTCATATTATTGCATCATTATCATGACCATACTTTTTTCCCCAAAAAAACGTAACACAAATGAGCATCCTGAAAGGCAGGGTAGGGGATCTAAGCTTAAAAAATGCACACACCCCGAAACCATGCCTCCAGAACACAGGAGCGTGTGAAATAACCGAGAACTGGCTAGCTTGTTAGCTTCGCAGTAAACAGCAGAGGAACCACGTTTCCTAAAAGTGAAAATTATCTCACCTCCAACTTCTTCTATGGTGTAAAACATCCTCACTGCAAAAGCCAACACCTCCATGACTTCGTCCACATCTGTTTTTTTTCTTTTTAAGTCCAAACATAAAAAGAGTGCATAGTTAAAGGGACTAGAGGTAGGAATTTTATAAAAAATCAAACAAGCATGTCCATTTTTTTCAATACTAATGGGTGATGAAGCGCTAAATGCCAAAAATAAGGTTTCCACTCACGTCTCTCTCCGTTGCCTTGAACAGGCTGTGTGCTGCAAAATGCGCTGCAATTCCGTGGCCGAATTTCTCGCGTTGCCCTGCGGACGTGACATCAAATGACGCTACATCGCAGTTTTAAAACAGGAATACAGGATACAGGACGGTCGCGGTAAATTCAAACACTGTAAGCGATAGTTATGGATTCTTCTGCCGTCAGCAAACGATCCAGATCAACTGAAAGACACAAAAAAAAGGGTAACAACTAAGAAAAAGCGAAGTAAACAACATTATAGCTTCAGTTTGTGCACGCTCCCGTGACGGCTTGGCTCATGGCTGCAGTTACCTGAAGCACCGGTCACGCCAGTCGCGAGTTTCGTTTCTTAATCTTGCCTCAAGTCCCTTTTAAAGCAGCAAGCAGCTGCGTTCGTCTGCATTGTGAGACACTCATGGCGAGTTGCTAGCGTGTGCGGGGTGGGCCACAAACCGCAGTCGAGTTTGATGGACATAATAATCATTCAATCAATCAGCATGGGCCGTTGGCAGCCTCATCCAATGAAATTCATTTCATTTCACAGGTTTTTTCATTCCTGTCCGTTGCACAGGTAATTTTTTTTCAAATTTTTTTGTCAGAACATTTAATTAATTAGTGAAGAAGACTTTAAGCAGTATAGTAAAAAATGCTCGGGGAAAACATCATCCACCCTGCCTTTAAGTAATAAACAGGTGGATTTCATTTTCTAAGAAGTTTTGAGTGCACAGATGCAGTCTGAATGAAGGAAAAGGGTTAAAAGAAGAGACAAACTGGGTGCAGGGGCAGGTTTTACCGAGATTTTTGTTTTCTAAAAAATCATATTCTCAAAATGCAACACCATGCACTTCAATCACCATGCCTATCCCGAATAGATGTGGCATTGAAGTTAAACATTTATACATCTGCTGTGTTTGTATTTTGTGCATTTTACTTGCTACTGTTTGCTTCTGTTCGCATGGATTCTTCATTCTGCTCATATGTTGTGCATGTGCAAATACACTTGCAAGACAGGATTCTTGTTTTTATTCCCCTCTGTGGGCAACTGAGGGTATCTTATGAAAACGTAGGCCTTTTAAATAAAGTAAACAAATGTTTGATGTGTAAATGTGTATTCCAGAGATGTAAATAAAGTGCTATCAGCTACGTCTGTCTGTCAGCTTTACGTTGTCTCCAATGTTCTTCTTTTTCATCTAAGTACATTGCTTTCTTTTGTGCCTTTCTGTCTTGACAACAAAACAAACTGGCAAGTGTAGCCTGGGGCAGAGCAACAGAACCTTTGTTTAAAAGGTTATGCGTTTTGTGCTCATGTTGATAGAGAACTCAGACGAGCACAACAGTTTTCAATGTTTAATCCAAGACAAATTAATCACAAATGCATCTCAGTGCATGATGCATAATGGAGTTGCTACACCTGCATTCATGATTGTTTCAAGTGAAAACTGCTGGCAGGGACTGACGGCCATGACTTCATCTTGAAATGTGATTTTTTTTCTACACCAACTTTTGAGTAAATTCAGCTTTACATAAATGCATTTTTTTAGGAGTGGAGTCAAGCAATGTAAAATTTGAAAGCAAATCGCTTGACATTTTTCTGTTTGTGTACTGAGATCTTCATTTTCGGTGTACGTGCACAGCAGCGAAAAGGTTTATGTCCACACTCATTTACCACAACCTGATACATGGTATTAAACTATAATGCTGGTTAGAACATGATATGAATCATTACACAGAGAGTTCGCTTTGATCAACCTCACCTCTCAATTAAAATGCAGCAACAGCAGCCGTCAACTCTGTTGACCAGTTTAAGGAGATGAGGTCGCTTCGACACACAAACAAAATCCTGCACGAGGTTTCAAGTTAGAGTTTAGCGTTTAGATTTGATGAAAATAGAGAATTCATGGATTTCATTTGCATTTGGCAGAACCAAAATCTGCATATGAATGAGTAACTTAGTGTGACATTTATTTACTTGATTAATTAATTCTTTCCTCCACAAGTTTTTAGAACTGTCTGATGTGTAGAATGAGCTGATCTCTCTTCACTGCGGTTGTCTCTAGTTCTGTTTCTGCATGCTCAGTGCAAGAGTTTTGGGTACGAATCCTCAAGGGGGTGCATGTGGGGGAGACGAGCTGCAAGTACTCGTTCGTCTGGCTGCGCTGTCGTGTCGTGTATTCCACCTCCATTAGCGCATGTCAACACAGCACTGATGACTGCTGCAGGTGCAGGAGCCTCTCAAACATCAACTCAGACTCCAGTAAGACAAAGAAGTTTTGTGTTGTGAGACAAAGAGAACCAAACTGGAGTCTGACTGGCGCCAGAGTAAGGCGGGTGTGAACAACCCAGCAGCTTCTTTTTTCTTTCTTTCTTTTTCTTTTTGGGAGGGAGCTCCGATCCAGTCTGGGAATCAAACAGGACCCACAGTTGTTCTTCTCGCTAACAAGGTAAATGTGATGTATGATGGAAATAAGGATGTATAATATTGCGATGCTAAGGTTTTAGCATGTTAATGCGGCAATTTGACGGCCATGTGACTGTTCCCGGGGAACAGATACACTCTAGCCACTTGATACATTTAGTTGATGCAGTAATTTCATAAGGTATTCGTGGTCTCAGCCTATGAATTTGGATATTTGATTTACAAGCCATCGTTAGCCTGTTGTTACCGTTAGCATACAGTTCATCAGTTTACTCAACGAAACCATAAACAACTTGCAGATTTATAACTTTATTACTTCAAGGTTGAATATGGAGCATTCTTTACTAAAAGCTATATTAAAAAAAAAATTTTTTAAAAAACCCTCCAGAAGTGGGTGGGGGGGGGGGGGGGGGGGGGGGCAGGATGAAAGTACAACATTTCCTAAAAAAATTATATTTAGTCTGAAAATAAATATAATATCCGGCGTGCAGTGGCAAGGGGAAAAAAAGCACAAGAAAAACTCTGCAGTAACAACTTGATATAGTAAAGTGTGTGGTAAAAAAGTTGCGTATAATCCAGCACTGTAAATGGTCATGTTAATTTACCAGCGCATTTCTACTCAATCGCAAGTCGAGCAGGGTGGTTGGATGATGATACAGATCCAGCTGCAGCTGAGATCCAGCAGCGGCGGCAGCGAACGGCTGCTTGCAAACGTCAGCTATGGAACATCATAGGCCTATCATGGAGGCTGTTTAAGCCGGCCTGACCAATAAAGAGAGTTACGGGTTTGACTTGGACTCACAGTTTCAAACTCGAGAACAGTGGGTTTTTTTTCTTTCTTTTTTTTCTTTTTAAAGAAAACTTATTTATTTTGTTGTGATCTCTGTCTGATCTCATGCCTGATGTCCATGTTGACAGCTGTTTTCTCCCGAGATGTCACACAGACGCGCCCCCACACACACGATAAACAACAGCAGCACATGAGCACGTCTGACTTAACTGAATAAAAGGACAAACATGAGAGCAGCAAGCTGCATCGTCTGTGGCATCAAATTTGAGACGCTGGATCCTCCACATCCACCTTAAACACACCTGAACAGGTTTGTTACTGTAATATAAAAGCTTGATATTAGCATCCCCATGTTAGCAGCTAGCTTAGCGCTGTAGCGGCATAAACGTGAGCTTGTTAATATCTTTAGTTCGTACTAAAATTATGT
The DNA here is from genome assembly GCA_023101725.1 of Atherinomorus stipes. Classification (NCBI taxonomy): domain Eukaryota; kingdom Metazoa; phylum Chordata; class Actinopteri; order Atheriniformes; family Atherinidae; genus Atherinomorus; species Atherinomorus stipes. Next base: position 1,945,423 of record JALJCO010000398.1, read on the forward strand.
AACTCCATCAGATGATGCTGAATGTGTTCAGGAGAAGAATGAGACGTTTACCGGTGAGTTTCCATAAACTGAGACTGCCGTGATGACGTTAAACTGGGACCAAACTGGAATCAGATCCACTGTAAACAACACAGTTTACTGGGTCCGTTTATCAGAAAGTACAGCTGTTTCTCATTTAGGAGTGCAAGGAATAGTTACTAAAGCTGCTAGTAGAGTGTCTAAATTAATTAGAATATTGAGATTTTTCCAATTAAAAAAATATTTCCTGTACTCAGCTTGCAGTTATTTAAAGCCTCAAAAAAGATTTCCTCATGCTGTAGTGGAGAGATAACCAGCTGTGGACATCTGTTCTGCAGGTTTTTACATGTTTATCTGCTGCAATATGACTGAGTCAAACTATAAGTGGGTCATTAAGAGGCATGTGCAGAACTTGACATCAAACTGTCATGTGGATCATGTGCAGCAGGGAAACATCTAAAACCTGCAGGTGATGATCCAGCACAAAGTTGCAGCTTAGCCTCCTCTCCACATTCAGGACAAATGCTAGTTTACAGTATGTCTCCGTAGGTCCAGGTGGATCTTCATTCACATTAAAAACTCTTGGATAAGTTAAGAGCATATTTATAGTCTGAATAAATTCCCATGTTTATCTACAGGTTTTACTAATATGGTAAAGCAAAGAAATTGTCCAAGAGACAAAGTATTAGTCAGTTAAACTAAAGATCAGTGCTGTTACAAAATGCTGAGATAAAAGATGAGTGTGGATTTTAAATCCCTTGGATATTATGATGCGGTCTTCTAAGCAGAGCAGACACTAGGTATGACATGACAGATAACTGATTACATCTGAAAGAGACTTGCAACGTGGACTTGAGCCAAAACACTGGAGACATGACTTGGACTTGCAAAAGAAAAAAAAAAAAAAATAGAAGACATAATGCCTGCAAAAAATGATATACGCATCTGGCAGCAAGAAAGTGCTATTATGTCATGATTTAGACCCTAGTCACAAAAAATCACCTCTATTTTTGGCCAATGTAAATGCGAATAAACACTTTAAACAACCCCACTCGTCCGAAAAAAAAAAGTTCAGGCTCAGGATTTTTATTTGCTTTAAGCCCTGAATATGTTGGGCACAGTTAGGCCAGCAGATGGGGAAACAGTGGAGACGGCAGGTCCAGCAGCTGCTTCAGAGCCTCAGAGATACTGTTAGGAGTGACCTGAGAAGAGCAAAAACTGGAGTAAATTTAGGCGAAGACTACACTAAATAGACCCACATAAACGTTTTCCACGGCATCAAAATGTGGAAATGGCAACTTTCCTCCTGGATTGGTAAGCTAACTTGTTTGCTAACGTGGCTAACATTAGCGGTTTGTTATAAACTCCTCTGCATTACTTGTTGGATGAGATGCAGTTGGTCACTTGCGCATCGGCAGCGAGCCTGGCATCCCAGCAGCTGGAGTTGTTTTTTCTGCCGTTGCAACTAAAACCTAGACACACGTGATGTCACTGTTCTGTCCGTATTCCATATTCACCCGGAAGGGGCGAATTTCTGGGAAAAAGCTTGAACTTGCGCTGTTCTTCTTTGATTTTCTTTTGTCTTTTGGTCTCCATGTCAACCTCATATCAGTACTAATCCTCTTCTCACCATAGTTTAAGTGTGTAGATGTAACAGAGTACTGTGATATTCTTCTACTTGCCATTAAAGTTTGTTGTTTATTTAATGTGTTGGCTCTCGGGCGCCCCCTCTCCCTGCTGCTCAGTAAATGCCACCGTCTGTGGCGGAACAGTGCCAGCAGTGAGACAGACATGCTTGAGGTAGGCTGATTTGTGCTGCGCTCTGCTATGTATTATATTATGTGACATAGAGATGCTCCTTTCATAACATGGATGTGTGATACATGCAGTGGCTATGCTAGGAACACTGAATTATGGTGAAATGCACCGACGATGTACATAGCTAACCCCTCCATGCTAAGGAAGCTTTCTGTTGTTTGTATTGTGCTGGGTGTGAACCACCTGGTAAAAGCCGACTGTCTGACCAGCACTTTATTGTTATGCAGAATAAACAGCGGCCTGAAAGACGAGCCAGCCGTCTCCCAGCTTATTTCCACACACGATGCAGAGTAATGTCCTTCAAGAATGCTTGGACCAGCCAGTACCAACACTGAGCTGGTTACATAGATGACATGTTCTGACCACAAAAAGACCAGTTTATCTGTTAGGATGATGACTGAGGTGACAGGAAAGGTGAGAAAACTGAGGAGGAAGGTAAAAATGTTAAAGGACTGTGCAGAATGGGAAGGAAGTTGACAAACAACCTGTCATATAAAGGTTCAGGGATCAATATCATCCACCACACCCCTCTTTTGCTCTCATAGTGTTTCTGTGAGTGTTATCACATCAAGTCAGCACAAGATTACTAATTAAAACATTTTCACCTCTTTGACATGTGAAAATGAATTATCCCACATTTTTTTTTTTTTTGCCTTTTTTGTGAAATGGGAGCATTTCATTGTCTGGTGTCATATAATCTGCATGAAGTCATCACAATACTGAGTAAGTGGAGCTGGAGCAGACATAAAAGGATCTGATGGAGAACATGTCCATTACTTTACAACATATTTCATAGTGCTTTTCTAAAACATGCACCTGTTGCCATGTGAGGACAGATTAGCTTCAGAATATGAAATAAGTTGTTTATTTCTGCAGTTGAGTTTATACTTCCTGCAAAAGCAAAATGGTTGTTTTAGGAAATGCCATTATTTGGCCTCTTAAACTGGCATCTTTCTTCAGCCTGGAGGTTGCATCTTGGAAGGAACACCAGCCTGAACACAGCCTCTCAGTTTCCTACAAGGCTGATTTTTTTGTGCTCAATTAATGCTGCATGCTCCATACAACATTTATGACTCCACAGCGGCGAGAACACGCTGAAGTTACTCAGCCTCCACCAAGAAGATTATGTTTGAAGAGGACACATCTTCACATTATCCTTATCTCTGATCCCATATCTATAATCCTATTAAACAACCAGGCTAAAAATTTAATATTCAATCATTTTTAAGAGTCACACAAACACTGGTGACATCTAGAAGAATGTGAATGAAAGAAAATGATTACACAGCACTGCTCATTAATCATCTTTCTGGACACATCAGCTTTGCATCTCCCATTGCTTTTTATTTCTTTTTTTTTTAGCTTGAAAATGTTTCTGATAATAAACCAGCATAAATAGAATTCTTGTTCCCCGAGAAATAGTTTGCAGGATGACTTTAGGCCTGCTGCAAAGCCTGAAGAAGATTCAGACACATAAGTCTGCTTTCTAACGCTTTCAAACGCTCTCTGTTATAAAGCTTAGTTATTGGAAAAAGCCCCACATGAGCAGCTCCCCCGTTGTTTTATATAAAACCATCTAAAGGTCACAAACAGCTGAACCCCCCTCCATCCTCCTCCCACACCAGACTCCCTCACTCCCACCACTGCTGTTTATTTCTTAACCCAAAACATTTGTTCATTTCATTTGTGGCTTTAAGAGGAACTAAATATCCCAGAGATGTTAGTTCCTCTTTATGTCTGATCTTACCACAAGCTCATTAAAAATACATGATCTTCATTCCAGCTTCGGCTGCTGGAAAACTGTTTTTCTATCTGCTGCATCTGAGGGAATGAAGAAGTTGCTGTTAACACGATTCAGGATTTCCATTCAGTCTGTAAGATGGCAAGTTATCAGGTTACATCAATCAGTGAAATTCCAGCAGTGGCTCCCAAACGGGGGGGCCTGGCCCCAAGAGGGACCCAGAGTTATGATGGGGGTTGCATTACTCATAAAACATGGACAATTTTGTGAAAGTATTGGGCAAGAAAGTATGAAATTGTTCATCTGTCCCTGGTGTTGACTAGCAAATGGTCAAGTAACGGTGATGGTAATGAGCAGGGCTGTACCGGCTCATACTGAGAACAGGTGTTTATTCTTGTTAGGATATAGATTTTTCATATACCGGTAAATAGTCCAGACAATGTCCAGAAAGTGTTTCAGTGGGAACGCGTTTCACTGCTGGACACAAACACCACAGAGTGAGAAAAGCTGTTGAGAGCAGTCTTAGTAAATCACATATTGTTTACCCAGAGGAACGAATTCCCAAAAAAGGAGCCACGTCAATCATTTAAAAGTTTTTCGGATGTGAAAGATCGGTGGACAAAACAACTGTTTACAAATTCTGTCAATCAAAAGTGTTAGCTGGCAGTGGTAATCATAGATATCTATATATAATGACTAGATAAACCGCCTGTGCTGTTGGCCAATGGAGCCAAACGTCCGCACATGGCGGCCATCTTACCACAGTCAGGTCGCTCACTTACAGCATTGACTTTTAATGGTGATGTGCTTTTTAACTTACTCAATTTTCTACCGATTTTAAATCGGTCTGGTTTGTTCTAAACGTCAGAGATATAGGTATGAAACTACATACTTAATGATTATAACTAATGATTCCAGAGCGGAGCGAGCTATAACCATGGCCTTTCATATTTTAATAAACAGGTGAGGTGCAATAAATATATACACGCCCAAGGCATTTATATATATATATATATATGTATACATACATACATATGTATGAGTGTGTGTGTGGGCGCATTTTTGCAACATTGTGGGGACCACGTTCCGTATTTTTACCATCACCGTGGGGACATCTTGTCCTCGTGGGGACATTTTCCCGGTCCCCACGAATACGAACCCCGTTTTGAGGGTCAAGATTAGGTTTTAGAGATTAAGTTACAATTAGGTTTTGGTTAGGATTAGGACAAAAGTTAGGTTTAGGCAATCAGTTATGGGCGTTAGGTTTAGGGTAAGGGGCTAGGGAATGCATTATATCAATGGATATACTACACGGGGATATAAAAACAAATGTGTGTGTGTGTGATATGTGTGTGTGCGTGTGTGTGTAAACTTGTTGAAGAAAAATTATTTGAGTTTGAGTTTATCTTAAATAGGGACAATACATTCAATAAAATTTAAACAAATGGTGAAGTTTCTGAGTAAACTTTACTACCAGATTTCACTCACAGATTTCCACCTCACCTGAATTACACCTACTTTGGTCACGAAGGACGTTCATTTAAACATGATCTTTTTGGTCACCAGACAAAAAAAGACAGATAGGAGAACCGGACTAATGCTCCGTCCGTAGTGTATAAATAAGGCTTTAGACAGGGCGCATTAACTAAAACCATAGTTGGTAAACTGCTAGCTACATAGTTTGAAAAATTACATTACATTATGTTAGCAACAATGGTTTTGGGAAACACTCCCCAGCTAATTACACTACAACCGAAGACGGTAATTTAAATGGAATGGTTAATCATAAAGTCATCACTGATGTACTTTTACCTTGCTGTGGTCTCAGCTTTATTACTTGCGCAAGTAGGCTAGCTATATTAGCTGTGATGCACAACTGTGCTACACGATAAAGCTGTTTTTCAAACAGAATTCTAAAACTCAAAAAAATATAATATTGCATGAAATCAATTTAAAAAGGACTTTAAATACAAAAAAGTCCCTCCTAAAGTAAAGTAAAATTTTGCATCCATACTTAGTACTTGGTTTGGGCCCCTTTTACATGAATGACTGCCTTAACCCTGGCGTGGCATGGATGCTAGCAGCTTCTGGCATATCTCAGCTGTTATGGAAGACAAACATGCTTCTATCACAGCCCTGAGCTCTTCTTTATTGATTGGTCTCTTCCCGTTCAGCTTTCTCTTGACGATGTCCCGCATGTTTTTGATGGGGTTCAGGTCAGGTGAGTTTGCGGGCCAATCCAGCATGGTGATCCCATGGTTGTTGAACCAGGATTTTGTAGTTTTGGCAGTGTGGGCAGGTGCCAAGTCCTGCAGGAAGATGAAGTCTGCATCCCCATACAGCTGGTCTACTGAAGCAAGCATGAAGTTCTCCAAAATGTCCTGGTAGACGGCTGCATTTATGCTGGACTTAATGAAGCTCACAGGTCCATTCCTTATGAAGTCCTCCACACTTTTGAATGATCCTTTCCTGACCATCTTCTCCAGGCTGCTGTCAGCCCTCCGGCTTCTACACCGTTTTCTTCCACACTTCTTCCTTCCACTTAACTGTCCATTAATATACTTTGAGACAGCACTCTGAGAACATCCAGCTTCTATTGCTATCACTTTTTGTGTCTTTCCCACCTTGTGCAGGGAGTCAATGATGGTTTTCTGCACAACTGTCAGATCAGCATCTTCCCCATGATTGTGAATTCTTCCAAACCAAGACAGAGACTTTTTTAAAGGCTCGGGGCACTTATGGAGGTGTTTTGGATTACTTACCTGATTAGAATGTGACAGACTGAGCCTACAATACTGGAGCTTTTTACAATATTCAGATTTTTTTTGAGTTTTTGAATTTGAGGTTTTCTAAAGCTGCAACTTCTAATCAGCAATATCCAAACAAATAAAAGCTTGAAATATATTGATTCACATATTATTTGTCTAAACAATATGTAAATTGCACCTTTCAAGTTAAATTACAGAAATACAAGAACTTTTTCAGGATATTCTAATTTTTTGGGTAATACCTGTATGTTGTATATATATATATATATATATATATATATATATATATATATATATATATATATATATATATATATATAATCAGAAGAAGCTTAAAGAGTCATGACCTCCTGTGTAACTTGGCACCAAGAACAAGGTGGCAACAGCGCCACATTTATATATACGGTTGACTTTTTTGTTATTTAAAGCTACATGACAAGAATAAACAATACAAACTGCTGATGTCCACCGTTCTCATCCTCCGTTTCTGGGTCGCATTCTTCTTCATTTTAATTCAAGGTGGCTGTGGAAGAAATTCTCTTATTACCAGATCCTTAAGTGTCAATCGCACCCTGGCAATGCATTATTTCTGTGTTTGCACGCATCAGCAGAAGATTGGTAGAGGACATCTTTAAGACTTTATCTCTTCTGGTGCCAGCTGGTCTGTTCTCTCTTTGTTAAAAACTCTTCAGGGTCAGAGCCTCTTCAGACTGTGCAGGATACAGGTTTCTCTATGCGATGCTCTCCGTTTGCAAGCAATATTCACTTCCTCTTTGTTTAATAAACTTTTCTTTTTTATTGTCTCTTTATTTACTTTTTTTTCCACAACACAGTGTTATGACATCATCCTGTTAGGTAGCTAATGCAGCTGTCACTTTAAAGGTGAGGAAGAGGTTTCTTTTTTTAAACAAATTGCAATATTCAATGAAATTGGGTTCACTACCCCATACGCTATGATTAATTAAAGCTTTAAATATATATATATTATTATACATCAGCTGTGAAAGCAATGGGGCTGAAAAAACATCCGCCAATCATCTCTGCATTCCTTAACTTTTTCATTTGTCTCTTGGCTCATCAATCATTTTTGCTACCGGAGTAAAAGCGATTGACGGTCAATTCAACAGGTAATAGGTGAGACTGATCAATGAGAGTGATTGATTGGTGAGAGTTGTACTGCACAACCCCTCTGAAGGAACAAGACTGTCCAGAAATGCTCATTTGTGAGTGAATGTAGAGAAAAGGTGCTGCAATTAAAAGGTCTGCAGTACCAGTTAATGTTTGGACACACTTACATTCATCGGGTAAATGTGTCCAGATGGTTAACTGGTACTGGAGATATGAGATATGAAACAACAGCTGATGTCTGACGGTTGGCGTTCATAGTTGAATGAAAAAAGTGCTCTAAAGTCATTGCATGACTTGGGTAAGGATAAAAAAGGAGCGAAACCATCTCTCATTTCATTTAGTATTGTCATGAAAAGTTTAAATCAACTTAAACATGAAATGAAATGAAAATCTAGTATATGAGGGAAATAAATGGTTTACAGAGCTTTAAAGTTAATATTCAGCATGCACAACTTTAATCTTCAACATAGTCCAGATAATTTTAAAAACAAGTTTTCTTTCAAGTTTGCTAAGTGGTCTTCACCAGATGTCTTATACTAGATTTCAAAGCTCTTTGGAAGTTTGCAGTTTTCCTGCTGCTGTGTGTAAAGATGATCCCACACAGCTTCAATAATTTGGTTTGGTTCCAGCCCAGTTATTGTGTCATGTGGCATTCCTTTTTTCCTCTGCGTTCTCTCCATGGAAGGGCTTGTGGAGTCTTCAGTGAACGGAGGATGGAACAGATGCCTCTTCTCAGATCCTGTCAGCTCTTTACTGGATTTGTTCCTATTTCTTAAGGACATATCTTTTGGATCCTTTCAATAGGCTGTAGTTATTTTAGGCCTGGCAATTTTTTTCATCTACTTGTCCAGTTTATTCAGTAGCCAAAATGTGGCAAGTTTCTTTCTTTTTTTTTATGTAATAGCATTTTCAGAAATGATGTGATGGGGCAAAAACATGTGGGTATTTTCTAAAGATTTAGGAAAAGAGAAAAAAAAATGTTTCTTTGCATGAAGTACCTAAAAATATGATTTAGAATATGTTTTCCAGTATTTGTACTCGGTTCTGGTTAATCAACTGAGTTAGGTACCGTTATACTTGACAGATTATGTAAGCTTCAAGGACTGGACACAGAAGTGAAAGTGGTAAAGCAGCCATTGCTCAAAGAAAAACTCTGAAAGACCTTTAGAGCTGAGAGAAATGTTGCTCAAGACCACATTTAAAAGATGTCTGGCTGCATAGATTAAAATTAAATAAGAAAGTGGTCAAGACTTATGTAATAACACTGGGAAAAAGGTCACTCTTAAAATGAAATTTAAAAAAAGAATTAAAACAAGATTTTTTTTGCCTGTAATAAGAAAAATTCTGCCGATGGAACAAGTTAAAATTCTCTTGATAAGATTTCTTGAAATAATACGTCCAGTTTATTTCAAGATAATCTTGAAATTAGCTGGAAAAACTCGTTTTTAAGCTCATATTTAAGCTGCATCGTCTAAAAGCAAATGTTTCTCTTCAGGTGATTGTGTCTTCTATGAGTGTGATGAGATATTTTGACTACCAAGAAAATATTCTTGGTAAGATTTCCATTTCCAGTTTTTGCAGTGGGTGAATCTGTACTCTGTTCAGGTTTTATGAATCAGACAAAGCTTTCAGAGACATGAAACTCACCCAGCGAGGTGGCTCTGTCTGTCCCTGAGTGACGTTTTCATCCCTCAGCCCATTTGGCTGTGGGGAGGGTGGAAATCCCTCCTCTGGATTTCAACTGGAAAATAGTCGTGTCTGTGTTTTGGTTACAGCTACAGCCTCAGAAACATTTACAGCGGTGAGCCTGGTGAGCGAACAATTTAAACTGTGGGTACATCTCAGTGTGTCTGTGTGTGTGTGTGTGTCAGAGAGAGGGGGTGGGGGGGTCTAATTTCAGTATTGATATCTCTGATATCACTCACCAGGCACCAAACTGTCTGAACACTTAAAAAGAAGCCTCTTGCAGCAATAAATCCTCAGTCTTATGCCATCAGAGACCTCTACCCACCAGCAACTGACTTTTCTAATTGTTAGAAAAGTTATTGCTGACACTCTGAGGGACATACGAAGGAGGATTAGGGCCACATCAATTTAATGTTTTAAATTTAAGACTTTTAGAATGAAGTCGTAATTTAACGAGAATAAAGTCTTGATATTTCAAATTTAGAGGAGGAAAGTTGATTACAAATGAGGCTTGTGAAGCATTTTGTGAAGATTACCTCAGCGTAGGTTTAACAGATTCTCGATCTCTCAGCACATCATCACAATGTTGTCGTTAGTATCATGATCTGCAAGAAAATCAGTTCATTCCAAGAAAGAGTCAGATGGACCTCATGGAAATTGCTGCTTTTGTGAGGGGGGGGGGGGAGTGGCTGGAACAGGTGATGTGCCTTAAAACGCACCCCTGCTGGGAAAGCACGCCCTTTCAAAGAGCTGCCACTCACCAGCCTAGATGGTGTGTATTCATATCCTGATGGTCCTACTAGATTTTTCGGCACAACACTGGCCGCTTTCATGTTTTTTGTTGTTTTGTTTTTTTTGTTTTTGTTTTTTTGTAACCTTGCAAATACCAAGACTTTAGTCTCGTTAAATTCCAGCTAAATTCTTGTAGATTTTGGGTGAATTAATTACCCCCCTTAGCCCTATAGCCCTTCATTTTGCACGTTCATGTGAAGGGGTAATGGTGTCCCAATTCTGGTTCAGACCGAGGGGGGGGGGGAGTGGGAGTGCTATCTGGCCCTTGAAACTGAGTGCACGGTCTCATGCGTTTCCTCAAACGAACTAGATTTGACCGATGTGGATTCTTGCAGCAGGGGTCCGACAACTCTGCGCTGTCTCGTGCTTGTTTTCGGAAACGTTTGAGCACAAAACCATCGTCATCACGCCGTGATGCAAATAGGAGATGGCGAAACTAGTCCAGCTGGTGGCATCACCACCCCTCCCCGCCCCCCTTGCCTCAAACGTTCTGGACTTTGGAATTGTGCAGACGGCCTCTTCCACCCGCCTTGTTCTGACAACTGTTCTGGACTTTTGGCGCGGTCGCATGGCGCGAAATATGCAGATCAAATCCCCTTTCTGGACTTGAGAACATTTTAATCATGACAAACGTGTCCATGTGACCCGACACTGAGATTTTCCAGGGGCACACTAGAAAGTAAGTGGTATGATATTACCCACAATTTCATGTAAAATACCGGCGAAATAGCAAGGAAAACGGCAGCCGAAGAAACACACAAATGTGAGTATTTTTTGGTAAAAAAAAATATGGAAAAAGTTATTTTAAGGTCACTTTAATGTATTACAGACAGTTTTATTACAAATGTGAAAAAAATTGCTAGTTTCACGACATTGCATGCATCTGCTCATGATTGTAACGTAACATTAACGTTAAGCTACAGTTGGTGTCTTCATTTCATTTTTATGTGTTTTGGCCCAAAGCTGAAAAAAATAATCCAATCATCCAGGAAAGGGAAATAATTGCTGCTGCAGACGGTTTTGCTAACTCTTCCGGAAACACCTGTGATGTCACTTTACTGCGCCACGATCGACTGTTGGTGACGTATGAGGATTTTAAAGGGCTGTCCTATTTCTTAGTGGAATAATTCAATCCCTATACTTGAAGGGGAAGGGCTAGGGGCAGTGGTACGGATGAAAATAGGAATTGGGCCTTAGAACTTTGTCATAAAATAACTTTTTCTTTAAATTACAACATTTTTCTCCTCATATACAACCATATTCTCAAAGTCTGTGGAAAAAAAAGAAAATTGAATGTGGCCCTAATATTCTGTCGCAGGAGCAGACCCTTTATTAACATATCTGCTTTTTTATTCAGTTTATTGAGCAGGGGCGTCTCCAGCCTTTAAGGACAACCTGGGCTTAGCCCGGAGTCGCAGCAGGTGTAAATTTGAAAAAATTAGACAAGCTTTTCTCTTGTCTTTCGCTAAAAAAATGTGTTTTAGAAGGCAATAAAATACATAATGGAGTGGATAAATTTTCATTTAATTAAAAAAATTAATTAACCACAAAATCAACAATGAAATGTTGACCAGCATGTTGCTAAAACACGTGCGCTGCACTCGTGCAGAACAGTTCATAATTCACCTTTTGTCTTCTCTTTGACTCATCACTGACCCTCCTCATCATCACGTTCTCTTCTCACCTGCTCTTCTTATCTCATGATTTGCTCTTCTTTTTCTTCCTAATTTGTTCTCCTCTCTCCTATTTGTTCTCTTCTCCTCATCACTTGTTCTCCTTTTCTCCTGCTCATTTGTTCTAAACATCCGGGGCTGAAGCCCCGGGAAAATCGGCTGACGACGCCGCTGTTATTGAGTAGTCCAAATCTACACAGCCTTTTTCTAAAATGTTCCCTTTTTTTATTCTTAATGCTTTTATTCTACTTTTATTCTTTCTTTTACTTTTACGTTCCTTTTCTTCTGCACCCCGCTGTATTGCCTTTAATGTTTTACGTAAAGCACTTTGAATTGTGGTGTACATGAAATGTGCTCTACAAATAAACTTGCCTTGCCTCATCCTGTTGGCTGTTTATTCACTTTGACAAAAAACTATCTCAGAAAAATAATATAAAAAAACCCGATCCAGATCAAAAGTCCGGGATCAAATGTTGGGCGATTAATAAAACAGCGGAGGGCAGGGAACTCTTCCTTCTTCCTCGTGCTGTCACATCCATATTACATGACCTAATATCAAGGACCATCACAGCTGAGAGCGACAGTCCTGCTCCGGCACGACGGTCATTCCAGGTCGCAAATCCGCCAATCTATATTTCACAGGTTATCTGTGGGAGCCAAGTCCTCTCCTCTGTTCCTCATGATGAGTTATAAAAGATCCCTTTTTGTTTTCCTCTTCTCTTTTTTAATCTTGGTTTTAAGTGCCTCATTAATATTTCATGCAGCTGGCCCTCTTGTCGTTTGTGTGAAGGCTTTGATGTTAGCCTGCACTTCCCCTACCTGAATCCCATGTATATTTCATATTGTCTCTGACAAGCATTCTACATTGCGCTGTCAAAAGTATTAGTTTATGATAATGGAGTACTGTTCATAAAGAGAATGATAACATTGAGGGAATTACACTTGCATCGCTGAGAAAATTGCATTGAGTTTTGCCAGACCACGTAAAGAAACTGAAATCAAATACTGCAGTTTTACAGCAGTCGCCGTTTAAAGGAAAACATCGTTTTCCCAACACAGAAATGCTTTTATCCTTGAAATTTCTTTGGGAAGTTTAATTGTACTTCTACTGCTTCATTTGTTCATCTCTGCTTGAGGCCTGGCCTGGCACAAAGAAGTACCAGGGCCGGGTGGGGCTATCATTAATTAAAAGCATGTGCTCCATGGAAGCACCTCTCTGCAACGCAATAAAACAAGTTTATAGGCCTCAGTTGCTCACATTCTTTTTGCCCACTTTTCATCTGGATGACAAAATGCCCTCTCCCTGCTCAGAGAATAACTCAGCAGGCTGACAGCTTCAGGATTATGACTGTGGGGAAGTGGGAGAGGTGAGCGGGAATGAGAGGTGACAACTGGGCTCCTCAAAGTCATCATGACAGTCGTAGATTACAGAGTATCCTCTCCCTCGCTCTCGCTGGCAGGCCGACGGTGTGCAGCAGCGTGCATGCTGATGAGTTGTAGGAAAGATGAGGGAGGAAGGACGGCGGGACGGGATCGTGTTGCCTGGGTCCTAGGAAGAAAGGCCACCTGATCCCACAGCTGCTGCTGCAGACCAGGCGCCTCGCACTGGTCCACTCAATAGGTGGAGACAGGAAGGGATGGTGTGAGCTGAATCATGTGACTTACATCAGATCTTTTGTCTACATTTACACTGTTGGCTGCAAACATCTGATAGGACGTTTCCAAAAAAGATGAGGGTTTTATGTAAACACTAAAATATAAAACAAATTATTATTTAAAGAAATCTACTGATGTATATTATCATTGTCTTTATCTCACAAAGTATCAAATTTATTTGAATAAAAAATCATTTTTGTCATTTTATTTAAAAATTCAGAGAAAATCATTAGGATGTATTTCAAAACAAAAATTACCAACATACCTTTGAAAAAAATCAACTGATCAAATTTCAAACACAAGTGTGCCCAATTGTAGAAACGTATTTATACTTAATATTTAAGAAATTATGATTTCTTACATGTTCACCTGAAAAGCAGCTTTCCAATGACAATTTAGCACCTTTTATTTAAGTTTCTAGAGGAAACAATGCCATGATTTTCATTATAATCACAATGGACACAATTTAAAATCACATCAGCAAATCTACAAAAATGTGTAAATGAAAATATATTTACTTAAAGGGGAATTTGTTTTTTTTTTTTTTCAACCTGGACCTATTTTCTAGCATGAAATATGTTCATTTACTCACCCAAACAGTTTTGGTGCAACTTGAATTCCTTCAGGAGATATTTAGATCCACTTCAGATCAGCATATGTCCAATATAATGGAAGTGATGCGGCAACCTCACACAGCCTCTATATAAGACATTATCTGCCACAAACTCCTTCATTTCACCAATGTTTTGTTACCAAACATTAGTGGGATCCCCCTGTGAGCACGAAGCGGCTTGAAGTGGCTTTTTTCTGCATATAGCAGTACCAAAAAAACAAATTAATCTCTTGCTGGACAATAGGATTAATTTAGGAATGATCTTTTGACAGCCCTAAATATAATATAATATAATATAATATAATATAATATAATATAATATAATATAATATAATATAATATAATATAATATAATATAATATAATAAAGTTTATTTATAAAGCCCTTTTCATTCATGATGCAACACAAGGTGCTTTACATAATAACAACTCAAAAATTCATAAATAAACAAGTAAACAAGCATGATGGGGCTCCAAAGCCAAAATTTTGTTGAAGCAATCACTGCAATCAGGTGTTTTCTCCCAAATTTCAAAAATCCTTCTGCACTTGTTGACAGGTATTTTGGTCCACTGTTCATGTGAAAGGGGGCTCTAATGTGTCTGAGATAGTTTTGTTTGTTTGTTTTTTTTATGATTATTTTTAACCACTATTCAAAAACAATATTTTATTTTACTATATCATAATTTTGTAAATTTTTATTTATTATTGTTTTCTTTAGTTTCCTATTATTTGAATTAATATTATGAATTAAGCATCATCTTTACATGGAGGGACGACTGTATAAAATCCTGAACTGTGATCAGTTTTCTCCTCTCACTAGAAGCACTAAAAGCCGGTCAAGTCAAGCGGAAAAATCAAGTCGCTAATATAATATTATTCTGGTGGTTTCAAAGCCCCGCACTATCTCTGTAAAGTCTGCAAACAGTCATCATAATCTACTGATCGTACCACATTAAAAAGCAAAAGAATAAGGCAGATTTAGTGAGAACCTCACTGAAGATAGATGGTGTAGACTTTGATTTATTATATTCTTGGATCCTTTTCCTCTTTAATTGAGCCAGTGCAACACTCATTTCTGCAACTGCTGTCCACACTCTGTGTGTGCTACTATTTATCAGGTCCTTCCGACAAACAGAGCACCAGTTGACAAATGTACAGCTGAAATTACAACCCAGTAAATGTGAACCAGTTTTTTATGACTGAAGCGAAAAGTCAAGCCTGGAAAAGTCTGCATTATCTGCTTAAAGATGAAAGAAGTGGCTGAATCTTATCAGCATCACATCAGCTGCAGCCTGTCATGTAGAGCCATGTTTGAGGAGACACATACTGCATTCATTTGAAAGTACAAATGTGCTACTTATTCATTCAGAAGTTACACGTTCCCGCTTTGATGCTGGCTAAGTCGGGCAGGCGAAACATCGTGTCAGCTGTCTCTGATGAGTGACATTCTTTGCTTATTGTCATGCAAGTTGTCAAGCTGAACACGCGTCAGAACCTGATTCCCTCCATCCAGATTTTATGTGCTTCAAAGTTTCAAAGTCCAAACACAAAAGGAGGAGAAGAAGTCATGGTGTTCTTTGCATCACATTGACTAGAAAGTATCTAATCTGTGTCACGCATGACGTGACAAAAGAAAAAAAAATAGAAAAAGCAGAAGGAGAGGCTTTTGAGCTGCAGAGTAAATGTGCCCTTGTCTTTCCATCTGTCTGTCCTGGTTCTCTCCATCTGTACGCACTCGTCTCATTCTGTCACCTCTCCATCACGTTGTCCATGTCTCCTCTCTGGGTCCCCTTCGAACCAGCATCCGTCCTTTCTTTGCTCTCACCTTTGTCTCCTGACACCATCACTTTGTCCCCCTCAAAATCTGCCTCTCCTCCAGAGATGGATTAACATACATTACACATTTCACAGGGGCTGTGTCATAAAGGACAGCATTCAGCTTGTTTCTCCAGGAGCGGGAACCAGTATGCACACCTCCCCAAGGTCAGGACAGACCTGAATAGCCCAATTTAATTCATTTCAGGGGTGTGCCAGTCCTTTGGTGTGTCGTCTATTTTGCATCGCCTAGTGGCCCAGGTGTTGCTTCTAGATTACACTGTGTGTTCACAAAGGGAAGGGGAAGGCTTGTAATCAGGTTAGCTGGATAAAGACGCACAGCTCTTCTGCTCCTTCATGAAATTATAGCTATTGTGAACAATCAGGGGCATTTATACAAGAGACTCTCTTCCAGGCAACGGGAAGCCTGTCCGACTGCTTGCTGGGAGTGTGTGAGAGAAGACACGATGGCAAAGCCGCCTGAGGTGCACCGAGGTTGGAAGGTGCGCGACAACGAAGGTGAGAACGAAACGTGCAAAAGACGTCATCCACCCCTTTCAGGCAGGTTTCTCTGGAGGAATGTGACAGCGGAGCATCTGTCATTATCTCCAAATTTAGTTAGGACTGCCTCTACCCCCTCACCACCAGCCTGCCTGTATCAGCCACACACACACACACACACACACTCGCATGCATAACAATTCATTCTGCTGCCTGTCTATTAGGGAAATCAATCAAACAAACTGGAGCGATGCCATTTCACATTGTGACCTCACCACCCACAGTCAAAAAATAATTAATAGTGTTGTGGAAAGATAGGGCACATTCATTAACATTTATCAGTGTTTCTGTGGGTGAAAACTAAACAATCAATGAAATAAACCTTCTAAAATCAGACCAGAGGACAATATTATATAAAAACCCACGAACCTCTGTCTCTGCATTTCGTGAGTGGGGAGCTGGAATTATTGATATTGGCCCTGAGCTTGTACTTGCCATTCAAAAAAGAGGTTATGGAGGGAAAATGAGTGTGTAATTCATCTTCTTATTCCTGTGCTCATTCAGTCTCTTAAAACAACAGAGAGAAAGCCTAACGCTCCCGGATTTACTCTGTTTCTGGTCCATTTATCCAATAGACGGTTCCCTGCAACCCTCCTGGTATGTGAGTTGGAGCCGGCCCAAGCCTCTGGGGTCCAGGGTGGCGTTTTGAATTTGTATTTGAAAGTAAAAGACAACATAATTAGAGTTAACCAGTTTAATGACGTTTCTTTTTTTAATTTAGAGCAAAGGTAGAAAAGAGTGCAGAAATACAGTTTTCCACTAGAAAATAGTAAAAAAAAAAAAAACCTGTAAGCAACCACAGTACAGTTGTCATGCAACCATGAATAACATTATATAAAATCAAACTTTTTGTGTATCGACATGTTTATTGTCATTGTTCAGTCATATATCTATGTGTTTTTAAAGTTATTCAGGTATTTTAAATCAAATTGGGCCCCAGGGAGGTTTTCAGGCCCAAACTGGCTTCTTAGTTCACTCAGTTTGATATAAGTCGCTCGCCTGGTACACCAGCCCGACTGATGCCATGTATGAGATGCACAGCAAGACAGTCTGGGCTCCCTCCCCTGGAGAATGATATTCAATGTGAGACGAGAGACGGTACCAACAGGAAGAAAGTGAACCAGAGAGAACCAATCAGAGAAACATGGAAGGGATGCGAACGTCTTTGACGAAAAACATGGATGAAAGCCTGCAGAGCAGCAAATTGTTGCTGGTTTAAGAACATGTGCAGCTCATTAAGACACCATAAAGGGCATCGTTATGTAGTCGCTCCTCTGCAGTCGCCATTCTGACTGTTCATGGTTAGAGAAATGAGTTTGCTGAAAAATATGTGTTGTAAAGTCCCGCCTCCCGCGCTGTGATTGGTCCAGGCAATTTTTTACCAGAGTGGAAATCACTTCCCAATGGAGGGAACCCAGACTGACTTGCTTTGTATCTCATACATGGTGTTGGTCAGGCTGGTGTACCAGGCTAATGAGTCGCCATATTTTAAGATATATTCTCAGCAGAACTGGAAACTCTGAGCTCTTTGTTGTCTGCAGACCTGCAGTGTTTTCATTAGACCACTCTGATGAAGGTCCCCTAGGACCAAAAGCTCAGCAATAAAGTTGAAATTTGTAAAGATAAAGTGTGTGGAAATCTCCTGTCTTCATAAGACCACTCTTGAAATTGTCATCTGAAATCTAAAAAAGCAACACAAACAGATATAAAAGGAATTTTAGAAATCTTATATGGGCAATAAAACAGAAATTAGTTGATAAATTAGTGTCCATATTATATATATAAATATATATATATATATATGAATATATACAGTATATACAGCTGTGTGAAAAAGTTTTTGCCCCGTTCCTAATTTCTTACTTTTTTGCATTTTTGTCAGCAAACTAATTTTTATGTGAGTCAAAGATAACACAAGTAAACAGAAAATGCAGTGGTGAACCTTCCCAGGAGTGGCCGGCCGACCAAAATTACCCCAAGAGCACAACAACAACTCATCCAAGAGGTCACAAAAGACCCCAGAACAACATCCAAAGAACTGCAGGCCTCACTTGCCTCAATTAAGGTCAATGTTCATGACTCCACCATATGAAAGAGACTGGGGGGCAAAAATGGCCTGCATGGCAGAGTTTCAAGACCAAAACCACTGCTGAGCAAAAAGAACAAAAAGACTCGTCTCAGTTTAGTCAGAAAGCATCTTGATGAGCCCCAAGACTTTTGGGAAAATACTCTGTGGACTGACAAGACAAAAGTGGAACTTTCTGGAAGGTGAAGGTCCCATTACATCTGGCGTAAAAGTAACACAGCATTTCAGAAAAGGAACATCATACCAACAGTAAAATATGGTGGTGGTAGTGTGATGGTCTGGGGCTGTTTTGCTGCTTCAGGACCTGGAAGACTTGCTGTGGTAAATAGAACCATGAATTCTGCTGTCTACCAAAAAATCCTGAAGGAGAATGTCCGGCCATCTGTTGGTGACCTCAAGCTGAAGCGCACTTGGGTTCTGCAGCAGAACAATGATCCAGAACACACCAGCAAGTCCACCTCTGAATGGCTTAAGAAAGACAAAATAAAGACTTTGGAGTGGCCTAGTCAAAGTCCTGACCTGAATCCAATAGTAATGCTGGGGCACGACCTTAAAAAGGCGGTTCATGCTGGAAAACCCTCCAATGTGGCTGAATTACAACGATTCTGCAAAGATGAGTGGAACAAAATTCCTCCACAGCGCTGTAGAAGACTCACTGCCAGTTATCACAAATGCTTGATTGCAGTTGTTGCTGCTCAGGGTAGACCAACCAGTTATTAGGTTTAGGGGGCAATCCCTTTTTCACGCAGGGCCATTTAAGTTTGGATTCCACCCCCCCCCCCACCCCCGCTTAAAAATAAAAATCTTCATTTAAAACTGCATTTTCTGTTTACTTGTGTTTCTTTGTCTCACATTTAAATTTGTTTGATGATCTGAAAAATTTCGTGTGACTAACATGCAAAAAAGTAAGAAATTAGGAAGGGGACAAAACTTTTTCACACAACTGTATATACACTGCCTGGCCAAAAAAAAAGTCGCCACCTGGATTTAACTAAGCAAATAGGTCGAGCCTCCTATTGGATAATTACTGCATGGGCGATTATCTTTCAGCTGGCAACAAGTTATTTAACCCCAACTGGTGCAATGACTTGCTTCTCATTTCCTAAACAACCATGTGGAAAGACACATCTGTTGTCCTGGAAAAGATGTTAGTCTGTCTGAGAAGGGTCAAATCATTGGCATCAAGAGGTGAAAACATCCAAGGAGATGCAGAAACTACTAAAACTGGGTTTAGAACAGTCCAACGCATTATGAAAAACTGGAAGGATAGTGGACCATCTTCTTCCAGGAAGAAATGTGGCCGGAAAGGCAGAAGAAGTGATGCAGCATCATGCCTAGTGCTACTGTATGAGCCTGTGGGGGCAGTGTGATGATCTGGGGTTGCTGCAGTTGCTCAGGTCCAGGTTCAGCAACAGTATGAGCTCAGATAATGAGGTCAGCTGATACCTAAAAATACTGAATGAGCAGGTTATTCCATCAATGGATGTTTCTTTCCTGATGGCACAGCCATATTCCAAGATGACCGTGCCAGAATTTATCGGGCTCAGATTGTAGAAGATGGTTCAGGGATCATCAGACATCATTTTCACACATGGATTGGCCACCACAGAGAAAATATCCAAGAAAAGAGTTCTTCGTCTGATCGTGGCGCCGCTTCAACATGCAATTCACTCACGAGCTGCCAACAAAATATCAAACAGGTTTGATTTTCTTGCGACTCATGATTTCTGATCAGGAGCTCGTCATATGGTGCCAGTCGCCTCTTGTGAGCCCCTTGTATACTATAGCCTACTGCACGATGCACGATTTGGCCAAGAGTCGGCCCGATCGCCAAACTTGTCGCACGACTGGAAAATCGGCTCAAAAATGGCCAAAAATCACTGCGTATGCCGGGCTTAAGTTAAACACCACCAAGAATCTATCTGCAGCTTGCAAATAGATGCATGTGGTGTAATCGGATGGTTAGGGTTAGGGGTTAGGGGTAGGGGTAGATTTTAGTGAGTTACATGAAGAACAACCTTCCGATTGGGACTTCTCGGCGTGGATTAGATATATGGCGACGTATCGTGACCACAGTTGGGTCCCTCTCTCACTTTGAGGCAATCACTAAATTATTGTCCATATGATACACCTACTTTCTGTTTTTGTACACTATACACTCACCAGCCACTTTATTAGGTACACCCGTCCAATTGCTTGAATTGTGGTTCAAAAGAAATATTAAAAACAAACAAACAAAAAATAAAAGAGGTAACTAGCATGATGGGGCTCCGAGGCTAAAATTTGGTTGAGCAACACTTTGAGGCAATCACTGCAATCAGGTGTTTTCTGTAATGTTCATAAAGACTTCTGCACCTGTTAACAGGTATTTTGGTCCACGGTTCATGGGAATGTTGCTCTAATGTTTCTGGTACAGTTTTGTTTGTTTGTTTTTTATTATCATTTTTTAACCACAATTCAAACGCACTATTTTACAATTTATAATAAAATAATAATTTTGTCAGTTTTTATTTATAATTAGTTTATTTAGTTTCTTGTTTTTTGAATTACTATTGTGAATTTAATTGGAAGGTATGAATAATTTTGAGGGCGACTGTATATAGGCTACTGTACACCCCCGTTTGTTATTGTCTGCCGTATATTCTGTGCATGTTGTTTGCTTGTTATGTGCAGCAGACTGCGCTTCACATTTAGACAGATGAGGTGAAACTGTGCTTTGTTTTCTGTCTGAAAACACTTCTGTTTTGTATGTTTTTCATAATTCAGCATTCAGATTTGTGTGTATGAAGTGCATTTCTGTCCAATCTCAACACCACTCACAAATGCATGTCCTGTATTGTGTCATGCACTCATTTCATTTACTGACTGTTGCTTTTGTGCATCCTGAGGTTTATCAAGGGTTTGCTCAAACAGGAGACAGAAAACCATTCTGCAATATTCATTAACTATCTATTTATTTATTCATTTCTATTCACATTCCCATTTTTCCCTTCTTGTTAATCCCATTTTAGTAAAACATGTCAGACTGTGCTTCATAGGCACACAAGCAGCAGATCAGCATTCGCCTCATTAAATTTCAGCATGTTTATTTCACAGCACATATGTTTTAGAGCTGTGAGGAAGGGTTGGCTTAACCTTTCTTCATGTTAACTCTTTTTTACTCTATTAGTTGGAAGCTGTAATAATCTCCATGTCAAAATTGGGAAAAAGCTATTGTAGATACTGTCGAGTACAAGCCGCATGAGGCATTCTGATCATGTGTAATTATCTCTGGATGAAAGCGTAAGACCTGGATTTAAGACAAATAACACAGATCAGCTTCCTCACAGTAACACAAAGGTGCGAGGACTGCATAGAGGCTCTGTCAGCACTTTGCAGCGGAAACGAGCTCCACTGACGGTGTAAATCATAGATCAGTTCATTAGCAAAATGGCATTGATGGATTTACATTGAGGTCAGAACATTACCGACTGCCTGGAGGATCCTGACTTTCTTCTACAACCTTGTGTAATGTTCCATCTCCGTATTTTTTTTTTTTTCGCTGAACATTTTAATTTTCTGTCTGACACCTCAGGCGAGTAGAAGGAGATTTTCTCCACAGAAAGTCATGACTGGCAGAATCTTTTTCTCTTAAAAACGATAACCTTACAGAGCAACATAAACAAAAGAGAATTAATGTAGCAGCACACCGTTATGTAATTTTCCATTCTATCTCCAAAAAAACCTTAAACACACAGGTATGGACCGCTGAAACCAGGTTACCATGAAACAGATAGAAACCTTTTCTACTCTATGTGGGGAATGAAATCAGACTGAACTTCTGTTTTAGGTCTGATTACCAAAATTATTTCTGTTTGCTAAGTGCTGCAGTCATGGACAGATATTTCAGTGAAACTTTTATCACTTTCTTCAAAGTCAGAAGTTTCCACAAAGATCACTATGTTCTCAAACAGTATGGGAAATCGATGATGTCATGGCTTTGGGAGCTTCTGCAGGTGTTTGAAGGCCACACCTCCAACACTGCTTCCTTGTTTGACATTATGGGAAAATCATAAGAAATCAGCCAACATATCAGGAAGAAAAACAAGTCTGGTTAATCCATGACTCCAATTTCCAGAAGGTTCCACATTCATCTGTTCAAACAGCTGTCTGCAGGTCTAGACAACCTACCTGATCTCACAAAAATACGTGACATGTGCATGAACAGCCTTACTCATTTACGTGTCTTTGACACGTAACTGCTTCACATTACGTGCCACTGACACATAAAGTTAAAACAATGTTGACAATAGTGAAGCCTTTCGTGTCCTCACACGAACTTTTCTGCTTCAAATTACGTGCTGCTGACACATTAAACTGTGCAAAACTTTGTTTGAATATTTCCCATCATGCTTTGTGCCTGTATCATTCTGAGTTGTAAATCAAGTGTATGTGATCCCTTAAAATTGTCCTGGTGACGCATCATCAGAGTGATGTAGTGAGTACTGTCAATAATTTAGGGGAGTGGATAGCCCAGTGGTGGCGTCGTGGGCTTGGGCGCGGAGGACCCGGGTTCGATTCCCCGACACGACTTCTGGGTGAATCACTGTGGACCCCTGAGCAAGGTCCTTAACCCCCCACCAACTGCTCCCCGGGCGCTTTAAGTTGCAGCCCACTGCTCTCTGATACTCTCAGTACAGAGATGGGTGAAATGCAGAGCCCTAATTTCCCCTCGGGGATCATACCAGTATAACAAAAAAAAAAAAAAATAATCTTACTGAATTCAACACAAAACAAGATTAATGAAAACTTTTTTTTTCAAACTTTTGCATTTTTAAGACCATCGAAAGTTACCACGACTGTTCTCATATACAATCCCATCATCTGTTACCACATGTTAAACAAAAAGAGCCAAGATCTTCAAAATAAGATGAGGATGTAACTCACTTTTATATAAGCCTTCACATGACAAAGTATTTGTCACTGTTTGCCTTAAATGCAGTAATAGAGGGGTTTGAAAACTAATGCAATCCGGGCCCAGTTCTGGGCCCCCTTCCTACTCTGGGCCTGGGACAACAGACCCGTTTGTCCACCCTTTCGGTGGGCCTGGTTCCCAGGCTCGCTGCCGATACGACAAGTGACCAACAGCCTGCAGCATGTCCATCAAGTAATGCAGAGGAGTTTATAACTGGCAGCTAACGTTAGCCACGTTAGCAAACAAGTTAGCTTAGCCTACCCATCCAGGAGGAAAGTCGCCATTTCCGTGTTTTGATGTCATGGAAAATGTTTATGTGAGTCCATCTAGTGTAGTCTTCACTTAATTTGTGCTCTTATCTGGTCACTCCTCTTTAGAAACAGAAAACAATATCTCTGAGGCTCTAAAGCAGCTGCTTGACTTGCCGACTCCACTGTTTCCTCCTGTACCGGCCTGACTGTGCCCAACATACTGTTGCCACACAGAGATCGCATTTGGCAACATGCAATGGCGGAGTGTATTAGCTGGTAGATGTAAACATAATGCCATTGTCAAATCATTAAAATTTATTTTTATTTATTTACAGGCTAAATATATATATTTTTTAAGGAAATGTTGTAGCCTACTTTCATTCTGCACCCCTCCAAACAACCCGTGGAGTTGTTTTTTTTTTTTTGTTTTTTTTTACATATAGCTTTTAATAAAAATGTTCCATATTTAACCTTTAACAGTGCGCAACTTTACGTGTCAGTGGCCCTTAATTTGAAGCGATTACAGATGCGGGCATGAAAAAGTTCCCCTTTTTGCCAACTGCCAGCCACTTACCAGCGACTTGTCTGCTAATTCAATTGCACAGAGAAACACCTGTTTCAGAGCATAAATGAATGCCCAGAACAAAGATGTTTTCACATGCCAAGATTGGACACCATGCATGATGACGTATTGGGACAAGTCGTTCAGTCAGTGATAGTGCAGTAATAGTGCACTATCACTGCACCACTTCTGGCAGAAAAATGAGGAACTTTTTCATGCCCAGATCTGTACGTGTTGGGGACATGAACAAGGCTGTTAGTGCTCATGTCACAGATTTTTGTGAGATCAGGTCGAGACTGCATGGGAACATTCAGCTGTCATGTGTTCAGGAAGGAGACGCTTCTGTGTCCCCTAGATGAAGGCAAGGCAAGTTTATTTGTATAGCACATTTCATGTACAGAACAATTCAAAGTGCTTTACATAAAACATTATAAGCAAAAGGGAGAGAAAAAAAAACAATTAGAAGCATGATTCAAAATTAAAAGCATTTAAGATTAAAAAGAGAGAATACAGAGACGTGCGGATTTTAAAATCTACGTAAATGCAGCTGAGAACAGGTGGGTCTTCAGCCTGGATTTAAATAAACTAAGTGTTTCAGCTGATCTGAGACTTTCTGGGAGTTTGTTCCAGACATGTGGAGCATAGAAGCTAAACGCAGCTTCTCCATGTCTGGTTCTGACTCTGGGAACTGATAAAAGACCGGATCCGGATGACCTGAGGGGTCTAGTAGGTTCATACTGGGTCAAGAGGTCACTGATGTATTTTGGGCCTAAACCATTCAGAGCTTTATAGACCAGCAGCAGAACTTTAAAGTCTATTCTCTGATGGACCGGCAGCCAGTGTAAAGACCTGAGAACTGGACTGATGTGGTGAATGCAATTTGATCCGAAATGTGCAAATTAACCCCAGAACCAGAGCTAAAGACCTTGTGAAGCTTAAGGAAGAAGCTGGTAAAAGAGCGAGTCGTCAAGTCAAGCCAAGTCAAATTTATTTATAATGCACATTTAAAAACAACCTCAGGTGACCGACATGTCAACTGTCAGAAAAAAAGCCAGATCACAGTTGTCCTGCACCAGCATGGACTTAGTTTGATCTTTTAGGGTCTAACTACAAATGAAAAATTGAATTGGTCTTCATATTGATAAGACAGTGACCAAAATGGGTAGGGCTGTTTCTGTCATTAGAAGGTGTGCCTACTTCATGACAGACTTTTCAATTAAAGGAGAGTCACTGAAAAGCAATACAGCATTTTATGACTAATCAATTGTGAAATAGAGATATACATTTCTAAATTTGATTTCAAATTAAACAATTTATCTATACAAAAAAAAAAAATTAAATTTCAAAAGCATGTTGTAATTGCACATTTTTAATTGAAATACAAAAGACAAATTGCATATATTCATTAATTCATTATTAAAAATTGTTATTTGCAAAAGCATTTTTAAATCATGTTTTAAAAATAAATTTTAAATCTGTTATGAAAAGCATTTTCAAATGCTTTTCATAGTCGTCATCCCCCCCCCCCCCCCCCCCCATTTTCTATATTTGCAATTAATGGTTCTCCCTCTCCATCTATCTTGGAAAATATGTCGGGAGAATAGAAAAGATGCGTGGGAGCGAGGCGGCCTACAAACCTGACTCAGCTGCACCAGTTCTGTCAGGCGACTGGGCCAGGATTCCAGTAGACAATGATGAGAAGTTAGTGGAAGGAAACAAGACAGGTCATACAGTTAAAAGACAATGCTACCAAATACTAGAAAGTAATAAACAGCGCTAAACGGGGAAATACAATGGTTGTCGTACATGATAAAACTTTATCTATAGAGAAAATATTTACATTTGTGGATTGTTTTTTACTCGGTAGCGGCCACCTTGCTAGTGCCGGTTAATTTTAAGTGTGTACTGAAAAGCCTTCGTCTGATGGGGTATATACTTCTAGCCTGGTACACCAGCCTGACTAACGCCATGTATGAGATACACGGCAAGTCAGTCTGGATTCCCTCCGTTGGAGACTGATTTCCAATGCGAGACGAGAGGCGGGACTAACAGGAGGAAAGTGAACCGGAGAGAACCAATCAGAAGTGACTGTAGCTGGCGTAGCTCGGCACTCTGTTGCTACGTTGCTATGGCGACGCCGGAAGTCAGCGTTTACACGTTGTTTTTCCCTCTCTTATTAATGTAGTTTTCTTGTGTATATTAACATAGAATGTTTGGTTTTATTATTATAAATACTCTGTTACATGTCAGCATTGTTTATTGCTGAACTACTAATATGAGAAAGCGTTTGTGTCGCACGTCATGTGACTATGACCCGGAAGCTGTTAGTTACGCACCAAAACGGAGCAAAAACAGCGGTGGAGACGTCGGAGGAGTTTAACGTTCATCTGTTAATAATTCTGCTGCTGCGCTGTGATTGGTCCGGTCAATTTTTTACCGGAGTGGAATCATTCTCCAATGGAGGGAGCCCAGACTGACTTACCGTGTATCTCATACATGGCGTTAGTCAGGCTGGTGTACCAGGCTAATATACTTCTACCACTTACCCCTACCCCTCTGTCCTAACAGGATTGCGTATAAACACATAAAGCAGAGAAGCAAAGGCGAAGGGGAAGAATTAAAGCACAAGTATCTTTTTTTTTCAGCCTGGACCTTATTTTTAGGAGTATATACGTGCATCTTCTCACCGGTAAAGTTTCTGCATCACTTTGAGTTCTTCGGAAGATATTACTTTAAGTTGCCGTTCGGTGGACATCATGTCAAATTGCGATAACAGGGCAGCCATTATGTAAGACATTATCTGCAGCAAAACTCCTTGATTTTCACCAATACTTTCAGTAGAATGAACGAACGAACGAGTACTGTTGTTCCATGAGTGCAGATTTAGCTTTCCGTTAGTTATCGGGGTGTTCGACACACTTTTCGGGGCCGCGCGTTCACGATGCGCGCTTCCATAGTACAGCTGAGAGGAGCAGTTCACTTACCAGACAAAAAAAACACAATTTGCGAAACTCTGAACTCGCAGGACAATAGTACTCATTCGTTCGTTTATTCTAGTTAAAGCATTGATGAAATCAAGGAGTTTTGCTGCAGATAATGTCTTATATAGTGACTGCCCCGTCATCACCTTTTTACAGGATGTCCACCGAAAGGCAAGTGAACGTAATATCTTCTGAAGGTCTCAAAGTGATGCAGAAACTTTACCTGTGAGTAAATGCACATATAAACTCCTGGAAACAAGGTCCAGGTTGAATAAAAAGAAATTTATCCTTTAAGATTGGGCCTTAGGTCGTTTCCACACAAATGTGGGCGGAGCTAGGCGCTGCCAACTAAGATCGGCTCCGTTTCACATCTGCTTTCAATCACTGCGCCCAGCAGTCGCTTCTACAGACTGGAGCGTTGTGTATCCATGGCAACCAGACAGAAGTAGACGCATCTCAGCTGTAAAGCGTGGTTGTGTTGTAAACAAAACACACGTGAATGATGGAGTGTGTTGAAGGCGAGACATAGTTGCGTGTGGAGAACAATGTATTCATGCTCTGGAGGCGGCGGATTTCCAGAGTGACCAGAGTAAGGCGCAGATTGATTGTGTTGAACCGCAAAGTCTGGACCATACGCGGATATTATCGGCGAACAGCCAGGTACCAGTGAGTAGTAAACCTGAGCAGTAACACTTAGCCTGTTAAGCCCTTGTTGGTAATTTGTCCAGTGTTTGTGAACGTCCGGTTGATATAAACATCTGACATACATTAGTAGCTAGCAAACACAAGATGATACTAAAAGTTACAGTTAGGCCGTGTAACCCTGTTATTTGTAATGTAACACTGTCAATAAGAAGGATGTCCCAACAGTACAGCTGCCTACAGATACCTGTTCATATCTGATATCTGCATGTTCACACAGATTAGCTGACTAAAAACCGCAGTTGTGCTGCTCTGCTACAGATTGAGACCTTACTGAGAGCAAACAAGGAGCTAACTAGGAGCCACCGGTCGGCAGGCCAGCATCCAGCCAGCATCCAGTCTGCCGCCTGTCAACCAAAAGGACACGCCCCTAATTATGCGTAATTTCAAGATTAAATAACATCTAAACAGATGAGTTATAAAACAATTCACCCTCTTCACAGTTGACATGAAGGTAAACTTGACTTATTAAACCTAAAATGACCTAAACCTAAAGTGCTTACCAGTCAACCAAACGAATATTCCTTTGGCCAAGTAGCCAGGGTGCATGATCAATCTGAGACACAGTGGCAGGACCCCACACTGACACACTTAGTTTGATTTCATGTTAAAACAAAGGTTTCTATATCTTTTACAACATGAGTAAACTTGTGGTTTCAACTGTACATGATCAAGCAAACACGCACTCATCTGAGAACCAGCAGCTTTAATGGATGCATGTTTCCATGAAAGCAGGCACAGCTGTGCAGTGAGTGGGCGGCAGAGCATCACCGTAAACATGCTCTGGGCTAATAAAGTTTTCATGCTCTGCATCTATGTATCAACAGGTGAAGATCGGAATTTGATTATGTGGACCGTCAACTTTCATCCCTTCGCCTCGAGCGTGCAAGTGTCAGGCACATAATGATGTCCTTGAAAAGAAAAAAGTTAAAAGCAGACAAAGACGGAATGAATAAAACCTGGGTCTGAACATTTTACACCATCAGCCATAAGATCGCTTGTAAGGAACCAGTTTCAGTGAGATTATGGCACATAGATCTGCGCATGAGTGATTTGTGTCCCAGTTAAAAAAGCCTGTGTGTGTGTGTGTGTGTGTGTGTGTGTGTGTGTGTATGTGACAAGCAGAGAAAGCAGGCTGTGAGTCACCGAGCTCTTCTCCCTGCACAAAACCTTCTTTCTCTTCTTCTCTGGCATGAATTACCTTTGCCTGAAGCAGCCTCTTTTGAAAGTCAAAAAGGGCATTTATGTGGCATGCAGAAACTCTTCAGAATTACATTTCTGTTGTGAAAAACTGTCTTAAGTGGCTTTGACCTCTCAGCAATGCTTGGTCATTTATTTAGCAGGTTTTAAACTGTATATTTAGCTGTGATTTATGACTCAATTAACAGCCTTACTTACTTGGTGTTACACTTATTCACAACTCCGTGCAAACACAAGCTCTGCTCTACATTCAGTTTTGTATAAGACCTGCATTTAAACGCAGGATGTAATATCATCCAGCCCACCCAGAGGAGATGAATGTGTGCCAGTTCCTTATCAGACCTGTTCAGTGTTGACTGTGGGCTGCTGTGGGGTTTCCATGACGATGAGTAGTTTGTTTTACAGCAGCAGCATCTGGCCACTTCCTGCTGAGAGCAACTTAGTCCACACCAGGTCAAGTAAAGATGAGGTACTAGTCTCTGGCCTCTGTGTATTGTCTCCTTTACTGCTGTGTGGGGAGTGTGTTCTGCGCTCTGCTCCAGACTAGAATGAGTGTCGCTCCCCAGGGAGGCGCTGCCATGAGCGGGAAATGTGCTCTGAGAGGATGAATCCACAGCTTCTGTGGCTACTGACCAGAATCTGATACACAGCTGGGGGGAAGTGAATGTTGGTGACATGAAATTATAGATTAATGAAATAATATGGACAGTTCACTGAAATTAAGTGGTCACAGCCGAAGTCACACCCCTTCCAGGGAGCCCCATAGGACTTTAGAAATGAAAAAATATGAATGGGAGTCAATTAGTGCTGTAACAGTATGTGTATCTGTGTCAAACCAATTGGTACTCTATTCTCGGTTTGACCCTGTACTGAATTGTAGGGCGCAGGGTTTGTTTATTTAAAGGTTGAATATGGAATACAGACAGAACAGCGACATCACGTGTGTCTAGGTTGTAGTTGCAACTGCAGAAAAACAACTCCAGCCGCTGGGTTGCCAGGCTTGCTGCCGATCCACGCAAGTGACCAACAGTCTGCACTCATGTCCAACAAGAAATGCAGAGGAGTTTGTAACCGAAGAGAGGGAAAATGTCACATGCAGAGGAGTTTGTAACTGACAGCTTAGCCACGTTAGCAAACAAGTTAGCTTACCGATCCAGGAGAAAAATCGCCATTTCCGTGTTTTGATGCCGTGGAAAATGTTTATGTGGCTCCATTTAGTGTAGCCTTCACCTAAATTTACTCCGGTTTTTGCTCTTCTCAGGTCACTCCTCCTCAGAAACAGATAACAACATCTCCAGGGCTCTGAAGCAGCTGCTTGACTCACCATCTCCACTGTTTCCCTGTGCGAGCATAACTGCACGCAACATACTGTTGCCACACAGAGATTGCATTTGGCAACCTGGTTGGCAGCCGTGGTTTTGGTCTTGGAACTCTGCCATGCAGCCATTTTTGCCCAGTCTCTTTCTTATGGTGGAGTCATGAACACTGACCTTAATTGAGGCAAGTGAGGCCTGCAGTTCTTGGATGTTGTTCTGGGGTCTTTTGTGACCTCTTGGATGAGTCGTTGCTGTGCTCTTGGGGTAATTTTGGTCGGCCGGCCCCTCCTGGGAAGGTTCACCACTGTTCCACGTTTTCACCATTTGTGGATAATGGTTCTCACTGTGGTTCTCTGGAGTCCCAAAGCTTTAGAAATGGCTTTGGAACCTTAGACTGATAATTACTCAATTACTTTGTTTCTCATTTTTTCCTGAATTTCTTTGGATCGCAGCATGATGTCTAGCTTTTCAGGATCTTAAACTTCGTCAGGCAGGTTCTGTTTAAGAAATTGAACTCAGCTTCCAAAGATGTGATAAACCACAGTTTAATTTATGTTTTAACAGGGGGGGACAATCACTTTTTCGCACAGGGCCATGGAGGTTTGGATCCCCCCCCCTTACTAGTAAAAATCTTCATTTAAAAACTGCATTTTCTGTTTACTTGTGTTGTCTTTGTCTCACATTTAAATTTGTTTGATGGTCTGAAACATACACTACTCACAAAAAGTTAGGGATATTCAACTTTCGGCTTTTGGAGAACAGAATGATGCAGAATATATTTTCAACCATTGAACAATGTAAATGTGCATTGAAAAGTTTAGAGAAAGTTTAATTCAATTCACCTGGAAAGGTTTCATTTGATTTTAGATTCATTCTGACATCATATAAAAACCAAATATCCTTAACTTTTTGTGAGTAGTGTAAGTGTGACAAACATGCAAAAAAAATAAGAAATCAGGAAGGGGGCAAACACTTTTTCACACAACTGTATGTATTTATTTATCTTGAGAAAAACCGGAGTCACCCGTGTAAACTTCCACCACCCCTGAAATAAGAAAAGCAGTCACAAGCAGCCGTCCTCCGGTTCATATCCAACTTGATGTCGGACCACTTCTTATTTCGGCTCATGTGCGCGACTCTGACCCCACATCTTTCACACACCCTCCCATTCGCTTTTCCGTTGGGGTGTAATCCCAAACAATGCCGAGCCAAAGAGCACGTTTTTGCGCATTTCTACTTAAACAAGCAGCCTCAAGTTCATTCTCAGCTTTTTTTTTTCCCCTGGTACATATATCACTTAAATGTAATTTGTGTATTTATTTTGGGGGTGGGGACAAGGAGGCGTCAGGTACTCCAACACGTGTGCTCAGTTCCCCGTTGATTGGAATGTACAAAGGAAAAGTACTTGGATCCATGCGTACGCACAGTTTCATACATCTGAAAACTTTTATGCATATGATATTTTCAGGATTTAATCGTACACCGGGTTGGAAATCCATGCAACTCTTTGTACATGAGGGCCCTGGACTTCCTGATGACTTTATCCAGCTTCTTCCTCTCCCCCTCTATGATGCTACAGTTCCAGCAGACCAGTCCACACAGGATGGCAGTCCGTGTTGTGACCAATTGTGACCAGTCCAGTTTATTGTCCAGGTGAACGCTCAGGTATACTCTCTCGATGTCTGTTCCCTGGATGTTCACCAATGAGGAGACAGCAGACCGGTGAAAGCGAAAATCCACCACCATACATCTCAGTTTGTTGCTGCTCTGGAGCCACAGGTTGGAGACCTCTGAACTATCCGATTCCTACATGATTGTTCTGAATGTTTTCTCATTTGCTCTGTCTAAAAATAGATGTAAAATAGAATTGTAAAATCCCATAATCCCTGTGTTAACATACTGTGTAGTGTAGGTATGACTGAAATTATCCCTGTCATGTGAACACCCCCACAGCGCTACAAAGACACCACAAAGCTGAATGTTTCAAAACCTTTGATGATGCTAAATGTAGCACTTAATGCTTTTTATTTCTGGCAAAACACACCAGCTCTCCCACATACAGATACTTTATTAAACTTTCATTTTCTGGGCAGCTGCCAATGCTCAGCCCACCGCTTGGCGAGGCAGAGGAAAAGATTCTATTGTTTCTGGAGAAGAGAAGGCCTGGAGCTGGGTGATGAGTGGGGTCAGCAGCTGAACAAGCCAAGCGTGCTGTCATGTTGGCCTCGCCTCCACCGCTCAGCTTCCAGTCCACGTTTCTGTTGCTGCACGCACATGAAAACGCACAAATTCTCAGCTTATGTCAAGAGTTGGAGGCAAGATCGTCTGTTTTCCATAAATCTGAGCTCAAAGGAGATGTGTTTTAAGTTGCTCCAATGTTTCCGGCCTGCGGTTCACTCAGTTTTGACACATATCGAATTAAGTTTGTTTTTCTGGTAATTTCAGAATATTTATTTTGGTCTGCGGTAACCTGGAAATCCTTTTGCACCACAAAACATCCAAAGTAACTTGACATATTCATATTTCGAAAAAGAGCATTTGATTTACTCCAACAGCAGAATATGGGGGGTAGCCCCTTAGCCTGAAACATTTCTCTGGATATGAGCTCTTGGCTCCAAGGATCTCTTTGACTGTAAGGTTCTTTCATTGATTTGCTTCCATCGGTAGATCTTACAGATGGCAGCAAAGCTGCAGAGCTTCCCTACTTTGACCATGATGCTGAGAGAAAACATCCAGCCTCAGCCAAGGCTTCCTCCCCCCAGCAGTGTGATAGTGAAATACTAGAATCCTCTGTGGGGGTGAAAGAGGAATATTTTGACTGATTCAGTGACCTGCATGCATTTGATTTGCTTGATTTGCTTAGTTTTCCTGGCGCACAGAGGACAGATCCCGTTTCTGAATCAGGACTGTGTAAACACTGACTCACTCTGAAACGCCGCCTCTTCAGCAAGTGGCCGTGCTGCAGCAGTAAAAGGTAGGAGTTTCACCATATGTGCACATGACATGCAGCTACAGTAGCAAAGCCTACACACCAGTGGTCTTCTGGCTGGTTTGTTACAAGCGCTAAAGAAGTAAAGCAGTTTTTTAAAAGCTTTCGGTGAGGTGACAGGCAGTGCGTAGGAGTGAGTTTACTTTATAGCCCCCATCTCGCTGCTCAGACAGTTGCTTCCCTGTGCCCCACCTGGTGACTTCAGTGTTCATGAAGTGGATGACAGTAAAACTGAGATGTGTGACTGTGATGAACGGCCCACCTGATTTAAAGCAATCTTGCATTTCAGAAAGCACAGCTGAATTATTTGAATATAGACAGTCCCACCTCCCTCAAAAGACCCACCCCCATTCCCTCTGCCTTCTTATGCAGAAGCAAAGGTCTGACAGGCGGGTCCCTCAGCCAGTCCTATAGTGATGGGAAGTCCGACTCTTTTCAGAGAGCCGGCTCTTTTGATTCAGCCCCAAAATAAGAGCCGGCTCTTTCGACTCCCAAACGGCTCTTAATTTAAGATATTTGTGGCCCCTGTATTTTCCCTTAATTTTGCAATTGATTAATGGTTTGTGTGTTAAAAACTTTTTTTGAATTAAGTATTTTTATGAGAAAGCCTAAAAATTCTGTGCATTTATTCTATCTTCAAACTTTTTATTTATTTGTTTTTTGATAAGGATTAATGAACATTATGTAGCAACAGAGGAAACATTGGATTAGTTAGCAAGCTAATTTGCATCAGCAGTCCCTAGGTTGGTGAAGAATACACAATACAACTAGAAAAGCACTCGGAGAGCGCAGACCTCCACCAATCAGCTCGACTCTCTTATTTTTGTGTGTTCTGGATCATGAGTATCCTGATTTTTCTCTGGATCTGGATCAACTTTCGAAACATTGTAGAACTCACTTAGATCCTTTCTTGTAATTTTTTACCAAACACTTGAGCCATCTGTATGGAGTTATATGCAAAAATTCCAAAAATGTGGCCTATTAGGGTGATGTTGATGTAAGACTGTTTAGGTGTTGGTAAGGAGGTTTGATGTTCACCATGGGGTGTCAGTCAGGACACACAGGACTCACTTGTACAGTTAACTTTCTTTACTGGTCACTCTTAATCACAACAGCACAGAAATGCAACAAACGACAGACTTACAGGTGAAGAGTTCCAGGCTAGTTAAGGTGAATGCTGGATGGAAGTGAGTGTGGTCTATAAACACAGAAATACAAAGCCATGAGGAACATTCGTTCTGCAAATAAACACATTCAAGGTATTAATTATTACTAATAAATCCCTTCCAGTTAGGACTAAACATGCATATGTGTTCAAGGCTAACAGGTACAGTAACTGGCATGTAACAGGTCAGCTAGTTTAATAGCATAAAAAGGCACATGGTGAATGGAGAAATAGTTCAGAATGAGCAAATCAGCTAAATAACATTAAAGGCTAAATAAACATCCTGTTCAGGCAGAAATACAACTAGTTACTTCCAGTTCTTCACAGACGCACACAGTTCACCATCTTCACCTGGCTGGAAGTCTGTCCAACTATCTTCTCTCCTCGTGCTCACTGCTGCTCACAAGTTTCATTTCTGCATCCTGGCATCATGTGCTCAGTAATGGAGCTGCACACTTCTGCCACAAGGGGGCACTCACACCTCATCAACAGCCTTGCCAACATGGCCGATCTCACAATGATAAAGAATCCTTCAAAACATTCCTGGATCCAGAAGGTGATCCGGATCACCACCAAAATTTAATGGCTTCGTCCTTGGACTGAGACACACAGCTGGTGAAAATTTCAGGTCAATCTGTCCAGAACTTTTTCTGTAAAGTTGCTGACAGACAGACGGACGGACAAACCAACGCTACCGAAAACATTGCCTCCTTGGTGGAGGTGATAATAAATCGGCATATAAGTGAATTTATTCTGGAGTGCATGGTGGTGCAGATGGGTGTGTTCCCCCCCCAGCCTGGCTTCAGCTTAGCGCACAGAGATTGTCTCTGGGAACTTAAAGCAGCTGATCAGCCCGTTATCCTTAAATCGGTAAATCTTCTTGGCCTCTGAATACACACTCTTTGCATAGCCACCATTTCTAACGTCTTCTTTCAGCTAAAGCAGCTGCTGGAAAGGAGCCGAGTTTTTGCACCGCTTTGCACTTTTATGTTCACTCGTGCAATTGCAGATGCAGGTGTTAATTGTTTATGAGGACTGTTTGTTTATGTGTCTGCCCACATGACTCAGTCTGGGGACTGATTGTTTTCACATTTATTTCTTATAACAGTTTCCGGCGTCGCCTCGAAGTGTCGGCAAAGGCTCCACAGCCAGCCATGACGTAGACATGAAGCACCGCACATTTCCATGCTCATTTCATTCTTGATACATCTCGACTTTACTGTGAAAACGATCGTACGCCACATTTTTGTGCCCTTTGTACATGAGGCCCCAGCTCTGTCCTGGGCTGTTCTCCAGACGCAGTGCAGGAGGTTGGAGACGAAAGGGTCCTAGCAAATTCTGACATCTCTGCTGGACCTTGAGGCCCACCTCCTGCAGGATGTCCTGTCTGGTCTGGAGAGCAGCTTCAGTGATGCAACAAGTCCTCCAAAGTCAGATGTATGTGGGTCATTTGTGCATCACCAAAAATATGGACTACATTTACTGTGCGTTTTTACTAAAAGCGACCTGTAGTGGTGGTCCTGTGACTGCAGAGTTTCTCCCTGGCATGACTAAAAGAAACATTACAGATAACCCTTCAATCTTCAGTAGTAATTTATATTGTGTTAAAATACATTATGGCTTCAGGTTTGTTTTGATAACTTTTCTGGTGGCAAAAAACTCCACTTTTCTGTCATGATATCCACTCAGTTTATGTGTACAATCCATAGTGGTTTAGTTTTTTTTTTTTTTTTTTTTTTTTTTTCATAGTGGTTTAGTTTTGACGTTGCCAGGGAAGCTTTTCACAACAAACCGGAAGAAAGAGATAAACCCAACATTTGCAATGCTAACATCACTGCACTGCCTAGCAATAACTTTTTGCATGTCATAAACGTGCATTTTTATGACATATTTATTTATTTATTTATTCATTTATTTTGGGGTGGGGGGGGGGGGTGGGGGGTTGGCTCTAGTGACCTTTAAATCACAGTATATTGACAAGAAAGGGGGGCAGAGAGTGAGGGATGATATCCAGCAAAGGGTCCTGGGCTGGGAATCAAACCAGCTGCAGAAACTGTGGAAATGTAGCTTCTGAAGGAGGGGCAGCTGACCGACCAGTTGAGCTAAAACTTTTCTAGTCTGCAACATGCTTGCCTTCTCTTCAGAAAGTTAGTTTTGTATATTCTGTGTCATTTCTCCTCTTACCGCCGCTAGAGTCTGACAAAGTGTAATTTCAGGTGCGCACTAACAACCCGACAGTATCTGACTTTGCAGGACAGTCTGGACAGATCTGTCCTGGCTGTATGGAGGAGAGCTGGTCTTTCTTTCCTGCTGCTGTTAGACTCTACAATGAGTGCATTTAAGACTCCATTACACTTGAGCAACCTTCATTTCTGTCACCATCACTTCTGGATTCTGTGCAATATTTTTTAACAATTATGTACAGTACAATAATTTCTTTATGTAACAATCTACAGTTCAATACACACCAGCCTGTTGTTCATTTATTTATGATTATTCATATTGTATACACACTCACTTTGTCAGATAACTCACCATATTTATTCATTATTGTGCTTTCAACTCTGTTTTAACTTATCTATTCTATCCTGTGTTTATATCTGTAAAGTTTTCTGTCTATTTATTTGCTTTTGGCCAAACTGGTCTGCTGTACTGTTGCAGCATTGCAATTTCCCCACTGAGGGACAAATAAAGGTTTTCTTATTCTTATTTTTAGTTTGTGCAGTATTTGCAGTGGTATGGGCTGAAACTGTACCTTTAAACGCTTGTGCTGTTATCGATGATAAATGTCTTAGAGTAACAGAATTGGTTGCAGAATAAAAATAAACCACTTTTGTGCTGTTTTAAATTTGATACCCTCCATTAGGACTTGCTATGTGATATTTAATGTCTACTTATATTGTTGCTCATTTTTTACTTACTTCATATGGTTTTTTTATGTCAAATACAGAAAAGTTCATTATAATCAAGTGAGATATTTGATGATACACTGCCTGGACCCCCCCACCCAAAAAAGTCGCTACCTGGATTTAATTAAGCAAATAGGTAGGAGCCTCCTATTGGATAATTACTGCATGGCTGATTATCTTACAGCTGCAACAAATTTTTCACCCCAACGGATGCAATAAGCAGCTTCTCCTGAACAACCCTGTGGAAAGACGCATCCAGTGGTCGTGGAAAAGATCGGTCAGATTATTGGCATTAAGCAGAAAAAAAGCATCTGAGGAGATGCAGAAACGACTAGAACTGTCCAAGCATTATTAAAAAGTGAAAGGAAGGTGGGGAACCTTCGTCTTCCAGGAAGAGATGTGGTCACTTAAACATCTGGTGAAATCAAATAGAAGAAAAACAACAGTGAAACTCCGAGCTGTGTTTTATAGCAAAAGTAAGAACATTTCCATGTGAAAAAAAAAACTCAAGGGATTGGGACTGAACAGCTGTGTAAGAAAACCAGTTATCAGTGATGACAACCGGAGAAAAAGGCTTCAGTTTGCGAGGGAGCATAAAGACTGGACTGGAACAGTGGAAGGAGGTCATGTGATCTGAGTCCAGATTTACACTGTTCCAGAGTGATGGAGCATCAGGGTAGAAAGAGAGGATGAAATGATGCAGCCATCACCCATAGTGTCTGCCGTACAAACCTGTCAGTCTATCTGGAGCTGCTGCAGTTGCTCAGATCCAGGTTCAGGTCTAGATTCAGGTCAGCTGACTACCTGAATATAGTCAATGAGCAGGTTACAGCCATATTCCAGGTGACAACAGCAGGTTTTATGGGGCTCAGACTGTATAAGAGTGGTTCAGGGAACCACATGGACTGAACACCACAGAGTCCAGACCTGAACCCCATGGAGAATATTTGGCATGTGCTGGAGAAAGCTGTGCACAGTGGTTGGACTCCATCAATACAGGGAGTGCAGAATTATTAGGAAAGTTGTTTTTTTGAGAATTAATTTTATTATTGAAACACAGCCATGTTCTTAATGAACCCAAGAGAGTCATTCACATCAAAGCTGAATATTTTTGGAAGTTGGAGTGGGGCTTTTTTATTTTTTAGCTATTTTAGGAGGACATCTGTGTGTGCAGGTGACTATTACTGTGCATAATTATTAGGCAACTTAACAAAAACCAAATACTGTATGTACTCATTTCAATTATTTATTTTCACTAGGGAAACCAATATAACAGCTCAACATTCACAAATATACATTTCTGACATTCAAAACAAAAACAAATCAGCGGACTTCTTCCTGTACCACTGCTTGAAGAAGGTGTCTTCCAGAAACTGGCAGTAGGACTGGGAGTTGAGCTTGACTCCATCCTCAACCTGAAAAGGCCCCACAAGCTCATCTTTGATGATACCAGCCCATACCAGTACCCCACCTCCACCTTGCTGGCGTCTGAGTCGGAGTGGAGCTCTCTGGCCTTCACCGATCCAGCCACGGGCCCATCAAGACTCGCTCTCATTTCATCAGTCCATACAACCTTAGAAAAATCAGTCTTGAGATATTTCTTGGCCCAGTCTTGACATTTCAGCTTGTGTGTCTTGCTCAGTGGTGGTCGTTTTTCAGCCTTTCTTACCTTGGCCACGTCTCTGAGTATTGTACACCTTGTGCGTTTGGTCACTCCAGTGATGTTGCAGCTCTGAAATATGGCAAAACTGCTGGCAAGTGGCATCTTGGCAGCTGCACGCTTGACTTTTCTCAGTTCATGGGCAATTATTTTGCACCTTGGTTTTCCACACGTTTCTTGCGACCCTGTTGATTATTTTGAATGAAACATTTGATTGTTGGATGATCACGCTTCAGAAGCTTGGCAATTTTAAGAGTGCTGCATCCCTAAAATTTTTTCTCTTAAGGAAAGGAACCAAAAGGGACCCCGCCCCCCCCCTTTGGCCTATACAGCTTGGAGTAAGACAAAAGGACGATGTGGTCAAAATACTCATTTGCCTAATAATTCTGCACTCCTTGTAGAAGGTCTTGGAGAAAAATGGATGTAAATTAAAAATTATGGCATTGCAGAGGCTGGTGGAGACGACAGAGAATGCTGCTGGAAACCTTTTGTGTGGATTTTTTTTGTTGTTAGTTTGTTTTGGGCTTTGTACAAAAGCGACGTGGTACTATTCTAGTTATTATAATCTAATTTATGAAAAAAAAAAAGAAATTGTCGACATCATCACGAAAGTTGGTAATGAAACTAAAACTAAATTTGAATTAAAAAGCTGAAGCTAATTTGGACAAATACTAAAGCTGCAAATGTAGGCAGATGAGGTGAAAAGTAGAGGACTGTATGAGCTGGATGCAGAGAGGCAAAGCCACGACACAACCACCAAAACAGCTAGAAATGACAGCAATGTACTGGAATCCAGTTTGAGGGGCCCAATCAGAGAAGTTGTAAAGCACAGAAATGGACCGTTTGCTGAGCTGGAAGGACATCTGATGAAGTCCAGCACCCATCTGGCCTTGCATCAAGGATGCGACTGAGATTTGTTGCCTGGCTGTGAGGATACAGGTAGATTTAGTTATTTAAAGCAGAACTCAGTAACTTAGCTCGGGGCTCCCCTAGTGGCGTCCTTTCACTGTCGTAAAGTTCAATCCCCCTGCACCCTCACAGCACACATTCCGTTTCTCTACCTGTCTTTTTGATTCCTGAATATATTTCTAAGCGTTTACTAGCTTGTTGATGCTACTTTGCTGCGTTGGTAGCAGCACCTCGTCTCCCTCTGCTCAAAGCAAAGTCCTGTCTCTTCTGAAACGGGACGTTTTACCCGCGATTTGCAGGTAAATATGCCGTGGATTATATTTTTCTCTGGTGTTGGCGAGTAGCAGGTAAGAATACGAACTTTTATTTACTTTTTGCGGACGTGACAAGTGATTATTGAGCCTGAAGCAGTGATGCTTCACCCGGCGCCCAGGCAGCGCAGCTACGTGAATCACTCTGGTCCAGCAAAGAGTTGGTTATGAGAGCCAGGAGCCGTGTTTAGGTGGTGTGAAGCTAAAGAAATGTTTTCTTCGAATTAGCGCTGGTAGTCTGGTTCAAATCAGCGCTGGAAGCAGCTCGGTAGATGGGGGACCTGAGTACCGTACAGCGGTTTCTGTTGTCGCAAGTTCTGCTCGGGTTGGCGCAGGCAAAGTTGCTTAGAGCTGCTCGCAGGCCAGAGGCCCCGGCGGGAGGGGGGTGGGGGGGGGGCATTGAATCGCTCCGTAAACACTTTGTTTAGCCCCACGGGGATTCCGAAAAGCATTTATTGAGGTAAAAAAGTTACTGAGTTTCCCCTTTAATGCAAAGAGCTCACTGATAAAAAGGGGATTACATTATATACCGTCACACACAAAAAAAAACAGATAACACAGTACAGCTTATTATTCTTTTCTGAATACAAATCAGCTGCATGTTCTCTCGTTAACCTGATGCTGACTGCCTACTGGCTGTACGCTGGTCAGTGCTGTTGCCTCGCAGCAGGGAGATTCTCAGCCTGAACCTTGGCTCAGGCTTTTCTCTGTGAAGCTAGCATGTTTCCCTCATGGGTTGTCTTTGGGTACTTCAGCTTCCTCCAAACAGTCCAAAAATATACATGTTGGCTTAATTGGTTATTATAAATTCACCCCGGGAGTGACTGTGAGCATCGGAGGTTGTTTGTCTCGGTGTTGGCCTTGTCGTGGGTTGGCCACCTATCCCGGGCGAACCCCACCTCTCGCCCAATGGCAGCTGGAATGGCTCCAGACCCCTTTTGTCATATGATGACAGAAGCCTGATTCTTGCAGTGCTTTAGTGCCTCAGCACGGCGTCCGTACTGAATGACCTTCCTCTTTCAGCTGTTTTTCCCAGAAACAGCATGAATTCTATTTTACTAAGTACATTTGAATCACTCATTCCTTTATTCTGTAGTTTTCTTTGTTGTAAGTCTGCCAGCTGTAGTGCTATTTAAAATTGAGATTTTTCATATCGGGTACTTCAATGCATATCTTGGATGTGGAGTAAAAGGAGGGATCAGAGGCTTCACACTAAAACAGGCCATCATGAAATGTAGATGGATGCCAGCAGCCAGAGCTGCAGCTCATTGTTAACATTTTTCTCTTTATTAAAATAATTTTAGAATATGTTATAAAATCATACTGGAAATGTAATTTTCTCAGCCTCCACAGTTTACATGTGTACTGATCCATACTTTGGTCTGGACCAGCTGACCCAAGGAATATTCATGCCAACAGAGTTTGTTGAAGCTCTAAAAACATTTATTATGTTTGTTCAATCATTAAAAAATGACTGGAACAGTAAGAAAAACTGGAGGGAAGACACAAAGCTTGAAAATAAAAACATAAATGAAACAAAACAAAATGTCCAAAACAAAGAACTGCAAAATAAATACAAACTCAAATACAACAAAAGCCACAAAACATAAGAGACATGTTAATTACAGCATGTTCTCGCAGATTTTCTCTGCTCATCTCTTCAGATTTGGCATTTTACTTCACTGCAGCCTTTCTCTGAAATCCACTTCAAAAGGTAGAATATCCTGATGTACTGGAAGTTCATTCTAAAAAAAATTGTTTTTCTCCTCTATCACAGAGTGTGCGGAGTCTTGAAGGACTTGCTGTTGACCCATAACATACACAAAGTATTCCCAACAATTTCTTGCAGTGTAAGATTATTTTGCTCCTCGTGTTTCTCCGTAATGCTAATAAAGTTTGGATTTTCAGACTGTAGCTTGTCAGGTTTTACATCTGGGTTGGTTTTCCTGAAATAATCATCACCCTAAAGTAGTGCAGTATACCGGGCTGTTATTATGTAGTGTGTGATTACCACGCAACAGACTGGGGTATTTGTCCCATTTCATTTTTGTAATTAGTTTTCATAATTTCATCCTATGCAACTATAATCTTTCCATTGCATACACCAGTTTATTTCCATGGGAAGGATGAGGACAGAAGACGTCAGCGTGCACAGAGCTGCCACCAGTTCATGGTGGGTGCAGCCAACCCAAAAGCACTGGTGCCCGGAGGTGAGGTCTCTGAAGTGGAGGGGAAGCACTTTGTTTGCCTGCACCATCTGTATTCCCTGATCATTTTGCAATCTAGGTGATTACAGGAACTGCATCTTAAGTTCAGGCTGAAATGGAACAAATCTCTTCTTTGAACCATAAAAGCTTCTGTGTACCTGCATGGTTAATAAAAGGCTATTCATTCTGATCTGAACGGGGTCCATTATGCGCCTTTTGTAGTACATCCAGCATATAACAAAAACATCCTTTTTTATTCCTTTTGTTTTTGAGCTTGCTTCGTGTTCTTTTGACTCCGCTCAGTGTGTGGCATGATAAAACATTGCCCCTAAAGATCAAGTATAAAATTCAAATAGCCACTTTTCTTAATGCAAAGTAGATCATATAATCAACTTATTACATTTTAAAGGACCTGAACATGCTCCAGTATGCTAAAGTTATATTACATTTTGTTCTTATTGCCAAAGGGTCAGCGGGAGAAAATGGTTCCAGGTCTGTCCCGGCATGTTCATGGCCCTTATTACTGACCTTGGCTCTAAAATGGGTTGATTTAGAGTTGGTTTCATAATTGGGCCACACTTCAGAGAACACATCTTGTTAATGTTCTAGTAAGAATCTTTTAACTATCTTGAAGCCAGAGCATATTTCATGTTTTTATTGAAAAGAGTGCCCATTTGAGTTCATAATCACCTCCGTGTTGCACCGGGGGTCCATTCCTGTCTCAGTTTTCTGATTTATGTTTCACTAATCTCTTCTTGAGGGCTTTCATGGAGTGTGAATGCAGCCAGTGAGTGGCTCAGATATCTGTGCGCATTATAAAGCACTACAGGGAGTTTCAGGCTGTGAGAAACTGCGTGAAAGGGATAGTACGGCAAGTATACATCTATAATACGTCCTTTGCTCTGGGGGCCACCTCTTGGGGCACATTAGGGGCTGCAGTAATCTATTACCTACAACTTACTGTCAGCGATAAAACAAACATACAGAATTTTAAAAGCAGGTGCTGTCTTGGATCCTCTATCCACTTTTTACTAAAATAGGTCCAGTGGAGTGAATGCTGTGTTGTTGTTACCAGAAAAGCGTATTATACCATGAGTTTTGAATTGTCTGTGCCCACACTGTAAGAAATGTTTGTCAAATTTACAGTAAAGAACTGTTAAATACCAACAGTAAAAGACTGTAAAATTGAAAACAGTATACTTGTGTATCAGATACACGCAATGGGCTTTATGCACAGCTCCACTACTTCCTGAACTTAATACTGCACCTTTGTTTCTTGTCTTTCAGGATTGGAGGAACTGAATAATCCAGGTGTGTCTGACCATTTGCTGAGATCAGACACAGCTGAATTAATCAGTTCATCCAATCATGAAAACAAAGGTGCAGTACTAAGTTCAGGAAGTAGTGGAGCTGTGCATATAGCCTATTACTGCAAATTCAGAAATGGTGTTGAACTGTACCTTTTTACTGTAAAATATGTAAAAAAAAGACATACTTTTGCTGTGGAAATTATTTATATATACATATATATAATATATATGTACATATATATGTACATATATATATATATACATTAAAGTGTTCCTATCACTTCCATGGCCACAGGTGTATTAAATGAAGCAGCTCGGCATGCAGACTGTTTATACAAGCATTTGTGAAAGAATGTGTCGCTCTTAGGAGCTCAGTGAATTCCAGCATGGAACTGTGATAGGATGCCACCTGTGCAACAAAGCCAGTGGTGAAATTTCCTCACTCCTAAATATTCCACAGTCAACGATCAGCTGTATTATAAAGAAATTGAAGTGTTTGGGAACGACAGCAACTCAGCCACAAAGTGGTCGGCCACATAAACTGATGGAGCGGGTCAGCGGATGCTGAAGCACATAGTGCGAAGAGGTGGCCAACTTTCTGCAGAGTCAATCACTAACAGACCTCCAAACTTCATGTGGCCTTCAGATCAGCTCAAGAACAGTGACAGAGAGCTTCATGGAATTGGTTTCCATGGCAATCAACTGCATCCATCCATACATCCCCAAGTGCAATGCAAAGCGTAGATGCAGTGGTGGAAAGCAGCCGCCACTGGACTCTAGAGCTGTAGTGACGAATCACATTTCTCCATCTGGCAATCTGATGGAAGAGTCTGGGTTTGGCAGTTGCCAGGACAACAGTACTTGTCTGACTGTACTGTATCAAGTGTAAAGTTTAGTGGAGGGGGATTATGG
Organism: Atherinomorus stipes; assembly: GCA_023101725.1. Lineage (NCBI taxonomy): Eukaryota > Metazoa > Chordata > Actinopteri > Atheriniformes > Atherinidae > Atherinomorus > Atherinomorus stipes. The sequence continues at coordinate 1,990,116 of JALJCO010000398.1, forward strand.
TGTGGGGTTGTTATTCAGGAGCTGGGCATGGCCCCTTGGTTCCAGTGAAAGGAACTCTGAATGCTTCAGCATATCAAGACATTCTGGACCAGGGGTGTCCAGCTCCGGTCCTCGGGGGCCACAATCCTTCAGGTTTCCCATGTCTCCCTTCTCCAACACACACCTGACTCAAATTCATAGGCTTTAACATTCACTTAATTTGAGTCAGCTGTGCTGGTGCAAGGAGGCATGGAAAACTGCCAAGACAGCGGCCCTTGAGGGCCGACTTTGGACACCACTGTTCTTGACAATTCCATGCTCCCAACTTTATGGGAACAGTTTGGAGCTGGCCCCTTCCTCTTCCAACATGACTGTGCACCAGTGCACAAAGCAGGTCCAGAAAGACCTGGATGCAGAGTCTGGTGTGGAGGAACTGGACTGGCCTGCACAGAGTCCTGACCTCAACCTGATAAAGCACCTCTGGGATGAACTATAGCAGAGACTGAGAGCCAGGCCTTCTCGTCCAACATCAGTATGTGACCTCACAAATGCATTTCTGGAAGAATGGTCAAAATTCCCATAAACACACTCCTAAACCTTGTGGACGGCCTTCCCAGAAGAGTTGAAGCTGCTCTAGCTGCAAAGGTGGACCAACGTCATATTGAATCTTGGGGATTCAGGAATGGGATGTCACTGAAGCTCATATGTGAGTCAAGGCAGGTGAGCAAACACTTTTAGCAATATAGTGTATGTCCAGTGGAGTGAATACAGTGTTGTTGTTGCCAGTAAAGATATTAAACCATGAGTTTTGAATTGTCTGTGCCCAGTTTGGGGTCTTTGCAGACTGGTTCGATGGTTTTGAAGTGGACTAACTTTGCTTGGGATGCAGTTGTTTTCCTCAGTGTAATTTGCACATCAGGGAGAGCGTTCCAGCTGTGATGAAAGGAAACTAATTCATAATTCATGGAGTTGTAAATGGGAGAGCAACGAGCTAATGGGCAATGTGCTGTTATGTAATGAAACACAGCATAATGGGATTTAGGAATATTGTGTGACCCTTGTAATAAGAACCAAGTTTATTTTAATGAATCTGGAGGTTGAGCTGTACATGTTGAGTTTATTTAATTGCACTATAATACAGGCCAGCAGACAATCATGTTCCTGTTCAGGGTGTGTATTTCACTTGAAAACAAGACAAGAAAAAGAATGAGCAACACAAACCAAAGATAATTATGAAATATCCACTCTTGTCTTGTCACCGTCAGTGTCTACAATGGAAATAATTGACACGAAACCTTCTTTTGAAATGACACTTATGACTCAGTTCCAGCACAGGCCAGACATTCTCGCGAAATAAATCATTAAAACTCAAGGATAAAAGAAAGGTAGCAGGATGGGTTGAAGAAAAATAAAAGAGGATAAACAGGGAAACAGTGGGAGAAAATTATCACAATAGCATGCTAAGGAAGCAGAGTCCCTTTGTTCTGATGCCACACACAGGAAAAGGCCACATCAATGATGCTGGCTGTTTCCAGCAAATAGCATAAAAGAGAGAGGAAAAGAGGTAGGCGAGAAGAGGGAGAAAGTGAATGTAATCCATTTGAGATTCTGGAAGGGACTCAGTCCTCCCTGTCACTCGTCCATCCTTCCCAGAAAACACAAAGAGCATTATGCATGAAGCCCAGAAGGTCTTCAAGCATGCACCCTGCTGTCGCCCAACTCCACCATACAAAGTTGCTCTGACACAATTGCTCCAGGATTTCGCAATGCTGCATAACACAATAAAATATGACCAAATCAATGAGAGGTTAAGAGGTGATAATTTGTGCAGCTTTCAGCCTTGACCACCCCCTCAGTGCTCTTATGGAAGTGTGACTAACAGCCATTCACCTTTCAAATATGACATGTCTTTCCCCGTGGGTACAGTTTGAATAAAAATGGCATGGGGAGAGTTATAAAAGATATTCAAAAGCTTTGTGTCCTTTCCTTTTGAAGTCTCATAGTGCTGCACTGGATTTTTCAGATTTCTGCGGATTTTCTCTTGGGTAGAAATGCAAAACTTCCTTATTCTGCTGGAAAGTTTAGTAAAAAAGATACAAGATAGGGATGTGGCAACCACCCAAACACTGAAAAGGTGTGTTTCAGAGATATAGTGAGAGTAAAGTACACAGCAAAGGAAAAAAAGAGAAAAAGATAAAGGCTGAGTCAGATCATACCACGTACAAGCTATGAGATGGTGTGCTCCGATAAATAGCTGGTGAAACAGAGCCACATTCACCTTTATATGCATTTTTATAACACACCTGCTGGCAGAAATCCCAGCATGTCAAGAAATCTGAGATATAACCAAAGATCCCAACTTTCTCCTGCTTCTGGTGTGTTTATGCTGACAGTTTTCAAACCTTCTCAATGTTCCTGCATTCATCTGCATGTTCAAGAAATGCAAAGTGGAGAATGACTCATTTTTAGACCCAATCGTGTCTAAGAATCGTGATTCATAAAAAAGACAATATTTCCTGCAAGCATGCACGCTGGTCTTCTCTCAGCAAAGATAAAGGAAAAGAATTTTGTTTGTTGTTATGGAATTATTTGCAACACTTTGCAAATATGAAAATTAACATTAAGTATAAAAACCCTCCTCCTTAAGGTAATAAGTAAACAACTACTACATTTATATATGTATGAGTACTTGTTTGTATATTTACATATAAATTTGTTCGTTAATGTAAAAATCTGATATGTAACCCAAAGTAGAGACTATAAATTTCATTGAATGAAAAGAACATTTATTTCTGAAAAAGAAAAAAATTCTGTTAGAGATGTTTAATGTTGGCCTTTTGACCGATATCTGACATACCGATATTTGTCCAACTCTTAATTTCTGATACACAATATCAACCGATATTGATCTATGCAGACAACTGTGAGGTTGTATCGCTCATGTTTTGAGAAATACAACTATATTCTCCTCTGAGAGCAAAGATCCCAAAATACCCTTAACTCAGTCAGAGAAGTTCATTTTTTATATGTGGCTGCCAGATATCAGATACTAGCAGGTATTAGCCAACATGTGGCTAATCATAATATTTCTGACAACTTGGTAACTAAACCAACAACTTAAAACCAGATTTATGTTAAGAAAACTGAAGGTTTTTTATTTATTAAGTTGAAATGCACAACCCGGCCAAAAAAAAGTCGCTACCTGGATTTAATTAAGCAAATAGGTAGGAGCCTCCTATTGGATAATTACTGCATGAGTAATTATCATTTCAGCTGGCAACAAGTTATTTAACCCCCAACTGGTGCAATGAGCTTCTCATTTCCTAAACAACCACGTGGAGCGACACATCCTGTGGTCATGGAAAAGATGTTTGTCTGTCTGAGAAGGGTCAAATCATTGGCATCAAGCAGAGAAAACATCTAAGGAGATGTAGAAACTACTAAAATTGGGTTCAGTACTGTCCAATGCATTATTAAAAACTGGAAGGATAGTGGGGGCCATCATTTTCCAGAAAGAAATGTGTCTGGAAAGGCAGATGAAGCGATGCAGCATCTTAGTGCTACTGTACAAGCCTGAGGCGGCAGTGTCATGATGTGGGGTTGCTGCAGTTGCTCAGGTCTCAGTTCAGCAACAGTATGAACTCAAAGAATGAGATCAGCTGATACCTGAATATACTGAAGGACCAGGTTATTCCATCAATGGATGTTTGGTCCCTGATGGCACGGCCATATTCCAAGATGACAATGACAGAATTCATCAGGCTCAGATTGTGAAAGACTGGTTCAGGTCCAGGTTCAGGTCTAGGTTCAGGTCTCGGATATGGGGGGCTCAGATTGTGAAAGACTGGTTCAGGGAGCATGAGACATCATTTTCACACATGGATTGGCCACCACAGAGTCCAGACCTGAACCCAGTTGGGAATCTCTGGGATGTGCTGGAGAAGGCTGTGGTCAGACTCAACCATCGTTATCAAGATCTTGGTGGAAAATTAATGCGACACTGGATGGAAATAAATCATGTGACACTGCAGAAGCTTCCTGAAACAATGCCACAACGAATGCTGCTGAAATCAAAGTTAAAGGCGTCCAACGAGATATTAGTGTATGAGCTTTTTTTTTGGTGGTGACTGTTTCTTTGGCCAGCCAGTGTAATTCAGCCAAAACCAATGCAAACTGCAGCCTGGTGATGAGCAACTAATGTGATGATCTCCCCATGAGCCACAACAGACACATCTTATTCACACCATCATAGCTGCCCCGATCGCACATTCCCAGTTTAAGAATATTTGCTTTCACTTTATTCTGCCTTCCTCCCGCTGTCCAGACATGCAGGTCAGGTCGGTAAAGTTAATAAGTCAAAATGATCTGTAGGTGTGATTTCAAATGCTTTTCTTAATCTGTGTCCCTCTCAATTTTAATTCTAATCAGTCTGGCCGTCCTGGTGAGAGAAGAGGTGAGCATATTTCAGATAATCTCTAATTAGCAGATGTTCTGATGATCTTGAAAGACTATATCCGCATAAAAAAAAAAGCTGTGAAGACAAAGGCTGACTGGCCGAGCTCTGTGGAGAGGCTGAATCACAGGTGTCACTTGGAATTCAGCTTTGTCACACCACCACCCAAACCATCGCAGACAAATATTGGTTTTGTGTCAAAAAGCTACTTGAAAGTTGGATGTGTTAATCTTCCTGCTAATGGCCTGGCAAAGGCTTCCTTATTATTCCAGTCCCAACCTCCCTCTACTGAGGCTGCCTCCACAAGGTTAATTAGTGGAGAGTCCCTTGAGGTTTCCCACTCGATGTGGGCTTAGGATAGTGGAGGTACCTCACCACAAACAAGGTTAATGGAGCCTCAGATAACTCCCTCCTCCTCATCCTCATGCTTCCACATGTTACTGTGCCTAAGTTATGTATTTGCCTTTGAGGTGGAAAAGCTGTTTGCCTCAGGAGTGAGAACTGTAGGTATTAGCTATTAAGATGACATTTGCATCGGCTTGCGGTCAATGCATTATTTAAGTAATCCTTCTGCTGGCGACGGGGAAATGGCTGTATGGTAAACAACCAACTGCTATTTCCAGTAATAACGTGTGATGAAAACTAAGAATCATCATGTGTCAGTGTGCAGAAAGAGCAACAACAAAAAAACATTTTCACAACTGAAAAATGCATTTGGATATCATTTTGCCCAGAAAGCCATTTTAGGAAGCACCATCCATCAATGATCTTGCAGCGTAGCAGCTTTTCTGATACGGGCAATAATGTCCTATTGAGCTAATCTCAAACCCACGGGTGTATCTGTCATCATTCCCCAAGAGAAAGAGGCAGTAGCACAAGGCTTAAATCAAAAATATAACACACAGAGAGAATGGGGCCCTTCGAAGGTCACGGTGTCAGAAATGACTTTGCATCACGAGTCGCACTCTGAATCACACCCTTGAATAAAGTGTGTCTTCAAGCCGTTCCCCGAGGCATATGGTTGAGCACACTGCACCTTGCCATTTGTGCCCCTCTTTCTACTTCCTCCTCCCCTCCACCTCCGCGACCTTCGTCCACAAGAACATGATTTATCACACCAATATCCCCTTCACTCCCATCCTGATTGCTTTGATTTCTCTATTGACATTTCCCACCGTTCTACCTGCATGCATTTTTCATGCTCGTCCCTGCGCGGTGAGCGTGCATCTACAGATGTTAGTGTCAAGAAAACAGAAAAAAAAAAACATGAATCACCTTATCAGTCATTGCTGTCTGAGGCTTTCCGTGCAACAGCCATGTTTACTCCGTGAGCTTAGAGACTGCCTGTCTGTCTGCGTCCCCTTGTCCATGTGAAGATGTGGCCTTCAGAGAGAAAAAGGATGAGAGGAATCCCGCTGCGTCCTCGAGGTCACAGGCAAGGAGGGTGTTGATATGCTGTGGGTTTCGGAGGGGAATGAAAGGCAGGAGAGGAGCAGCTAAAAGTTTTAAAGCATGACCTCGTCCCTGTTTGGTGACGAAGGTGGCGCAGCAGGTGCCGGGGGTCTTGTGAAGGAATCTGGCTTCTCTTATTCTCATGTGCACATCTAAGCACTTTCCAAGCCTCTGCCGGCCTCGTGGCTGCGTTTCTGACTCTGTGTGAGGTGGATGTGCATTCTTGTGTGTTTGTTTTTGTTTGGATTATCAATGCAACGCTCGTCTGTGCAGTCAGCCATGCTTGTGTGATCCAGAAGCCTGAAGTAAATAAATAAATAAATGAATAAAATAAAAGCCTTTTGAAGCCAGCTTTTCAGATGTCACCTCTCCTCATGCTGTTGAAGTTGAGAGTTTGTCAGCATTAGTTTTTCTTTGCGTGAATACAAGCCTCTATAACCCGTCTTGCTGCAGTGCAGCAAAACCCCTTAATGCAGGAGATCTGCATGGCGTTGCTGCTGGATGGAGGCTCTGAGAGCCCACCATTGTTGCTAAATGCGTTGTCTTACATGCATGCATGATTAGAAGATCACTCATCATCATTAAAGCTTCTTTCATGTGATATCACTTTATTATATCAGTCTTACTTTGATCCAAGCTGGTTATTTCCATCCAGGGAGCTGCTGCAAAACCTGCGTGAACATCACACACTCACAGAGCCAATACTTCACAAGCTCTGTTTGATGCATCTGTCTCCAAGCATGGGACTGACTATGTTATTCCACAGCACATTAATGGAGGGCTTCCAGCTGAGTGTGGCTGACAGGCATCTGGAGGAGAGAGATAGCTAATACGTGGCAGCTTCTGTCGCTGTATTGATTCAATCTCCAACGCTGACATTCAGAGCAGTCACAAACCAAGCTTTGGCAATCTTATGTTCTTTGACTGTTATAGATTTTTGGGACGAAAAGTGAAAGTTACGGCGGGGAATGCTGAGGTACAGCAATGAGCGCTGCGGGAAAGTCTGCCCTGCTTGTCTTCTGGAAGAAAATATGTTTACTGTTTCATATGCTGCACGAACTCTCTGGGAGCAAATGGGAGGATGAGAGGAAGGGTTCAGACTCATGCATATGCATGGACGTGACATTGTGAACTCCAAGGGTTAGCACAGAAAATGATGACTAATTATGTTTGCCGTCTGTCATATCAAAAGATGTGCTGAGCACAGGGTGGCAGTGACCCTCCGCCCCCGTAACGTTCTCCCTTTGTCCGATCTCTGTCACTCTCAGCTCTCAGTAGCATCTTTCTTGCCTATTTTAATTTCCCTGTCAGGCAGCCTGCTTGCCGTCTCTGTGATTAAGCTGCTTCATTTCTTGCTTGTTGACTCAGCAGTTAAGTTCAGTAATTCCCAATCTCTTTCACTCATTTGCTTTTCCTTTGAATTGAAAAATACAGCATTTTCCTGGTCTAACTAAAGCTGCATAAATCTGTATATAAACATTATAAAATTTGCCTGGGATCCCGGCTTCTGGCTGAGGACTTGCATATTATTCTTGCATGTACTGCTCATTCCTTTACCTTTTTGTTCTTCATTCTTTTTCTTTTGTACCACAGTATTTTGGCCTGTGCATCACTGCCTGCACATGAGATGCATCATAATTATCAGGCTGATAATTATCTTACATGTATAGAGATATTGCGATTGGGGAAAGAAACCTGCTGCTTTACAGGAGGGACCCCAAGCTGCTTCCAAACCACCTTCCCTTCTTATTTTGGACACCAGCTACCCCCTTACAGTTGCAATTTTTATGATCGGACATGTAGGAGTTGGAAATACAAGTTTTGAAGAATAACTTTCTCTTTTTTCAACCTGGACCTTATTTCTAGGAGTTTATACGTGCATTTAGTCACCGGTAAAATTTCTGTATCACTTTGACTCTTTTGGAAGATATTTTGTTCGCCCCTTTAGTCTGCATCCATATAACGGGAGAGAAGGGATGGTTACATGCTGGCATTCCAACATAACACCATAGACATGCCACCATTCAGAAATCCCACTACTCCGACACACAAACATTCCAGCAAGGCTTTCCCTGGAAGGAAAGGTGTGTTGATAAGAGTCACTGACTCGGCGCTGTCCGGTGCTGAACTGCAAATGGTGATGAAGAGTCCCTGATTAGGTGTTTTGCTTCTGAAAATGAATAAATATTTGCTGCCACAACACAATTTGGTAAAATGCCAAAGAATGACACAGTTTTCCCTCCAAACCCTTCCACATATGAAACTGCAGTGCGCTTGCAAACAAACAGATAAGAGGATACCAGATGGATACAATGACGGCAAGTTAGATTACTGATCTGAAATGTTGTTTTTTTTAAAGCTACGAGATTAACAGTACTGTGGGCTTCAATCATCTCCTATTGCTTTTTAAATTATGCTGAGAGCAAGCGCGCTGGTGATTTCTTTAATTGTGTGTTCTGATTCATCTCCAAAATAAAGTTTTAGCTTCTGAAATCAGAGTTTTAACAGTTCTGATGGAGCTGTTAATCTGGATGGTGCGGCATGGAGGAGACTGGACGTCATTCACATGTTTTGGCTGGAATTAGTCAGTGACTTCAGGTATAACAGCAGCGCCGTCATTCATATCCATAACCTCAGTTATTAATGTTGCATATGACGCCAGCGTGCATGAAGACGCACGGCTCTGTGGAGACTCCGCTCCAGCTGTGGTGACGTGACTGATTGCATTTCTGCTTCAGTCAGTGATCCCTGAGATTCACACACGAATCTAGCATGTTTCAGACCAGAAAAACTTACATTAATACATGGAGGCAGATTATAATTCCCATTTCAGGACATTTTGATAACATATTATTAAGTTGGTTGCGAGGTTGTGGAGTCCATCTGCTGAAAAAGCACATTAAAATCTGAATGCAGGGGGAGGGGGCAGGCTTATAAAGGAACTGAAGGAATGGTGGGATGTTTTTTATTTCTTTTAAATATCATCATTCTGACCATAGAATGAGAAAAATGTTGGAATGATGAGACGTTTGGCAGAAATTTAAGTGTTGCCATTTCGACAATTGGGGAACCATGTCGGAGTGGAGAAATGTCAGAATGGTGATTGCCTCCCAAATGGGGCAGCCTCTGTTTAAGGGATTATCTGCAGCAAAAACTCTTATTTCATTAATGCTTCATGTAGAATTAATGAACAAACGAACGAGCACAATTGTCCTGAGAGTTCAGAGTTTCACGGATTGCAGTTGTTGTTGTCTGGGTAGCGAGCTGCTCTTGTCAGCTGTACTGCGAAAGCGCACATTGGGGGCGGCCTGTAGCTATATCTGGACTCACGGGACAATCGTACTCGTTCATTCGTTCATTCTACTTACAGAATTGGTGAAATGAAGATGTTTTGCTGCAGATGTCTTATAGAGAGGCTGCCCCATCTCCCCCATTATGGATGTACGCTGAATGGCGACTCAACGAAATATCTTCTGAAGGAGTCAAAGTGAAAGAAATTTTACTTGTGAGTAAATGCTCGTATAAACTCCTAGAAATAAGGTCCAGGTTGAAAAAAAAGAAACTTATCCTTTAAGCTGGGGAAAGAAAGTTGCTGCTTCACAGGGGAGACCCCGAACTGCTTCCAAACCACCTTCCCTTCTTATTTCAGACACCCGCTCCCCCCTACAGTTGAAATTTTTAAGCTCGGACTTGCAGAAGTTGATAATCCCAGTTTTAAGCTTGAAAAGTCTTTTTGGTTTTGTTAATAGTTTTAAAGCAGAACTCAGTAAGTTCAGCTTGGTGCTCCCCCTGCTCTCCTTTCACTGTTGTAAAGTTCAGAATTTCCCCTTCACCCCACAGCACACAGACATCATCTCTATCTGTCTTTCTCCTATTTTGATCCCTGGATATATTTCTAAGCTTTTACTAGCTCGTCGATGCTACTTTGCTATGTTGGTAGCAGCAGCTCGTCTCCCTCTGCTCAAAGCAGAGTCCTGTGTCTCCTGCAGTGGGATGTTTTACCACGTTTTGTGGGTAAATATGCTGTAGATTATATTTTTCTCTGGTGTTGTTGGGTAGCAGGTAAGAAAACAGACTTTTACTTACTTTTTGTGGACATGACAAGTGATTATTGAGCCTATTTGGCCGTGAGGCTTGGTGCTGCACCCGGCGCCCAGACAGCACAAGTTACATGAGCCGGTTCTTCATTGTGGTCCAGCAAAGAGTTGGTTTTGAGAGCCAGGAGCTGGTGTTTAGGTGGTGGGAAGCTGAAGAACCGATTTTTTTGTCTGGTTCTGGTTCGAACCAGCGCTGGAAGCAGCTCGGAGGAGAGGGGACCTGAGTGCCGTACAGCAGTTTGTGTGTTGCAAGATTTGTTGGGGTCTGCTACAGGCCAGAGACACCGGGGGGAGACGAGGAAACATCGAATTGCTCCGTAAACACTGTTTAGCTCCACAGGGATTCTGAAAAGCATTTATTAGGGTGAAAATATTACTTAGGTTTACTTTAATGTCATTATTAGGTATGTATGTGTGTTATTGGTTATCGGTATCAGTATCGGCCTTTAAGAGCTGAAATTTACCAGTTATTGGTATCGGTTTTCTAAAAAGGTTATTGTGCATCACTAACATGTCACACAGAACGCCTAGTAAATCGTTGCTGGGCCCTCTCTACTTAAAGGCTAACCGAGGTGTTTGTGCAGGTTGAATGATATCCTTCAAAGAAGGGGCCTATGAATTGTTGAGGCGCTGGATGTGAGACGAGCTGTGAGAGGAGCAAACCTTGGCTGGTTGTGGTTTCATGTCTCTGCTGACCTTTTCTGTTATCCAGCTGGTTATTATAATGAGATGGGCAAAGCTTTCCTTTCAAAACCCCACTGATGTTTGATAAGGTTTCTGCGGTCTGCAGAACTGTGCGGAAGTCTCTTGAGCCTGCATGTGGGATGTGTGGTGGTTAACAGGCAGATCAGAGGAAAGACACACAGAGGAAGTAGAGAAGCTGCAAATAAAGCGAGACTTGGGGTGAATTATGAAACCAGTTAGCTGAGACAGAAATGTTGCTTTAATAAAAGAGTAGAGCGAGTGCGGGGGTGGGGGTGGGAGTGTTGATCAGGTAAACAGTGTCGACCAGCAGCTTCGGGTGTCAACACCAAGCTGTGGTTTGTTAACTGAGCATCGTGCTGCTGTTCAGGCGTGAGGGAAGAGCCGGCGCTCACCACGCAGCCTGTTGGGAGCCGACTACGTAGCTCTTCTTCTTCTCTGGTACTTTAATGACTAGCAGCCTCGCTGAGTGGTGACTCACAATAGATTATTGGGGGGGGAAACCGCAAATTAGTTGCTCATGTTTCTGTTAGGAGAAGAGCAGAGTGAGGAAAAGATAGGACAAGAGGGAGTGGCACATGTAATATTTCTATTACCCAGAGGGCCAGAGAAAGGCACGAGGGAGCGCCGAATAATAAAAGCAATTTCTAACATGAACAAGTATCTACAATCAGCATTTGTGTCGTGGCTTTCATCTTCTATGAACATGAGATACATGATACCATGATACCATGATACCGGCTCCCTTTTCTCATCTCATTTCTATCTGTTTTCGTGTCTCCAGCGGACAAACATACGGATGTTTAAGAGTATAGAGCCAGTGTCAACTCTTCTACTCGTGTCATCTAATTTGTCGACTTAATAATGTTTCCTTTTTCCACAGGAACTCATTTCACCTCACTGCCATTACCTTAGCTCTGTTTTCCCTTTGCCATGGCAACGGTAATTACTATCAGGGTTGGTTTCTTTTTAGCATCAGGCATAAAAGATGGTGAAAGCAAGTCAATCCTTTGTTCAAATTGCCTTTAATGAGTTCCAAGGTCAAATAATGTTTGTTCTTTTGTTCAGACTCATCATGCAGGACCAGTGTTTTAGAGTTTTCTGGGTGCAGCTGAATAGTCTGAAAGGTTACTTTCTGTCTTTTGCAGGGTTCCTGCAGGTGTCCTAAAAAAAGTCTTAAAAGTCTTAGATTTACAAATCTGCATATAATACCTTAAAAAGTCCTTAAATTTGACAGTTGTGGTCTTGATTTCATATGGTAGGTCTTAAATTCTCTTATGCTCCAACAGATTTTATATTAGCCAATCAGGAAGAGATCTGGGCAGGTCTTTGCATAGCTGTCACCTGTCTGCCTGAGGTTTGCGTGAACATCTCGTTTACGTTTTGGAAGAAAATTTCAAACTGGTTACCAATCAAACAGTAGACGGAGGTAATGACGGCCAATGACGGAATCCGTGTTTCTGCCAGTGTGTCCGTGAAATGGGCTTTGAGTTCTTTTCCAAAAGGTCTTAAAAAGTCTTAAATTTAACTTGTTAAAACGTGTAGGACCCCTGTTTTCCTCTGGTGGTGACCCGGGTATAGCTGCAAGTTCTCATGATGTTGCTTCAGACTTTACTGGTCATCATATGAAATGAAAAATACTTCCTGTTCTGTGATCGTGGCTCGTTGCTGGTTTCTTATGCTGATCGTCTCACCTGCTTTATCATTAGTTCCCTGTGTATTTGGAGTCTTGTTGGGGATGTCTGATACCACTTTTTTGCTGAACAAGTACAAGAACGAGTACTGGTATTTGAGTACTTGCTGATACCAAGTACCGATGTGAATAATTAATAGGGAAAAATGAGAGGCGTTCCCTTTTTTTCTTTCTTTTTTTTGTGATGATATTTTGACAAGAAATTAGAATATTGCTAAGATTTGAGTTTTTGCAGTGTAGGTGAACGAATCTGTGACATCACAGTCTCTGCCTAGTTGCCTAGTGGCCTTGAGAATCCACATGTCCATAGGGTCATAGGTCCATAAATGCAACATCTTCATATAGGCATTAATTGAAATTAGCTTGCTTAAGAATGTCAATGCAATAAAGAGAGTTTTAAGCATAAGCAGTATAAAAGGAATGGAATCACTGTTATAAGTCATGATAAGAATGCAGTAATGAATAATGAATCATGTAACTTTATTATTAAAACTGGCAATTTGAAAAAAATTAAATAGAAAACAAATGAAAGACGTGTACTTGGGAACATTTAGCTGAGGTTTTCTTCGATAAATTGGTTTGTTTTAGGAGTTTTTTGTTTTGTTTTTTACTTTTTTTAAAGCTCAGTACTAAGATTGATTATCTTTTTCAAGCCATTTAGTACTGTACTGTGTGACTGGTGATGCTGTCAAACAGTCTTTCTGCTCGGGGAAAGTTCCTCATTGAGTGAAATGATGCGTGAAAGTGATTACTCAGGTACAGTGAAAGCATCTTTACGGCACCCATGATAACATCTACATGGTCAGATTCTGTCCCACAATTTTTCCAGCAAATTCAAAGCAACACATTCTCATCACGGAGTCACAGAAACTGGGATTTCTGCATAAATATAAGGACAAGATGTTGACGTGAGCAGCCTGGGAAGAGAAGCGATGAAATGCTGCGAGACCTTTTGTTGCTTTGTTAAAAGCTTATTACCCAAGTCTGTTTTCCCTTCACGGCTCCGTTAATTAGCTCGACTTAAACGCTGAAACAAAGGGAGCAGTAAATAAACATTCATTTCGAAAGAGTCAAAATATCTGCTGAGATGCCTGGTTGCCACCTTCTTTGACAGCTGAGCTGCAGTAGATTGCATTTCATAGAATAATGATGTGGCTGCTATCTATGCAGATAAAAAAAAAACAGAGTTTTTGCTCTGAGAGACATCCAAAAGAGAAAAGTTTGAATTGCATTAGTCAGGGCCATTGATATTCAGACAGTCCAGAATATCAATTCCCCTCAGAAGCCAAAATGTCACTGTTGAGATAAATTTAAGAGAGAGTGAGCGAGAAAGAGAAGAAACAAGTAAAAGAAACAAAACCCTGGAAATGCTCAAGTGAATTCTGCTTGGCATGGGCGTCTTTGAGCATGCCAATCTTCCCTGGCAGCAGGCAGGGTGGGCAGTTACATTCCACAGGATTTGCTGCTGTACTGATATACTGTGCCAGTGCAGCACTTCGCACTTCATTTGAGCTTTTACTGTGTTTATGTTAAACTGGCCTGCAGCAAAAGAATATTTTGTTGTGTGGAATATGGATCGCTGACTATCAAAAGCCCCCATGCAAACACAGGGGGTTAAGAGCATAAAGATCAAATAAACATGAGGCACGTTCTCTCCAAGTCGGCATCACGTGAGCTGCTAGTTGCACATTTTAAAAGTTTTCCAAGTCTTTTTTTTTTTATAGATATACTAGTTATTTGAGCATAATGGGGCTCAGATACGATCTCTTGACTGTAGCTGTTCATCATCATCTCCTCCCCTCCATCTTGTCCTCTGCAGCCTGCTGACACTGATGGTTTCTAAGTGAGTTCTCTCTCTCTCTCTCTCTCTCTCTCTGTCATAATCACTGCTCTTTATGATCGGTTTGCCCTCTCTGCCCTTTCCAGATGCGGCATGTAATGAGGGCTCTAGAGGACTTTGTGAGTGGGCTATTTAGCTATTCAGACAAGATCAGCTCACACATCCCACGCTCTCTAACTTGACTCCCTACCAATACCTTTCAGCTGAGCACAGGGATTGTTTGTCCTGCTCACAAGGTCACATTCTGAATGGAGCCCGAGCGGCTCCAACACTCAACATCCATGACGGGCCTTTTAGTTTCTACTTACTTCATGTAAATTGATTGAGTGATTAAAATGAACACCTTGAATATTCAATTCAAACTGACAGATATGAAAAAGAACTGTGACCATTTACAGCAGCAGGAACTACACAAATGCTCCTTCCCCCCTGACAGAAAAATAAAATAAAATTTAACCAAACTTTATTTCTAAAGCACTTTTCATACATTAAACATGAAGCACCAAGTGTTTAACATGTTTACATGTCATCACAGTGGTCGGTTTTTTAGTAATTAAGTTTTTGTTAATTTCTTCAAAGTTGGTTGCATATTTCATGCATTTATACATTAAAATCAGGGATTATTTTAGGGGTGGCCACAGAGTAATTAAAGGGTAACTTTGGTTTCTTTCAACCTGGACCTCATTTCTAGGAATTCATTTGTGCATTTACTCACCAGTAACTTTTCTGCATCATTCTGACTCCTTTGGATGCTACTGTAGTTATGTTAGTCGTAGATCCATGTATATCCATATGGACGTGAAGAGGGCAGAATGAATGGGCCACTATATAAGGCATTATCTGCAGCAAACCTCCCTGACTACACCAATACCCTGCAAAAACTCACATTTTACCAAGTATATTTTTCTAATTTTTAGTCAAAATATCCCATCACAATCAAAATACGACAAAATTACCTAAAGAGAAACATTTCAGTGAGATATAGAAACTTGTTTTAAGGCAATGCATCTTATTTCAAGAAATCTTATCAAGAAAATTTCACTTGCTCCATTGGCAGAATTTTGTTTGTTTGTTTTTTTGTTATTACAAGCAAAAAAAAAAAAAATTATTATTTATTTATTTACTTATTTTAAGAGTGGACAATTTTTTTTTTTTTTTTTTTTTTGCTTGTAATCAGCAGTTCAGTGTGTGTGTTGCAAATCACTTGTGTTACAAACAAGTGACTTTACAAAACTTCACTGTGACGACCTCACTCACACTGAACACCACAGCTGATGACGCCTCAGTTGTAATGTGAACAAACTAAACTGGGGTGGTGTGGTGTCGGTCCAGTGAGGGCTCAGTAGGTGCTGATGTGAAAGGGGCATTAGAAACTGGCTGGGGGAGTTCTGGGTGGCACCTTCCTGGATGAGTTTGCATAAGAAAGGGTGAGTTAATTAGGTATGACAGACCTACGGGGGACTACGGCAACAGAACAATGACAGAAAACTGTAGGTCTACTGTAATATTTATTATTTTTAATAGCCTATAAAGATTTTTACATGCAAATATTAGCAAAGCATGCTGCGCTGTGTTAATAATGCATAAATGTTGATATAAATGAAAGAGCAATTTTTTTTTGCAGGGGTGGCCAGTGGAGTGGTCAGCTTTTTGTTCAGGGGGGCCATGGCAGCCCTTAGCCACCCCTTGGGGGTGCCATTGACTAAAATACACCATCCCACTAAGATTTATTTTTTATCTTTATTATTAATCCTTTATTTATACAGACAAAAAACCCATTGAGATCAAGGCCTCTTTCACAATAGTGACCTGGCCATGAAAGGCAGCCGCACAAGTTAGAATACACAGAACAAATAGAAATACCAAAAATTAATAAATTAACTTTTTAAAACAACAATTAAATCGATAAAGGGCAATAACTGTAACAATAATTTAAAAACAATGACAAGTTAAGAGTGAAAACCAGGCATTGCTGCCTGGATATGTGATGTCAGGTTTTCAAAATTTTGCAGAAAGTCAGATTTGTAGCATCTTTGCACATGATCCAACACTTGCAATGCTGCCAGACTGAAAACACAAGGATGCCTTCTTCAGAATTAACAAGCTTTACCTTAAACTACCTGTCTACACATAAAACTGCTGATACACTGAAACAATAAAAGCAAACATATATATTGATATGTGCTTTATGCCTCATGCCCATTATTTACAGGACAGTTCATTCACACGAGTTTTTCTAGAAATAATCAAACTCTGTGCTACAGTTCTGAGGATCATCTCCACCTGCATGGTGGACCCTGACAGGGATAACTCTTTCATATCTTCACTCACTTCTGAATATTCGCTTGGTGAATTATTTATTAACCTTCATAGGCGAAGCAGGCAGCACTTTTGGATGTTTTTCTTTTCAGCTTTCTGCTGCGGATGGAACCACCTGCAGCAGAAGTTCATTCATCCTCCTTTAAAAACTCAAATCAACTGCTGCTACAAACCTATTGCATTTGTTTTAAGTTAACTTTTTTTTTTTTTTTTACTTATTCTATATATATGGATATAGGCATTTATTATTATTTTTAGTCAACAGATAAGAACAACATATACATAAGTATATACAGTATTAATTTGTTTAAAGCTGTTAAAAAAAACATATTTTGTTTGTTTATAAATCTTTTTCCTAATACTTTTGAACTGTAATTTTGCATTTGTTTTTGTTCGTTATTGTCTGGTGTTTCTCATTCTGTTGCATCCTGGCCAGGTTTTCATTGTAAATGAGAACTGGTTCTCAACTGACTTATCTGGTTATAGATAAAGGCCACTAAATACTGAAGGTGACACTCTGTGAAAAATTAATTTGAATTATGGTAATTAAAAAGTGTTTTTAAACATGTATGAACAGGCATATCCCCCCAAAGATCAGGTTTATTTATTCATTCATTCATTCATTCATTCATTCATTCATTCATTCATTCATTCATTCATTCATTCATTCATTCATTCAATTATTCATTCAATCAATCAGTTCTTTCTTTCTTTCTCTATTTTTTATTCAGTTGTTCATTTCTTTCTTTCTTTCTTTCTTTCTTTCTTATATAAGTTGGGTGCACAAACATGAATATTAGATCTTATGTCAATTTTTTTTTAGAAACATAGGCAATTATTCACATGGTTA
>JALJCO010000399.1:0-190000 GCA_023101725.1 Atherinomorus stipes
GCTAGAATCTGATAGGCTACCACCATCATGTGACACAGAAGCAAGAATCTGATAGGCTACCACCATCATGTGATACAGAAGCTAGAATCTGATAGGCTACCATCATCATGTGATACAGCAGCTAGAGTCTGATAGGCTACCACCATCATGTGATACAGAAGCTAGAATCTGATAGGCTACCATCATCATGTGATACAGCAGCTAGAATCTGATAGGCTACCACCATCATGTGATACAGAAGCTAGAATCTGATAGGCTACCACCATCATGTGATACATGCTATGCTGTAAACAAAATATATCGCGATACGATATATCATGATATATCGTGATATATCGTATCGTGATATATCATATTGCTGCCTCTGCATCGTCATACATATCATATCACCAGATTCTTGCATCCCTAATTTTCACTGACTCATTGTCATTGCCGTGTCCTCCCCCAGCTGTGGTGGTGGGTGCTGACAGGGTGGTTGCCAACGGCGACACAGCCAACAAGGTGGGCACATACCAGCTGGCCATCGCCGCAAAGCACCATGGGATCCCGTTTTATGTGGCGGCGCCCAGCACGTCGTGCGACTTGAGCCTGGAGAGCGGCAGGGACATCATCATCGAAGTGCGCCCCCCCGAGGAGCTCACCAGTATAAACGGAGTCCCAATTGCTGCCCCCGGTGAGGAAACTGGTTTTCTGATGACTGTCAAGCGACAAAAACGGATGAATGCGAAGTCGTAAAAACATCAGTTTCAGGGTGAAAGACGGCGTGTCTGTAAGCGCGAGGAAGACGATTGGTGACTTCGTCTGCAGAGGACGGTTAGCGTGCATGTGCCACGGTGAATGGCCATTTTAAGAACATTTCTCTTACAGACTTTGAGCAAAAAATCGTAATTTAACAAATAGTCATAAACATACGAGAATAAAGTCCTGATAGTTTAAATGTAGAAGAGGAAAGTTGTGAAATGAGGGAGGTGGAGCGTTTGGTGCAGATGTAGTTCAGAGGTTTTACAAACCGGGAGCTCGTCAGTCTCTCGGTACATCAGCACCACGTCGTCATCAGTATCAGGACTGAAAAGAATCTGCAAGACGTGGAAACGTCTGCTTTAGTGGAGGAGAACCGGCTGGAACCGGTCCACTGCAGGGTTCTCCGTTCCATTCTTTTTCTCGTAATATTACAGCTGTTCTCATACATTTATGACTATTCTCATTAAATTACTTTATTCTTGTAGAATAAAGACTTTATTCTCATAAATAAAGGACTTTATTCTAATAAAATTACCTTTTTTTGAAAATTTACGACTATTTGCTTAAATTTGCTGAAATTAAATTTCTCCCCCCCCCCCCCCCCCCCCAAGTAATTTTACCAATATTCTCGTACATTTTAGACCTTATTCCCATAAATATACGACTTTATTCACTTAAATTAGCATTTTTTTCTCTTTATATTGTGGCTTTCTTCTCTTAAAATGACTTTAATCACTTAAATTTACATCTTTCTTCTTGTAATATTATGACTCTGTTCTCTCATATTTATATTTATTTAACTTTATTCTCATGAAGAATTTTTTTGGTAAATTTATGAGTTTATTCTAGTAAATTTACAATTTTTTTCTTGTGATATTACAACATTATTCTCATAAATGTACAACTTTTATTGTCGTAATATAACAACTTTATACTTGAAGTCTGTAAAAAGACATTTCGTCCTGATGCAGCCCTAATACTCGGCCGTACGCATGCGAGTGCTCATTCGCGCTTTTTTTCTTGTAGCTGCTGAAACTCAGCAAACATGAAAGGGTTAAATCAGCTGATGAAGTCTCGGGGCTGGAAGCTGGTGAGAGTAGATTTTGGTGTGTTAGGTGTGAGAGCAGACTGTAATTACGCTGCCAGAGCTGCGAGGCTCCGGGTGACATCACGGTAATTAAGCTCGTTTTAACGACGACATCGTCCCTGGAGAGGAAGCCGGGGCGTCACGCCTCATTCTCCCGTCCTGCTTTCAGACCTGCCGGGTCACTAGACCAGGCTCTCCCGCCTTTTTTAAACATCCATCTGTTATTTCGGTCCGAGGCAGTCATCCGTGAAGCTGATCGGGAGTTACAGGATTAATATTCAACACTTTGTGCAGCAGCAAGAGCAGATTTGTTGAGTCGACGTGTTGCCGTGTAGCTTCTCCGACCCGCTGAGGTTGGGATGTAATTCCAGCTTCTGCTTGAATTTAGTTGCGTTTCACCGTCAGATTTTTTCAAAGCTTGTATGAGACTTTTAAGCTTTCCTATGAACTGAGTTTAATCCTTTGTGCTCCTCCATCGTTGTCCGGAGTAATCCCATCCCACCGAGTCAGACCTACAGTCGTCCTCAATTATTCATACCCCTCCACCGAAGAAAAGGCTAAATTCCCAACAGTAATTCAATTAACAAGAAACTAAAGAAACTAATAATAAATAAAAATTTACAAAAATATCATTTAGTGAAATAAAATGTTACTTTTGAATTGGAAATGAAAATATTTTTTAAATAAATAAACAAATGAAACTGTACCAGACACATTAGAGCACCTTTCCCATGAACATGGACCAACATGCCTGTCAGCAGGTGCAGGCGTCTGATTGGACGTTACAGAAACACCTGATTGCAGTGATTCTCATTAACATTTTAGCTTCGGAGCTCCATCGTGCTTGTTTACTTGTTTTATTTTTTGTGTCACTTTTTTCCCTTTGTGAGACCTAATTCATCCTGGTCAGCGCTTTGTGTCGGTAGCTGCTGTGTGAAAAGAGCTATACAAATAAAGTTGGCTTGACTTAATATTTCTGTCGAACCACAATTCAAAATCAGTCATGATTTTCATAGAATTTTTATTTATTACTATTTTTGTCAATTTCATCTTATTTTACTGACAGATGATATTTTTCCTTATTTAATTGGAAGGTATGAATAATTTTGAAGACGACTGTAGTGGTAAAATATGAGAGATGCAACCTCACAGTTGTCTGCGGAGATCGGTATCGGTTGATATCGGAAATTGAGAGTTGGACAATATCAGTATATTGGTAGAAAAAGTGCCAATTTTGAATTTCCTACTTAAGACGTTAGAAGCACCTACAGTCGTCCTCAAAATGATTCATACCCTCAAGTTAAAGAAGGAAAAATATCATCTGTCAGTAAAATAAGTTGAAATTGACTAAAGTGATAATAAATAAAAGTTCTATGAAAACCTTGACATTTATTTTAAGTTGTGATTTGAAAGAAATATTAAAAACACACAAAAAATAAAACAAGCCAACAAGCATGATGGGGCTCTGAAGCTATACTTTTTGAGCCAATCACTGCAATCAGCTGTTTCTGTAACGTCCAATCAGACGTCTGCACCTGCTGACAGGTATGTTGGTCCATGTCAGGAGAAAGATGCTCCAATGCGTCTGGGACAATTTTGTTTGTTTGTTTTTTAAATTATTATTTTTGACTTCAATTCAGAAGCAACATTTTATTTCATTAAATTATAATTTTGTAAATTTTTATTTATTATCAGTTTCTTTAGTTTCTTGATATTTGAATTATTTTTGTGAATTTAACCTTTTTTTTTTAATTGAAGGTTATGAGTAATTTTGAGGGAGACTGTAAATATCTGTGGTTATACTAGTCTTCACCACTAGATGGCAGTAATTTTTACACACTGTACCTTTTAAAAGGGGTTCTAGTTATTAGTAGGAATGCACGATATAATCGGCCCCCTATCGATATCGACCTTAAAACTGATTATCGGATATCAGCCACACCACCGATATTTAACTGATATTTAAAGTCCATAATCTAAAAGGAAAAAAAATCTTTTTTACTGACTTTAAAACTTCAAAACACTAGGGGTGGGAAAAAATATTGATACACTGAAATATTGCAATATTTTCTTATGCTGATACATCAGCCCATGAGATTCTAGTATCGATCTAATTTATTAATGAAATCTCGCGATATTTCATCATTCTGTTATGAAATATCACGAGAATTCTCAAAAATTTTACTATTTTCATATGCTGATATCATGTTGACATTTAAAAACTCGGGATCAATCTATTTTAGAAATGAAATCTTGCGATATATAATCGCTCTGTTATAAAATTTTGCGGGAATTCACGAAATATCATTAGATGTTTTAACAGAATGATGAAATGTCACAAGATTTCGTGAGTAGAATAGACCGATGTCGCGTTTTTCACTAACAATTTGATATCGGCATATGAAAATATTGCAATATTTCAGTGTATCGATATTTATTCCCACCCATATTTTTCAAAGTGAAACTGATAACGAAACTGCTATTTTCAATGACTGCTTATTTTTTTCAGCTTTAATATCGGTATCTATATCGGTTATCGGCCACATGAGTTTTAGAATATCGGCACATCTGATATCGGCCGAAATTCCTATATCGTGCATCCTTAGTTATCAGTAAATCGTCCTCTGTGGAAGTAGATGTGACCGCTGTCATGTGATACACTTGCTCCATCACAGATGATGAAGATGAGGATGAGGAAGTTGTTTAATGAGAGCCCCCCCCAGCTTCATCTGACCATCTCCCCCCCCCCTCTCTGTCCCTGCAGGCATCGAGGTGTGGAACCCGGCGTTCGACGTAACCCCTCACCAGCTCATCACAGGAGGCATCATCACAGAGCTGGGAGTCTTCCTCCCGTCCGAGCTGCAGGCGGCGCTCACCGGCCGCCTCACGGCCCTCTAGAGGCCCCCCCTCCCCCCCCGTACTGGTCCCAGTGCACCACTGCATCATATCTACGTCCCACTGAAAGACACGTTCATGTCCACGTCTTCACTCAGAGCACAGTTTGTTCCGTTCAGCACTGTGTGTCACAAAAAAGAGAAAAACCCCAAAAAAGCCCGTCGGCCCTTGAACGCATCATTTCAGCCTCCTTCACCTCTTTTCTGTCGTCTTCCCATTTCTCCTCCCTCCCACCGCTGCAAAACTCAAATCTTACCAAGTATATTTTTCTAACTTCTAGTCCACATGTCTCATCACACTGAAAATAAGACGAAATCAGCTGCAGAGAAACATTTCAGTGAGATAAGGTCATAAGAAACATCGTAAGAGTGGCCCAAGGTTATAATAATTTTGGATTTTTAATTAGTTTCAGTTTTTATTTAGTTTTGACTTTTTGGTTTTTAATTCAGTTAGTTTCAGTTAGATTTTTGAGCAGGTTTGCTAGTTTTTATTTTCTGGAAAGACTAAGTTTCAGTTTAGTTTTTATCAGTTTCAGTGTTAGTTTTAGGTTTTTTGTTGTTTTTTTTTGTAAATTATAGTTATTTTTCTGGTGTGACATTCAAAATCATCAGAAAGTCACTCGCAGTAAAACCGGGAGAGCGAAGTAACCAGATTAAATAGAAACAGATTTCATATCAACCCAAAAGGCTGATGTACTAAATAGATTTACAAAGACTAAAAATAAGGATGTTTTTTAGGGATACGCTATGTAATCGGCCCCCTGTCAGTATCGGCCTATATCGGCCTTAAAACTGAGTATTAAATATCAGCCACCCCAAAGATATTTAACTGATCAGCCTAAAGTCTAAAAAAACACAAAAACTTCTTCGTCTTCAAAAACTTTTTTACAGACTTTAAAATTTCTAAAGACTGAGGGTGGGGAAAAATATCGATACACTGAAATTTTGCAATTTTTTCATATGCTGATATCATATTGACATTTAAAATCCGGTATCGATCTATTTTACAAACGAAATCTCGCAATATTTCATTGTTTTGTAAAGAAATCTTGCGAGATTTCACAAAATGTCACGACATTTTCATATGCTGATATCATATTGACATTTAAAAACGCAGTTTCGATCTATTTTACAACCGAAATCTTGCAATATTTTATCCTTCTGTTATGAAATCTCACAAGAATTCACAAAATCTTGTGAGATTTTGTAACAGAACAATGAAATCTCGTGAGATTTTGTAAGTGAAATAAATCGATACTTCGTTTTTAAATATTGATTTGATATTGGCGTATGAAAATATCGCAATATTTCAGTGTATCGATATTTTTTCCCACCCCTATTTTTCAAATTGTCGGAAACGGATAACAAAACTGCTATTTGCAATGACTGCTTTTTTTCAGCTTTGATATTGGTATCGATATCAGTTATCAGTCACATGAGTTTTAAGATATTGGCATATCAGATATCGGCCACAATTTCAATATCATGCATCCCTAACATTTTTGCAATAATTTTAGTTTTGTAAAGACAATACAGTTTCAGTTATCTTTTTTTTTTTTAAACTGTCATTTTTATTTTTATTTCGGTTAACAAAATGTTTTTTCAATTTTAATTTACATTTTTTCATTAGTTTTAGTTAACTAGTATAACCTTGGAGTGGCCAAGATTTTTTTTGCTTGTAATAAACAAAAACAGAAACATTCTGCCAAAAGAACAAGCAAAGATTTCTTGAAATAAGACGCATCGCCTCAAAACAAGATCTTCTATCTCACTGAAATGTTTCTCTTTAAGTAAAAGTCTTATTGAGTGTGATGAGGTTTGTATACTTGGTGAGATCTGAGTTTTTGCTGTGTGTTCGCAGTACAGCCTTATTTTACTTTAGCTGCCGCCGCCTCCTCCTAAATGGCTTCTGCGACGACAAACTGAGCTCAGCTCGGCTCAAACCTCTAAATTCTGTTTGGCAACAACCTTCTGAGTCGCTGCTGAGGAAACGTCACCGATTCCTCCAACGAGATTAAGAGAAAAATCCTCAAAAAAGTTAAATAGCACGACTTATTCTTCAATTTTTAAGCAGTCGTGGTCTGTAAGATGCTGCTACCCACCTGTAAATAAACGCCCCCCCTCCCCAACCCCCCCGGTAGTCTGTACATATGTAGAAAACTAACCTCTGCTAGTTAAAGGTACTGCTATTTTAACCAAATATATGGTTATTTAAAATCAAATCTGACATCTAAAATGTTATATTAACATTTCATTTCTATGGTTGTGTAGAACTCTTTTGTAGAGGACTAATCCAAATTCTAGCTCCAACTTTTACACGCATACGTGGTGTTTTACTCGTTTTTTTAACCTGAAAGACAAAAACTTTGAATGAATCCTGGTTAAATCAGAAGCCTTTTCCAGTACGTGGCTGTATTTATACCTCACTCCCTGTTTGCATCCCACTGTTCCCAGTCCTGCTGTAACTTCCACACTCGTACTCTCACGCACACATTTGTACATATTTACTCGCGTATCCTGACGGATCTCCCTCCTCCATGAAGATTAACGTTTTGCTGTGATCTGAGGAGTCTGTTTGTTCCCTTGTCTCTTCTATCACTTTTAAAGGAGCAGTTCACCCTAAAAAAATGAAGGTTTGGTGAGTTTACCTTAAAATATCCCAGTAAAAACAATCTGAGCCCAGATAATTATAAATATTGATGTAATTAAATCTAATTATGACGTCTCCTGTTCGGCCAGGTTCATTTCTGACTGAACCGGGTTTAACGCAACATTTAAAAAGCTGAATATCGAGCTGTAAATCTGCTGAAATCTGTGTTTTTATGTCACAATTCTTCAAGGTTGAAGGAAAAAGCCTGCAGAGATGATCAGGTTTGACCTCTATGGAAGACTGACGGCCACTTAGGAGGAAAAAACAAAAAAATTTCAGTTTAAATAAAAAAAAAAAAGTCAGATTACTGACTATTTTCAGAAATTGGGGGGAAAAATTATTTTCCTGCTAATTCTTTTTTGTTTGATTAATCTTCTGGGAGTAAAAAACTCAGAAATCTGAGAGTTAAAGTCAGATTTCAGATGATTTTCTCAGAATTCAGACTTTTTCCTGTAAAAAAAAAATTTTTTGTCCTTTTAATTTCTGAAAAAAAGATTTTTTTTTTTAGGTATTAAATGTATTAAAGTCAGAATTTAGACTTTTTTTTTCTCAAATTTCTTTTTTGTTTTTTCCTTCAGTGGCCATAATCCACTTCCGTAGACTTCCTAGTAATTAACATCAGTTTTTGTTTGTTTTTTTTAATTTGCAGCTAATTTGGCTGGATAAATGTTGGAATAAATCCTCCGTCATGAACCGACAGTACTGACTTAATGCAGGTTATTTAGAAAACCGTGAAGCGTTTATGATGAAGCAACAAGTTTATCCAACTGTCTTCATTTTGGGGTGAACTACTTCTTTAAAATGGTTCTATATTTGCAGTATCTTTATGTAGAAACAACAATCTGAATGTAAAATCTCTCTCGGATGACTTAGTTTCGGTTTCAGACTCTCACCGTGGTCACTTCTTGCCTTTGCGCTCAGAGTTCAGGGTGCGTTTGTTTTTGTATGAATGCCTCCATTTAAAGGAAAGATGCGCGGCAGACAGTCTGGCAGACCTTCCTGAGTTTCTGTCCTCCGTCTTTACGAAACAGGGAAATGATCAGGCTCATTTTAATATTCAGTAAATTTAACAGGAAGTTAAAGGTGATAGCTGCAACTTTTTCATTAAAACAATTTTTCGAACATAATCCATCTACAGAACGTCTAAAGGGTGCAGAATAAGAGTATTCATTTTAAAAATTATAGCATTTAAATAATTAGGGTGGGAAAAATATCGATACACCGAAATATCGCGATATTTTCATTTGGTGATATCATATTGATATTTTAAAATGCGGTATTGATCTATTTTACTAACGAAACCTCGTGAGATTTCATCCGAATGAAATCTTGTGGGTTTTTATGAAATCTCGCGAGATTTTGTTGGTAAAATAAATATCTGATTACCATACTAAAAAATTCCGCACCATTAGCATTAGCTCAAGAGTTGCTAGCTTGATTGCTATGTGTAGAAATATCATCTTCGTTGTTACATTTCACGTAAAAAAAAACGAAGCAGGACAAAGGTAGAAAAGGGGCTTAAAACCCCCCGCAAAGGTTGCTTCTTTCTTGCTAATGCTAATTAGCGGTTAGCTGGTTCTGTAACGTTGCTAATTCTGACAAAGTGTGTTGGTGCGCCACCTACTGGTGGGGAGGAATTAACCTTGTAGCTATCGCTGTAAGATTTGGTTTTCTACTTCTCTTTTTCATTTTACAGAAAACAAAGTGATGCATGATATCGATATCTTTATCGGCCGATTATTGGTTTTAAAACGGGTTATCGATGTTGGCCCTAATCATATTATTGACCCAATATCAGTCAATATTTTTTTTATTTTATTTAATTGATAAAGCAGAGCGTAAAAACAAAACTTCTAAATACGCCAGATTCATCCAAAAGTCTAGTTTCCATCTGGCGTCTCTAACCAGGTCTGAAAAGGCTCCTGAGATGATGAAATACAGAAATATCACACCGTAAATAAAGCTGATATCAATATAATTAACCGATATACGTATAACAGCTGCTGTTTGGTGGTGAACCCACAAAATGATGTTTGTTGATTTTTTTTTTTTTTTTAGGGATGTCCGATTTCATCGCGTACCAATATTATTACTGAAATTATCAAGTTTCGATCCAATCTGTCGGTTTCCTTAGTTAGGCTATTTTGAATTTGACTTGAATTTCTCTGTTAAGCGCCTGAGGTGGCATTGTCATGAATTGGCACTCTACAAATAAAGTTGAATTGAATTGGCCGATATTGGCATTAAAATGTGATATTGGAAAATATCGCTTTTTGGGGCCGATATTTTTAAAAACCTAATCTCGCGAGATTTCGTTACGGAACAACGAAATCTGGCAAGAATCTTGTTCCATCAGCGTCTGTCCAGCATGTCTAAAAGTCCCTGTTATCCTGGAAGAACTACATTTCCCAGCATTCCTTTCAGAGTCATGTGACTACTGTGCAGCTGCTGCTGCTACAGACTGACTTACTTTGAAGCTGCTGATGTCTGGTTTAAGTTGTTGGTTAAGTTACCAAGTTGTCAGAAACATAATTAGACACATGTTGATAATATCTGCTAGTATCTGATATATGGTAGTATCTAATACCTGCTAGTATCTGATATATGGTAGTATCTAATACCTGCTAGTATCTGATATATGGTAGTATCTAATACCTGCTAGTATCTGATATATGCTAGTATCTAATACCTGCTAGTATCTGATATATGGTAGTATCTAATACCTGCTAGTATCTGATATATGGTAGTATCTAATACCTGCTAGTATCTGATATATGCTAGTATCTAATACCTGCTAGTATCTGATATATGGTAGTATCTAATACCTGCTAGTATCTGATATATGGTAGTATCTAATACCTGCTAGTATCTGATATCTGGCAGCCAGATATCCAAAATGAACTCCTCTGGCCGAGTTAAGGAGATTTTTGGATCTTTGGTCTCGGAGAAGAATAAAGTTGTATTTCTCAGAATATGAAAGATACAACCTCACAGTTGCCTGCAGAGATCGGTATCGGTTGATATCGGAAATTAAGAGTGGAACAATATCGGTATATCAGATATTGGTAAAAAAAAAAAAGGGAATATTGAACATGTGTTTTATATGGCTACCTTTCAACTTGTCAGCATATATCGGCATCGATTGATATCGGACTTTGATAGGTGGACCATATCGGATATTGGTTTTTAAAAAGCCAATATTGAACATCCCTATTTATTTTTCTTTTTTTTTTTTTAATCCGTGGGGCATGGGAACGTCATTAGGCCACGCCCACTGTGCAACATGATGACATCACCAGCAACTAGTGGATCTGCAACAGAAATGTTTTTTTTTATTTGTACTAGGAATCAATATGACATCATTTTCAGCTCTAACATTAGTATCGGCCTTGAGAAGCAGAAAATTATCGGTTTTTGGTATCGGTGTAAATTTTTCGTATCATGCATCACTAATTTAGTCTTTTTAAAGTTTTTGCTGAGCAACTTTGTCACCTGCCGTTAAACTGCCTGCAGATTTAAAGCGGCCGTTTCCGTGCGATTGTGATCTGACCGCTGCATCCGTCCTTTCCTGGAGGCTTCGCACATCTGCATCTGCATCTGCGTGGGGCACACCGAGTCCGGTCGCTGCCGTGAATGTCGCCGCTCAGAGGCCGCCGTCCAGCGCGTTTTATATCGATGCCAGGCGTCGTCTCATGTGGCCTAAAAACCTGCCCCTCGTCTCCTTGCTTTCATTTACTCCTTTCCTTCCTCCTTTTCATCCAAGGTTGAGCCCTCACAGGAAAACAGGGGTGTCACACGAGACCCAACGTGGTTTTGCACATGTGAAACATCAAGTCTGGTCTTTAATGCAACCAGGTTTCACATGAAAAAGTCTTTTCCTTGAACCATTGGCTGTTTGCATCAGCAGCAAGTGATACACAGAAATATTTCAGCCGTGAAACTAAGACGCATAAAAACAAAATTACACCGATGCAAAGATTTAAATACTTGTAATGTTCTGAAACGGGTCTGCAGCCGCTTTCCACAATGGCTCGCAATAACTTTGACCAAGAATAATAAAGAACCAACTAATATTTTATACATAATTTGCAGGTTTCACCAGTTTTTTCCCCCCTGGAATAATCACGTTGAATTACCTCAATATAACAACACTAAACGTACCAGAAATATATTTTAAATCTAATTTTCTTTTCATTAGCTTGGAAATAAGGATATTTTTCACATAATTTCCTACAAATATTTAAATTTCTATTCGTCTCTTGAACCTTTTGTTTATAGTTGAGTCCCATTTGAAAATAATCTGGTTGAAGAAAATGTACAGTCGTTCTCAAAATTATTCATGCCCTCCAATTAAAGAAAAGTAAATTCACAGCAATTCAAATAACAGAAAACTAAAGAAACTAATAACAAATAAAAATTTAGAAAATTATAATTTAGTGAAATAAAATGTTGATTTTGAATTGTGGTTGAAAATAATAATTTTAAAAATAAATAAAACCATTCCAGACACATCAGAGCATCTTTCCATGAATATGGACCAACATACCTGTGAACAGGTGCAGACGTCTGATTGGACGTTACGGAAACACCTGATTGCAGTGATTGGCTCAAAGTGTTGCTCAATAACATTTTAGTTCAGGAGCTCCATCATGCTCGTTTACTTATTTTATTTGTTGTTTTCTTTTCATATTTCTGTTGAACCACAATTCAAAACCAGTCATGATTTACACAGAATGTTTATTTATTATCACTTTTGTCATTTTTAGTTTATTTCACTGACAGCTGATTTTTTTTTTTCCTTCTTTAATTGGAGGAGATGAATAATTTGAGGACGACTGTATCTATCCTCCTTTGTGCAATTTTTTTTCTATTTCAAAACCTAAAAGTAGAGCTAAAACTGATTCCTGTAAAGTGACAGCATTTTTTTATAGTATATACGCAGAAAATGATAAGTTTCGTTCATTTAAAAAAAAGGCCCTGGAACATTTATGGGTCTGAGTGATTTTTATTTGGCTGGGTTGCAGCTCTTTAGGTTGTAAAAGTTGCAGAAACTTGGTCTAAAACCAGGTTTCCTCTGACTCATGGGGGTCACATGTGAGAGGTTTTTCTATGAGGGAAGGTCTGCAAGGACGAAAACGAGGAAGTCTTTGTTTTAAATGGAGAGTAAATGTGACGTACAGGCCAGCATTTACCACAGCCGTCCTCTGAGAGGCTTTTACATAATTACATAATCATTTTAAGTTGATCATCAGGCCCTCTACGTTCCCCTCTGGTTCCTCCTCCTCCAGGTGCATTTTATAAGCGAGACATCTTTCCAGATGATGCACTGACATCAGTTTCCAGGAGGAGAAAAGAAGAGCCTCTGGACCAGATCTTAGTGAAAACGCGCTCAGAACGAGCATCAGCAAGTTTCACTGTCCTCCAGTTAGAAACGACTCCAAAAAGATTCATTAAATTCATTTAAACTGGCAGCAAATACACAGTTTAACTTTGTTTATTGCACAGGACCACAGTGAAAATAGATGATTAAAAAAACAACTTTGTGTTGGTGATAACTGCAGTCTTCATCACTGAGATGTTCTTGTTCTTCACTTGAACCTTCAGCTGTTGCCCAGTAAAACACAACTCACAGCGATCCCGTTCGGTCACAGCGGAAAAAACTGCTTATTTCAGTTTTTCTTCTGTACGGAAGATGATCAGAGCCACCGAAGAAAAATAGAATTATGACAAAAAAAAGGCAGAATTGTGACTTTAATCCCAGAATTATTTTTTCCCCCCAGAACATGAAAAAGTTTTGTTTCATGGAGGGTTTTTTTTTTAAGTCTGAATTCTGACTTTTATTCCAAGAATTTTTCATTAAATTAAGAATTTTTTTTTTTCCTTTTCCGAAACTCTGGAACATTGAAAACATTAAACTTTTTTTTTCCAAGTTTCTGAAAAAGAGGTCAGAATTCTGGGATGGAAAAAACATGTTTTCTTTTTTTTTCTTCAATTAAAAAATTTGAATTTTGAGGAAGAAAAGAGTAAAAAATCTGACTTCAATTCCAAGAATTCTGTCTTTTTTCTATTAAATGAAGAAACTTTTGGGGAGTTTTTTTCCCATTTCTAAGGAGTCAGAATTCTGACTTTAATTCCAAGAACATGAAAAAAAAAATCAGGATTTCTTTTTTTAAAGTCGGTATTCTCACTTTTTTTCCAGAACATTTATAAAAACAATTGTTGGTTTTTTTCATTTCTAAAGAATAAGTCAGAATTCGGGGATGGGGGGGAAATAGTTTCTTTATTTTTCATCAATCAAAAAAAAAGTCAGAATTCTGATTTAAGTCAGAATTTTGACTTTTTTTTTCTCAGTTCTGTTTTTCTTTATTGGCCCTCATCGTCTTCCGTACTTTTGTACAGTTAAAGACGGGGCGGTTTTTGTCAACGCTCCAGACGTATGTAGCAGCTTTGCCGCCGTTAGATCGGCCACATTTCTCCTTTCTTAATCTTTTCGTGATTTTTCCCCTCATTCTAACTCGTCTTCTGTCCGACTGTGCTTAGTCGTTTTGTTTCGTGTGATTGCTGGTGATTAGGCCGTTAGACGACCGCAGTGGGGAGGCCTCCTCAACCATACGCACTACCTCTCCGTCTGCCTGCACGGACTCCAAGCTGAAACGCATGAGCACGCGCACCCGATGCGCCCGCAGAGCTCTCCTCGTCTTACACTCGTGTTTGTGGCGGATTAAACGTGTGGTGGCGCTTTTGTTTGGCCGAGTCCGTCTGATTCTGGGTTGCAGATTAATGATTAGTTTCCTTCATGTTTTAGAAGCAGCAGAAATACGATGTTTTCCAGAAACTGCAGCCGGGGGGGGGGGGTGTTCAGGTGCCAAATCCGGGAGAAGGGTCTATCTGCGGCTCGCAAGACGGGGGCGTGTCGTAGAGTGACGTTACTCGACGACACGCCCACTAGGCCAATGAGAGCACGGTAAAATCTAGCCCCACCCCCTGACCCTTCCTCTAAACCTAACCAGACCCACCCACAATGTGACACGCCCATTATGGGACACGCCCACTTTAGGACACGCCCACTATGGGACGCGCCCAGTTTAGGGCACGCCCACTATAGGACACGCCCACCAGGCCAATGAGAGCACGGTAAAATGTAGCCCCACCCCTGACCCTTCCCCTAAACCTAACCAGACCCACCCACAATGTGACACGCCCATTATGGGACACGCCCACTTTAGGGCACGCCCACTATGGGACGCGCCCAGTTTAGGGCACGCCCACTATAGGACACGCCCACCAGGCCAATGAGAGCACGGTAAAATGTAGCCCCACCCCTGACCCTTCCCCTAAACCTAACCAGACCCACCCACAATGTGACACGCCCACTATGGGGCACGCCCACTTTAGGGCACGCCCACTTTAGGGCACGCCCACTATAGGACACGCCCACCAGGCCAATGAGAGCACGGTAAAATGTAGCCCCCACCCCTGACCCTTCCCCTAAACCTAACCAGACCCACCCACAATATGACACGCCCACTATGGGGCACGCCCACTTTAGGGCACGCCCCCCATGGGACACGCCCACTTTAGGGCACGCCCACCATGGGACACGCCCACTATAGGACACGCCCACTTTAGGAGACACCCACTATGGGACACGCCCACTATAGGACACGCCCACTTTAGGACACGCCCAATACGGGACACGCCCACTATAGGACACGCCCACTATAGGGCACGCCCACTTTAGGACACGCCCAATATGGGACACGCCCAATATGGGACACGCCCACTATAGGATACGCCCACTATAGGATACGCCCACTATAGGGCACGCCCACTGGGCTGCAAGCCGCAGATAGATCCACTTGAAATCCGGAGCCGCCGCGTTAGTTTTCGCTTTTATTTGGTTAAATGAAGCTGCTCCAGTCCTGCACCAGGACGGCTGTGGCCTGCAGTCACCGTGGAAGGAGTGTTGTTCAGATGGCCTCTTTAGGTGCAACTTTGTTATTGTTGTTATTGATAATCACTTGATCTCAGTTTAATTTTGTATCATGTGGAAATGGTTCAGAACTGGACTTTTTTTTAAATATATAAACGTATATGAATATAATGCTGTAAAGTGCAGTCATGAATTGAGAGATTTCTCTTTCACATCAATACAATAAAAAATAAAACCACAGTGAACACACTCGTTCTGGTTTCTGTTCAATTCTCGTTTCAACAAATATGAGGAAACTTTATGAAAATTACTGATGTGATCAAGTTCAGACCAACTTTGTAAACGATTGCAAAAAGAAAAGTGGTTTACATGGCCAACATATGCAACGATTATTTGCTTTTTTACACAATTTATTCTTTAAAATCCTCTTAGTTTGACTTTTGTGTGTAAAAAATAAAGTTTTAGATGTTTAGAGGTGGTCACAGTTCTGGCTGCTACGGTCATAAAAGATCTTACTGGTGCACTGCAGGGCCTAGTTTTTGGCTAAATTAAAAGTTGTGATGTCCGATATCGGCCTACCGATATTGTTTGAGATAAAATGAAAAATATTTA
Organism: Atherinomorus stipes; assembly: GCA_023101725.1. Taxonomy (NCBI): domain Eukaryota; kingdom Metazoa; phylum Chordata; class Actinopteri; order Atheriniformes; family Atherinidae; genus Atherinomorus; species Atherinomorus stipes. The sequence continues at coordinate 15,918 of JALJCO010000399.1, forward strand.
TCCCAAAAGGGAAATTCAATATAATAATAAGCTTGTACCTTTTTTTTTTTTTTTTTTTTTACAATATGACATGTATATATGAAATAGTAATACAACAATAATAATCAGTCTTGTTCTTCAGGGTCAGCTGCACAATACCGATATTGCTACAAACGAGATCCTACGAGATTTCGTCATTAAATTCAACAGTCGCCCTCAAATTATTTATTCCCTCAAATTAAAGAAGGAAAAAAAAAAATCATCTGTCAGTGAAACAAGATGAAATTGACAAAAGTAATAAATAAAAATTCTATGAAAATCATGAGATTGATTTTAAATTGTGGTTTGAAATATTAAAAACAAACACACAAAAAATAAAACAAACAAGCATGATGGTCCTGAAGCTAAAATATTGTTGAACACTTTGATTCAATCACAGCAATCAGGTGTTTCTGTAACGTCCAATCAGACGTCTTCACCTGCTGTCAGGTATGTTGGTCCATGTTCATGGGAAAGATGCTCTGATGTGTCTGAGACAGTTTTGTTTATTTGTTTTTATTATTATTATTTTTCAACCACAATTCAAAAGCAATATTTAATTTCACTAAATTATAATTTTGTGAATTTTTATTTATTATTAGTTTCTTGTTAGTAGAGTTTGTCTATTTGTTTATGACCCACCACCTTTTTATTTTATTATTATTATTATTATTATTATTATTATTATTATTATTGTCTTACACCACTGTGCCCAGTAGCACATTGTAATCAAGGCAAGATAAGCTTTTTTGTTTTGGGATACTTGGAATATGAACCTTTTCTTTTCTTTCTGTTATATGATGTTGCATATCTTCTATAAGTCTGTGGTAGAAAGTGCAATTAGCTTTGCAGCCATCTGCTGGGGCAGCAGCATCAGAACCAGAGACTTGAAGAAACTAAACAAGCTGATCAAGAAAGCTGGTTCTGTGCTGGGGATAACTCTGGAGCCGCTGGAGCTGATCGTTCAAAAAGAATGCTTCACAAGCTGATGAAGATAATGGAGGACACTTCCCATCCTCTCCACAACACGGTGAAGAATCAACAGAGTGTGTTCAGTGGGAGGCTGCGTCAAGTTCGCTGTAAGACGGAGAGATACAGGAATTCATTCCTGCCAGCAACCATCACCCTAAAGAACAAGACTAACTGACTTTTTGTTTATTTATAAAAAAAAAAAAAAAAAAAAAAAAAAAAAAGTGAGCTTTTACAATACTGAATTTCCCTTCGGGGATGAATAAAGTATTTTTCATTTCATTTCATTTCATATTGTATGAAATTAAATTGATAATTATACCCTTATCTTGGGATATTATATTAATATTATATTATATTAAGTAAGTAAGTAAACTTTATTTGTATAGCACTTTTCACAGACAGTCACAACGAGCTCCAAAAGGTAACAAAAAAACAATACAAGCAAGAACGATTAAAATACAGTAAAAGGTGAATAAATAAGTGAATAAAACAATCAGCTACGTGCTTTGGAAGGCTTGTGAAAACAGGTGCGTTTTTAACTGGTATTTAAATGTGTCCACTGAGTCCAGAGAGCGCAGAGACAGAGGGAGTCCATTCCACCGCTTTAAAGGACCGGTGGTCTCTGGTTTTAAAACCAGTCAGAGGGACCGTAAGCAGGTTTTGACCTGAGGACCTCAGGCTACGGACCGAAGTACAGCTGAATCAGACCCGTCATGCAGCCAGGCGCCTGTCCATGAAGGGCCCTGAAGGTAAGGACCAGGATTTTATAGTTTCTCCTGGAAGCAGCAGGGAGCCGATGCAGGGACTTCAGGGGGGGGAGTGATGTGTTTGTGCGGGTCAGGAGTCTTGCAGCAGAGTTCTGGACCAGCTCCTTCTCACTCAGGCAGGTAAACAGGCTGTTACAGTAATCCAGTCTGGAGGAAACAAAAGCGTGGATCATTTTCTCCAAGTCACCATGTGAGACGACTTTCCTCACCTTTACATTACATTCTTTCATCAGCGGGTGGCGCTGTAACGTCGCCATTACGTTGTTTAGTTGTGCGGCGCCTGAATGCGACGAAGAAGAAGAAGTGCGTCACGTGCTTCCGGTTAGCAAAAATGGCTCAAGGTGCGCAGAAATTTAAAGCTCAGCGTCCAGGAGCGTCTAAGAAACACCAGAACAAGCAGAAGGGCCCGAAGAGAGGAGGTAAGGTAGTAATACTATACCAGCTACTACCAAGTACTACCAGGTACTACCAGGTACTGACAGGTAGGTTTTCTAGGCAGGAGGAGGAGGAAGGTGAGCAAACGGCAGTAAACACGTTGCCTGACTGCGGACGTGTGAAAGCTGGTCTTAGAAAAGTTAATTTCTCTTAATTTTTCATTCTGATCGATTATTTAAAGCGCGAAACTTCCACATTAGCATGTAAACATGTTTGTTTGGTTTATTAAAGTGTTTTTCCGTCAGATTATGTGACAGAAACAATCTGACAACTTTTTCTCTCCTTAATTCATCTTTACTTCATTCATGAACTGTTAGAAACTGCAGGGTTGCTCCAAAATGGGTAAATAACTCACTTTGAATATTATTTCTCCTTAAAATATTGACGAATTTACGTTAATATAATTTACAGAGTGTGTGTTTGCCCCAATGCTAATATTAGTTATTAGTAGTTTTCACATTGTTTGGAGTCCCCTGCAGCAAGTAGAAAGGTTTTGAGTTTAGTTTATTTGCACGTTGAATATACATGGCATAAAAAAGAAGACTGATAATAAAGTGAAAGAAAAGGCAAAAAAAGCCCATAAATAAAAACATGGACAAGAAAAAAAGATAAATAGGATTTCAAGAAAGATATTCAATTAAAGTGACAATGATGGTAATTATTTTAAAAAAGGAATTGATACAAGTAGAAAGCTGATTAGCACTAAAAGAAGCATCCAGAGTTAAAACAAGAAAAGCGATGAAGACGAGCACATATGAAATATGATAAACATCAGTCAGATGACTTTTTAAACATGCGCGGTGGGAAGGCAGGAATCCGGTAACGACAACTATTCTGTTTTCTTTTGTGAAGGGAGAATCATCGCACCCAAAAAGGCTCCAGTGGTTCAGCAGCAGAAGCTGAAGAAGGTGATGTTTGACTCCACCAAAGCTTCACAAGTGCTCACACCCCCAGTTAAAGGAGGAAAAATCAGCTGTCAGGGAAATAAGATGAGATTAACAAAAGTTTAAAAAAAAAAAAAAATCTATGAAAATCATGACGTTGATTCTGAATTGTGGTTTAAAAGAAATATTAAAGACAAACACACAAAAAATAAACAAGTAAACAAGCATGATGGAGCTCTGAAGCTAAAATGAGACGATCACTGCAATCAGGTGTTTCTGTAACGTCCAATCAGACGTCTGCACCTGCTGACAGGTATGTTCATGGAGAAGATGCTCTAATGTGTCTGAGACAGTTTTATTTTCTTAAATTATTATTTTCAACCACAATTTAAAAGCAACATTTTAATTCACTAAATTATAATTTTGTCAATTTTTATTTATTATTAGTTTCTTTAGTTTCTTGTTACTTGAATTACGATTGTGAATTTAGCTTTTTGTTAAATTGGAGAGTGTGAATAATTTTCAAGAAGACTGTGTATAATGTGTGTATATATATATATATATATATATATATATATATATATATATATATATAGAGAGAGAGAGAGAGAGAGAGAGAGAGAGAGAGGTGTGTATGTATATATATCAGGGCTGGGCAATTAATCAAAAATGAATCAAAACCAACATTCAGAACAATCTTGCTCATTCTTTCAGTTATTTCTTTTAGAAATATTCATTCGATGACCATATATGGGCGAACTGTCTGTGCTTCGTTCATTTTTTTCCTTAAATCAACATCTGCTGCTCTTCTGTCGTGAAAATATTTGTAACAATACAGAAATAATTGCCAGTTAATGGTAATGGAGGCAACATGTCCACTGAATTGATTTTGATTAGAGGTCGTGCAGTAATGTTGTGCACCACCTCCGCGTTCTCCTGCAGGGCCTGGAGGTCGCCATCAGGAACAAGATCGAGCAGGAGGTGACCCAGAAGGCCAGCTCCTCCCTCCACAAGCCCCTGACCGTCCTGAAGGCAGCGGAGGAGAAGGGCAAGCCGGGAGCCCCCCACCCTGGAACCAGCGCCAGATAGAGAGGGCAGCCCCCCAGGTCCACTACAGCCATGACCCTCCCGGTGTGATGTCATTACAGATGGAGCATAAACCTGCTTTACCCCCAGAAGACCCGCCGTGGCGTTTGCTTCTGCATCCGCAGACGTCGGAGACGACGACTGCATCTGGACAGAAACGAACGCAGCGATATCGAAGCTGAAGTTTCAGCAGAACGTGACCGTGTTCGCATCATTTATTTATTTTCTAATTCCAGCCAGACGTGTGAGAGAAAATGAAACTGATGAAGAAGCTCAGCTCTTGTATTCTTTTGCTTTATAAACACTTACTGTAGCAGTTCTCTGTAGGGATCGACCGATACAGGTTCTTTAGTGCCGATACCGATGTTTTCTCCAGTGGACGGCGACACAACCTGCCGATATTTGGGGCCGAAACTGCATTTGACTCAAATTAATTATAATTAAGGATACAATTAAAAGTAATTTTACAACTTTCTTGATATAAACAGAACAAAGCTTCAAATAACTGTACAAAAATAAACTGTGCACGTGAAAACAAATACAAACTTGAAAAAAAGTGTGTTTATTTATATATATATATATATATATATATATATATATATATATATATATATATATATATATATACTTGTATGCAAAGTTGTCCTAAGTTATTCATACCTTCCAATTAAAGAAGGAAAAAAAATCATCTGTCAGTGAAATAAGTTCAAATGTGGAAAAAGTACTAAATAAAAATTCTATGAAAATCATGACGATTCTGAATTATGGTTTAATAGAAATATTAAAAACACACAAAAATAAAAAGTAAACAAGCATGATGGGGCTAACAAGCAGAAATAGTATCAGGTGTTTTCGCTAATATGCCAAAATATTTTTACACCTGTTAACAGGTATTTTGGTCCACATTTCACGGGAAAGGTGCTTTAATGTTATAATTTATAATTTTGTAAAAAGAAAATTCGTTTATTTGAATTACTATTGTAAATTTAGCCTTTTTAAATTGTGGGTGTGAATAATTTTGAGGACGACTGTGTGTGTGTACACATACACACACGTGTATGGATGGATATATATATATATATATATATATATATATATCCACACGTGTGTATACATATACACACGTGTGGAATATATATATATATATATATATATATATATATATATATATATATGCATGCAGGACTGTCTCAGAAAATTAGAATTCATGATATTCTAATATTTTGAGTTAGGATATTTGAGTTTTCTTAAGCTGTATGCCATAATTAGTAATATTAAAACAATAAAACTTGCAATATTTCAGTAAATTTGTAATGAATCCAGAATGTTTGACATTTTCATGTTTTTTTAATTGCATTACAGGAAATAAAGAACTTTATCACAATATTATAATTTTCTGAGAAAGTCCTGTATGTGTGTGTGTATATATATATATATATATATATATACATACATATATTTCGAGTGTGGGTATCGGTCAACACACCCGATGTGTCTGCGGATGCCGGTACCAGCAAAAAAAAAAACACAAATATCGGCTGGCCGATGTATCGGTCTGTCCTCATTTCTCAGCATGTGCTGTGATGATTCCGTTGCCAAACCTGCGTAAAGACGCCACACGGCTCCACTTCTGTTCCCATAACAAACAAACATTGTCTTTCGTGAGGTTTTTATTGAAGTATCTGCAGCTTCTGGTTCAGAGTGTGGTTGCATCTACATGTGTGGTGCTGATCCCGGCAGATTTCTGCAGCTGCAGATCAGCACGCTTTAACCGCCTCCCCGCGGGGGTGGGCGCGGAGGAAGCGGGGGAAGGAGTCCTTGGCCATCAGACTGTAGATCCTCTGCTGGGCGTCTCTGAACGTGTCGGCGCACGGACAGTCGGCGGCGTTTAGCAGGGCGTCGCGGGTCTCTGCGTCCAGGTTCACCTGCAGGGAGAAAATCAGATTTGACTTGATCTGCTGACAGACGACACGCACCCCCCTCCCTCCCGGTTCCTCGCCGCTGACCTCCAGCGGGGCGTCGGGGTGGATGAACCGGCTGTAGATGCTGCTGGCCTTGGTCCTCTGCAGGCTCGAAGGGGAACTCCTGAAGTCCTCGCAGGCCAGAACTGCAGGTTCTCCTCACTGAACTCTGAGCGCAGGAACCCTCCAAACGCCTGAAGGCCACCTGAGGGAGCAACGGAGAAACCGCAGAATCAAGACCAGAATCTGGACCCCAAAGCAGGTCTGAGGGGACGGTCTGCAGGTCTGCATGTGGACGAAGCTGAACACACGAACGCCGCTCTGGTTCTCACAGCTGCCACTTTTACATCTCTAAAAGAAACTTCCACATGACCTAAACATTTTATTCTCAGGAAAAACTCTCCGCGGTGTCCTTTAGAGGTTGAGCTTTGTACAAGAACTACTACACGAAAAATACAAAGCATGTATTTTATGAGATTTCTCATTTCTGAATGATGTTACATTTTAGAAAGAAGCTTTAAAACTGTAAAAGTTTAAATATCAAATGAACTTTAACTGAAGTAGAAATCTCATGTGCAAAAACAACGTATGAAAATGTAACTTTACTGTGTTTCATACAGATGTGGTGATTTTAAGTTAAAGTATGAAGTATAAAGTACACAGCACTTTAAAAAGAATTGAAGCATCCACAGAAGCATAATGTGGCATGCACGTCAATGCAGAAGAATTCTTATACACAAGATAGGGATGTTTGATGCTGCCTTTTTTACCGATATCTGATATACTCATATTTTCCATTTCTTAATTTCTGATATCGGCCGATAGTGATCTGTGTAGGCAATATCAAAGTTGTGTATCAAGTTGAAAGGTGGCCATATAGAGGCATGTTCAATATTCACTTTTTTACCGATATCTGATATACCGATATTGTCCAATTTTTAATTTCCTATATCAAACAATACCAATCTCTGCAGACAACTGTGTTGTTGTATTTCTCATATTCTGCTCCGAGAGCAAAGATCCCAAAATCTCCTGAACTCAGCCAGAGGAGTTCATGTTGGACATCTGGCTGCCAGATATCAGATACTAGCAGGTATTAGATACTACCATATATCAGATACTAGCAGGTATTAGATACTACCATATATCAGATACTAGCAGGTATTAGATACTACCATATATCAGATACTAGCAGGTATCAGATACTACCATATATCAGATACTAGCAGGTATTCGATACTACCATATATCAGATACTAGCAGGTATTCGATACTGCCATATATCAGATACTAGCAGGTATCAGATACTAACACATATCAGACACTAGCAGGTATTAGATACTACTATATATCAGATACTAGCAGGTATTAGATGCTACTATATATCAGATACTAGCAGGTATTAGATACTACCATATATCAGATACTAGCAGGTATTAGATACTACTATATATCAGATACTAGAAGGTATTAGATACTACCATATATCAGATACTAGCAGGTATTAGATACTACCATATATCAGATACTAGCAGGTATCAGATACTAACACATATCAGGTACTGGCAGGTATTAGATACTACTATATATCAGACACTAGCAGGTATTAGATGCTACCACATATCAGATACTAGCAGGTATTAGATACTACCATATATCAGATACTAGCAGGTATTAGATACTACCATATATCAGATACTAGCAGGTATCAGATACTACCATATATCAGATACCAGCAGGTATTAGATACTACCATATATCAGATACTAGCAGGTATCAGATACTAACACATATCAGATACTAGCAGGTATTAGATACTACTATATATCAGATACTAGCAGGTATTAGATGCTACCACATATCAGATACTAGCAGGTATTAGATACTACCATATATCAGATACTAGCAGGTATTAGATACTACCATATATCAGATACTAGCAGGTATTAGATACTACCATGTATCAGATACTAGCAGGTATTAGATACTACCATATATCAGATACTAGCAGGTATAAGATACTACCATATATCAGATACTAGCAGGTATTAGATGCATATATCAGATACTAGCAGGTATTAGATGCTACCACATATCAGATACTAGCAGGTATTAGATACTACCATATATCAGATACTAGCAGGTATCAGATACTACCATATATCAGATACTAGCAGGTATCAGATACTACCATATATCAGATACTAGCAGGTATCAGATACTACCATATATCAGATACTAGCAGGTATTAGATACTACCATATATCAGATACTAGCAGGTATCAGATACTACCATATATCAGATACTAGCAGGTATTAGATACTACCATATGTCAGATACCAGCAGGTATCAGATACTACCATATATCAGATACTAGCAGGTATCAGATACTACCATATGTCAGATACTAGCAGGTATTAGATACTACCATATATCAGATACTAGCAGGTATTAGATACTAGCATATATCAGATACTAGCAGGTATTAGATACTTCCATATATCAGATACTAGCAGGTATTAGATACTACCATATATCAGATACTAGCAGGTATCAGATACTACCATATATCAGATACTAGCAGGTATTAGATACTACCATGTATCAGATACTAGCAGGTATTAGATACTACCATATATCAGATACTAGCAGGTATTCGATACTACCATATATCAGATACTAGCAGGTATCAGATACTAACACATATCAGATACTAGCAGGTATTAGATACTACTATATATCAGATACTAGCAGGTATTAGATACTACCATATATCAGATACTAGCAGGTATCAGATACTAACACATATCAGATACTAGCAGGTATTAGATACTACTATATATCAGATACTAGCAGGTATTAGATGCTACCACATATCAGATACTAGCAGGTATTAGATACTACCATATATCAGATACTAGCAGGTATTAGATACTACCATATATCAGATACTAGCAGGTATCAGATACTACCATATATCAGATACTAGCAGGTATTAGATACTACCATATATCAGATACTAGCAGGTATCAGATACTAACACATATCAGATACTAGCAGGTATTAGATACTACTATATATCAGATACTAGCAGGTATTAGATGCTACCACATATCAGATACTAGCAGGTATTAGATACTACCATATATCAGATACTAGCAGGTATTAGATACTACCATATATCAGATACTAGCAGGTATTAGATACTACCATATATCAGATACTAGCAGGTATCAGATACTACCATATATCAGATACTAGCAGACATATTATCAGCAGCTTCAAAGCAAGTCAGTCTGTAGCAGCAGCAGCTGCACCGTAGTCACATGACTCTGAAAGGAATGCTGGGAAATGAAGTTCTTCCAGGATAACAGGGACTTTTATACATGCGACTGCCAACACCAACGGAACAAGATTTACTAACAAAATCTTGCAAGATTTTGCTTGTAAAGATATTGGTATGATGAAAACTGATATTTTCCAATATCACATTTTAATGCTGATATCGGTTGATAGTATTGAACATATCTAATTAGGAGTTAAACACAGGACATGTCAGTTTCCAGTACCAGTAGTTTTTCAGTACCAATATTTTCCATTATCGACCAATGATATCGGACATCTCTAATTAGTAGGGGTGGGAAAAAATATCGATACACTGAAATATCGCAAAATTTTTCGATGCCGACATCATATTGTTTTCAAAAACACAGTATCGATCTATTTTACTAACAAAATCTCACGAGATTTAATCGTTCTGTTATGAAATCTCACAAGTTTTTGTGAAATCTTGCGATATTTCCTAAGAAAACAATGAAATCTTGCAAGATTGCAGTGGTGAAATTGACCAATATCGCATTTTTAAGTATCAATATGAAATTGGCATATGAAAATATCGTGATATTTCAATGTATCAATATTTTTCCCACCCCTTCTAATCAGGAGTTTAACAACACGTTACATCTTGGACATTTTCCAGATTTTATCTGATAGGAGGTGTAATATTGTAACAGTTTTGCATCGAGTATTTGTTCGTCTCTGATGCTGATGTACTCTAATATTCCTGAAGTATTACTGATCATTTTATATGCAGACCTACATGGTGTTCCCTCACATTCTTCAGAAAACTAAACACGTTTGCAGCAGAGGAGGAGATACATGCTGAAAGAGGAAATAAAGAATCTTTACTTTTACTGTTTAGAAGAGTTTCCAGATCCTGAAGAATTTTCCCGTCTTGGACCCTGAAAAAGACAGAAAGTCAAAATTCACCATCGTTAAACACCGATATTCATAACAAGCAGAATTAGCAGGGCGTCAACTGGGGGGGGGTTGGACCAAGGTTATTCTAGTTAACTAAAACTAACTAAAAAACGAAAACTAAAATTGAAAAAATATTTTCATTAACTGAAGTAAAAGTAAGAATGACAGTTTTTTAAAAACTATAACTAACTTAAACTGTGTTGTGTCTTTACAAAACTAACTAAAACTAACTAAATTTATTGCAAAAACGTCCTTAGTTTTAGTTTTTGTAAATTTGTTTAATACATCAGGCTTTGGGGTTGATATGAAATCTGTTTCTACTTAATCTGTTTATTCTAATCTATTTGTTTTACTTCGAGTGACTTTTAATTTGATTTTGAATGTCACACAGACAAACCCTCAAATTAGAGAAATGGATCAATTCACAACAGTAATTCAAATGACAAGAAAATAAAGAAACTGATAAATAAAAATTTACAAAATTATAATTCAGTGTAATATTATATTGCTTTTCAATTGTGGTTGGAAATTTTAATAATAATAATAATAATAATGATAAAAAAATAAGCAAAACTGTCCCAGACACATCAGAGCACCTTTCCCATGAACATGGACCAACATACCTGTCAGCAGGTGCAGACGTCTGATTGGACGTTACAGTTTGTTTTTGTTTTTTTTATATTTCTGTTGAACCACAATTCAAAATCTGTCATAATTTTCATAAAGTTTTTGTTTATTATTACTTTTGTCAATTTCAACTTATTTTACTGACAGATTATATTTTTCCTTATTTAATTGGAAGGTATGAATAATTTTGAGGACGACTGTATTATAGTTTTATGGATATTCTTAAACTTTAAGATATTTTCTTAAATAGATGATTGTTTAATTTGTGTTGTTTTACTGTGGTGTCAACATTTCATGTTGTCCTGTTTGTATATCATGTCAGTACAAGTTATGTCTATATCACGTTTTTAAATTGTAATTATTATTATTTCGATGGGGCCGCGCACATTTATGAACATAAAATGTAAATATGCCAGATTTCAGCGTATCATCAGCGTAGAGTTGAGTATTGACGCTTGGACAGATATTGGATAAGTCATTTATACTGCATCTAATGAGAATAAAAGGGGTCCAAGTATGGAGCCTTGGGGTACTCCAACCTGGCAGTCTAAAAAAGATGATTTAATACCATTAACAGTCACACAATGAGTACGGTCACACAAATATGATCTCACCCAAGAAGTGGATTTTTCTGAAAAGTTAATTTAGGTCATCCTAGATAATAAAATACAACGGTTAACCGTATCAAATGCCCACATTTTTCAAGTTTTTAACTTTTTCTAAGAAATGATTTAATGCTGTTTCTGTAGAGTGATGGGTACGAGAGTCAAACTGCATGGGATGTAGAGGCATATGACCCTTTTTTAAATGAGTCATCAATTGCTTTGCAACCCATTTTTAGATCATTTTTAAAATAGTGGGTAATATACTAACTGGCCGGTAATTCTTTACATCAAACTTGTTCTCAGACTTAAAAAGAGGAGTAACTGTTGCCTTTTTAAAATAGCAACTATCTACGGAAAAAGATTCGGGCCACTGAAGAAAATAATTCTGACGTCAATCTCTGAATTCTGACATTTTTCAGAAATTAAAAAAAAAAAGATTTCCTGAAAGTTTTTTTTTTTATGTTTTAGAGGGAAAAAGTCGGAACTTTGAGATTAACGCATTGACTGTATATAATTACTGGACGTAGCTTCCGGTCTCTTCTGAATAGAGAAATGTGAAGCCAGGTGGGCGTGTCTTACCGTCGCCATCTTGCCGTGTCACGTACGTCGTCACTCCAGGAAAATCCTAAAATGGGCACAGCGCGGCCGCGGGGCAAATGATTGACAGCTGACGTACTGTGGGCTAAACGCTAACTGAGCTAACACGAAACTAAGAGGAGCTAACAAAGATAAGCCCCTTAAGCGGCATGGTTAAGGTAAGACATGCTTAGACTTGCAATTCGCTGACTAAACACCGCCGTTGTGCGACTCTGTAACAAACTGAGACCTTATTAAGAGCAAAGAAGGAGCTAACTAGGAGCCTCCGGTCGGCAGGCGGAGCTTCCGGTCTGCCGCATGTCAATCATAAGGACACGCCCTTAATTATGTGTAATTTGAAGAATAAATAACATCTAAACGAATGAGTTATAAAAAAATTCACCCCCCCTCACAGTTGACATGAAGGTAAACTTGACCTAATAAACCTAAAATGATTTTTTGAACCAGGCTGTAAACCTGTTTATTTCTGCTGTGAAGTCGGCGTTTTTAACATGGGAGTCTATGGGGATTTGCTCGCTCTTGGAGCCAGCCCCTAGTGGATGAAGGGAGGATTACAGAAAATGTCCATTTCCGGGTTGCATCACTGCTGGCCACCGGAGGTTGCCGCTTGGATTAACGTCAGAATTCTGTCTTTTTCAGAAACTGAAAAAAAAAAAATTTAAAATCCAGATTTTTTTTTCTGTTCTGGAAAAAGTCAGAATTCAGACTTATTTTCAGAAATTGAAAGAAAAAAAATTCTGGATTTTTTTTTTTTGTCAGTGGCCCGGATCGTCTTCCGTATCCACCTGCCTGCGGACCAAAGATAGAAATTAGCCAAAGGCTACAATTTTACATATTTACATGAAAATCTACATTAATATGTCTGCTCCCTATTTTAAATAAATGAATGAATTGACATTGAAATGCAGTTTCGGCTGCTGATATTCTGCATATGGGTATCGGTGGGGGGTCTTACTTCTGCTTGTGGTGGGTGTCAGCCAGGTGGCTCAGCTTCACTCGCATCTCTTTGGCTCTGAAACACACTAGTTCAAAATCACACAAGTTAGAATCGTTTACTTAAACATATCAGGATTAGTGATGCACGATATTGTCGGTATCGGTATTATCTGTTTTTTTTTTTTTTTTGTATGTTTCTTCTTTTAAAAAAAATTCCTGGGACATGGGAACATTTTTTGTCATTACTTGAAAAAATTTAAACAGCTCGAACGTTTTGTTTGCTGCTGTAGATGATGCAGAGCTGCATAAATATCACCTTAAATATCGTTGCTGCATGCAGAGCACAAACTACAGATTATATGAAGATTATATTTGATTTTAAAATATTAAATTATCGGTTATCTGTAACAGCCGTGATAAGCAGAAATTAGTGGTTATCGGTATCGGCTGTGAGAAGCAGAAATTATCGGTTATCGGTATCGGTGGAAATTGTTCTTATTGCTGATACTCACTTCTCCAGACATGAGGAGGGCAGCGAGGAGAGCCCTTTACACATGGTTTAAATCAGCTGATGAGCGAACCGAGCTGCGTTTTGTCTCCGTGGACAGTTTCGTCTCCGTCTCCGTCCCAGACAACATGGCGGCCTCTTATATGCGCGCGGACTATCTGAGCCGAGGATCTGCTGCGCGCGGAGCAGCAGGTGTGATGCTGGAGCAGCGATGAGAGGCGGGAACATGCTAGTGAGGCGTGCAGTTCTGATCGCGCGTCATACCAAGCAAACACGACGGCCACGGTCACGGTCACGGTCCACGGCCCGTCTGAGGACGAAAACACGGACTTATCCCACAGAGATGATGGAGGAGCAGGTGGACCAACAGCAGCGTTCACAGAAACAGGAGGAGGATGATGATGGATGAAGGCTGCGCTGATACAACTGTTGTTCCAACAACAGCAATACTAGTCTCTGATTGGTCCAAATCTAAACTACATGTACTTCCTGTCTTTTCTCCTTATTTTGCAAGTTATTCTTATTTTAAATCTTTATTGGGATTCGTCCAATCAGACGTCAGCACCTGTTGACAGGTACGTTGGTCAACGACTGTTTGCTTGTTTTTTTTTTTGTTTGTTTTGTTTGTTTAATTCAGCTACGATTCAAACAGAATATTTTATTTCACTAAATTGTTATTTTGTAAATTTTTTATTATTATTACTTTTTAGTTTCTTGTTATTTGAATAATTATTGTGAATTCAGCATTTTCTTTCTCTGGAGGGTGATGAATCATTTTGAGGACTTTTGTACAAACATGTTTACAACAATACAAAAAGTGATAAACAAAAACAACAACACAAACAGTCCAACAGTGAACAACAGAATGTTGAAATAATACGACCATGAGAGTATCAACTCCAGGGTATCGGTATGCCCATCCCTATCTGGCTGGTATTAAAATATCGACTCCAGGGTATCGGTATGTCCATCCTTACCTGACTGGTATTAAAATATCGACTCCGGGGTATCGGTGTGATGCTGGCTTCAGTAAGTCATGTCTACTGCCATGTGATTGGCTCATTAACTGGCTGTGTTAACAGCTACTGAGAGATGTACCTAATAAAGTGGCCGTTTGGTGAAGGCTGCGTGCGTGACGTGTTGGCCTGCACCAGTCCGGACTCTCGTGGGTCTGAAGCCTCTTTTTGACAAGTCGGGGTTCATCAGACTGAAGAGGATCCGGATGCAGCCGCAGACGCAGACGCAGGTTTGCGCTCGCGGCGGAGACGCGCCGCGTGCGTCTTTCTCGCTTCCTGCTTCGTCACCTCGCTGAAGGAAATCCAGCAGGACGGAGCGATCAGCTGGGACCCCTGAAACCTGCTGGATCCAGAGTCCGGCCTGCAATCCGGGTCTGACCCCGTTTATTTGTGGAGGGAAGAGCCAAATCCTGCTCGGTCTCGCTGGTCCTGGTCTCGCTGGTCCTGGACTCGCTGGTCCTGGACTCGCTGGTCCTGGTCTCGCTGGTCCTGGTCTCGCTGGTCCTGGACTTGCTGCTTTCTCCCAGAAACCTCCGCATCCGACCATGGACGGCGGGCCGGTCTGGAGATAAACACGCAGTGAGTCGCCAAATGGTCTCATACGTTTTATTATTAGACTATAACAACACCGATAACAGAGGATCAGATTAAAGGTGATTATCAGCTGCAAACGGTTCAGTATCGACCATAAAAAAACTGATTACCCGTAAACGCTTCATTCCGAAGAATGTTTTCAGAAGCCCAGAAAACCCACAAATATGAAAATAGCTGTTTGGCTGCAATCATTAACTGTCATTGTTGTTATAAAAGTATAATTCAGATTAGTAGGAAAGAGAAAAACAGCGTTTAATGTTTCATAAAGCAGAATGAAGGATGCGTTCACGGAGCTGAGGATTATGTTTTGAATTAATAAGCCACAGTGATGATTAGTGGACAAGCAAACTGATCCTCTGTTACACAGTACCTATTAATAAAGAGAGTACTCTCAAATTACACATAATGATATCATTTTAAGTAGTAGCCTACTCTAGTTTAAAAGTAAAAGTCACACATACAGTTATGCACCGACATATTTAGGCTATAAGATCAGAATGAGCCAGAAAACCTCCAAACCTCGGATCTTATCTCTTAACTGTGGTTCAGTGAATCAAGTCAAAGTACTTCACAGAAAAACGTTAAAAGCTTCAGACCCGGCTGGTTTTTTAACGCTGAATCAACGTCATCGTTCAATAACCGTTTTCTTTCGATGTTGCAAATGTAATCAACGTTAAAAAAAAGCAACGTCATTTCAACGTCGTGTTCCTCAACGGGTGAAACATGGTTTGAAGTGACGTTATTGTTATATTTGAGGTATTTTGTTAAGATGGTTGTAAAATTATTTTGATTAGACTTAACCTGCAGCTAAAAAACTGTTGATATTTCAAAGTTGAATCTGAGTTAACACCATTTTAGCCATTGTGTGTTCAACGTTGTTATGACATAGAATTAACGTTCATTCATCAACTGACGTTTCAACCTTTAAACGTTTAAAGTCGGCTCAGGAGAAAAAGAGATAACAGCCCAAAGTTGTGGATTTCTTGGTGTTTAAAAATAAAACAAACAAACAAAAAAACAACTCAATTTTTACTAGAACTAGTTGAAATTGTAGCCTAAACAAATCACCCGCGTGGCAACCTGACGTTCTTCAGCCAGATCAAATTTGCATAATCTTGGGGTAATTTTTGATGAGGGGATGTTTCTATGCAACATTTTAGGATTAATCAGGGACTGATTCCTTTAAATGTGAATCATCTCCGTAACGACGATAATGGTTTCATGGAGCAAAGTTGGACTAACACCCTATTCAACTGCCTCAACATGAAGGAGCTGGTTCGTCTGCTGTAAGAGAGGTCCGATATTATCGGCCGATATCGTCATGAAAATGTGATGTTAGAAAATACTGGCATCGGTTTTTACGTTTTGGAAAACACAACAAAAGCTTGTGGCTGCACATCTGTTGAGGCGTAAGAAAATATCTACACACAAACACTGCAAAAACTCAAATCTTACGAAGTATCATTTTCTAATTTCTAATCAAAATATCTCATCACACTCAAAATAAGACAAAATTACTTAAAGAGACACATTTCAGTGAGATATAGGAACTCGTTTTAAGGCAATACATCTTATTTCAAGAAATGTTGTCAAGAAAATTTTGCTTGTTCCATTGGCTGAATTTTTTTTTTTTTTTTTTTTTTTTGCTTATTACAATCAAACAAAAAATATTTGTTTTTCTTTTGCTCATTTTAAGTGGCCAACATATATATATTTTTTGCGTATTACAAGCTATATATATATATATATATATATATATATATATGTATATAGCTTGTAATACACAAA
Organism: Atherinomorus stipes; assembly: GCA_023101725.1. Classification (NCBI taxonomy): domain Eukaryota; kingdom Metazoa; phylum Chordata; class Actinopteri; order Atheriniformes; family Atherinidae; genus Atherinomorus; species Atherinomorus stipes. Next base: position 32,973 of record JALJCO010000399.1, read on the forward strand.
AAAATTCTGCCAATGGAACGAGCAAAATTTTCTTAACTACATTTCTTGAAATGAGATGTATCGCCTTAAAACGAGTTCCTATATCTCACTGAAATGTTTGTCTTTAAGTAATTTTGTCTTATTTTGAGTGTGATGAGATATTTGGACTAGAAATGAGAAAAATACACTTGGTAAGATTTGAGTTTTTGCTGTGAATATCATGATATTTTGTTTCTGTTTTGATAAACCTCTAGAATAATCCTGCAGCCTCCCCTGAACCTCCAGTAACGTGTCTGTCTTCCAGCAGCTGACTGCTCCATCATGGGACCGCAGCCCTCTTGGCTCCGGAGGGCGCAGTGCCAGGAACGTGAACCTGCCGGTCCAGACCAGGACAGAGAAAAGCACTGGGCCGAGCTGTTCGACCAGCTGGACCTCAACAAGGATGGACGCATTGACATCATGGAACTGCGAGCAGGACTGGCGGGCAGAGGGCTGTCCAGAGGCTCGCTGGAAAGAGTAAGACAGCAGGACACCTCGGACACTAATGTTTATATGCCACACAGAGAAGAGCGTGAGTCAGACGAGTACGATAGACAGACCCAGTCTCATGTCTCTTTTTTACCACTTGCCACCTAAAACGGGGTGACAAGGGGTAGGACTGGAAGTCACCCCCGCAAACCCCTTCAATGATCGCATAGGTCATCAGTGTAACGTTTCCAGGGTAACGTTAATGTAAAGTGAATGACATTTGTATCCCATGACGCCCTCCATGTAACGGAACACCAGTGGAAAAGTTTTAATTGATCATGTTATGGTGTGCACCCCTACTTTTTCCGCTTGCGCTCCTAAAAATGTATGTAATGGCCCACTGTGGTCCTGGTAAAAAAAAAAGAAAAATGTTAAAACAACATTAAACTCGACAATACAAGATTATAAAGCTTTATCTGTGGAGAAAATATTTATATTTGCGGAATTTTAAGACTTGGAAGCAGCCATCCTGTCAGCATTTGTCACACCCCTACTTTTAAAGTTCATCTGAAAACCCTTCATTTGAAGGGGCATATACCCCTACCCCTCTGTCCTAACAGGACCGAGACACCCTTACCCCTCTGTCCTAACAGGAATGAGACACCCCTACCCCTCTGTCCTAACAGGTTTGAGATATCCCTACCCCTCTGTCCTAACAGGACCGAGACACCCCTACCCCTCTGTCCTAACAGGTTTGAGACACCCCTACCCTTCTGTCCCAAGAGGACCGAGATACCCCTACTCCTCTGTCCCAACAGGACCGGGACACTCTTACCCCTCTGTCCTAACAGGTTTGAGATACCCCTACCCTTCTGTCCTAACAGTATTGAGATACCCCTACCCCTCTGTCCCAACAGGGCTGAGACACCCCTACTCCTATGTCCTAACAGGATTGAGATACCCCTACCCCTCTGTCCCAACAGGACCGAGACACCCTTACCCCTCTGTCCTAACAGGACTGAGACACCCCTACCCTTCTGTCCTAACAGGATTAAGATACCCCTACCCTTCTGTCCTAACAGGATTGAGATACCCCTACCCCTCTGTCCCAACAGGACCGAGACACCCCTACCCTTCTGTCCTAACAGGATTGAGATACCCCTACCCCTGTGTCCCAACAGGATTGAGATACCCCTATCCCTCTGTCCCAACAGGACTGAGACACCCCTATCCCTCTGTCCTAACAGGACTGAGACACCCCTACCATCTCTGTCCTAACAGGACCCAGACACCCCTACTCCTCTGTCCTAACATGACTGAGACACCCCTATCCCTCTGTCCTAACAGGACTGAGACACCCCTACCATCTCTGTCCTAACAGGACCCAGACACCCCTACTCCTCTGTCCCAACAGGACTGAGACACCCCTATCCCTCTGTCCTAACAGGACTGAGACACCCCTACCATCTCTGTCCTAACAGGACCCAGACACCCCTATCCCTCTGTCCTTACAGGATTGAGATACCCCTACCCCTCGGTCCCAACAGGATTGAGACACCCCTATCCCTCTGTCCTAACAGGACTGAGACACCCCTACCCCTGTGTCCCAACAGGACCAAGACACCCCTATCCCTCTGTCCTAACAGGATTGAGATACCCCTACCCCTCTGTCCCAACAGGGCCGAGACACCCTTACCCCTCTGTCCTAACAGGTTTGAGATACCCCTACCCTTCTGTCCTAACAGGATTGAGATACCCCTACCCCTCTGTCCCAACAGGACTGAGACACCCCTACCCTCTCTGTCCTAACATGACTGAGACACCCCAACCCCACTGTCCCAACAGGACCGAGACACCCCTATCCCTCTGTCCTAACAGGACTGAGACACCCCTACCCTTCTGTCCTAACAGGATTGAGATACCCCTACCCTTCTGTCCTAACAGGATTGAGATACCCCTACCCCTGTGTCCCAACAGGACTGAGACACCCCTATCCCTCTGTTCTAACAGGACTGAGACACCCCTACCATCTCTGTCCTAACAGGACCCAGACACCCCTATCCCTCTGTCCTAACATGACTGAGACACCCCTACCCCTCTGTCCTAACAGGATTGAGACACTCCTACCCCTCGGTCCCAACAGGACGAGACACCCCTATCCCTCTGTCCCAACAGGACCGAGACACCCCTATCCCTCTGTCCTAACAGGATTGAGAAACCCCTACCCCTCTGTCCCAAAAGGACCGAGACACCCCTACTCCTCTGTCCTAACAGGATTGAGATACCCCTACCCCTCTGTCCCAACAGGACCAAGACACCCTTACCCCTCTGTCCTAACAGGGCCGAGACACCCCTACTCCTCTGTCCTAACAGGATTGAGATACCCCCTACCCCTCTGTCCCAACACGACTGAGACACCCCTATCCTTTTGTCCTAACAGGACTGAGACACCCCTACCCTCTCTGTCCTAACATGACTGAGACACCACTACCCCTCTGTCCCAACAGGACCGAGACACCCCTACCCCTCTGTCCTAACAGGACTGAGACACTCCCTACCCTCTCCTTCCTAACATGACTGAGACACCCCTACCCCTCTGTCCCAACAGGACCCAGACACCCCTATCCCTCTGTCCTAACAGGACTGAGACACCCCTACCCCTCTGTCCCAACAGGACCGAGACACCCCTATCCCTCTCTGTCCTAACAGGACCCAGACACCCCTATCCCTCTCTGTCCTAACAGGACCCAGACACCCCTACCCCTCTGTCCCAACAGGACTGAGACACTCCTACCCTCTCTGTCCTAACATGACTGAGACACCCCTACCCCTCTGTCCTAACAGGACTGAGACACTCCTACCCTCTCTGTCCTAACAGGACCGAGACACCCCTATCTCTCTGTCCTAACAGGACCGAGACACTCCTACGCTCTCTGTCCTAACAGGACCCAGACACCCCTATCCCTCTGTCCTAACATGACTGAGACACCCCTACCCCTCTGTCCTAACATGACCGAGACACCCCTATCCCTCTGACCTAACAGGACTGAGACACCCCTGCCCCTCTGTCCTAACAGGACTGAGACACCCCTACCCCTCTGTCCTAACATGACCGAGACACCCCTATCTCTCTGCACTAACAGGACCGAGACACCCTTACCCCTCTGTCCTAACAGGATTGAGACACCCCTACCCCTCTGTCCTAACAGGACCGAGACACCCCTACCCCTCTGTCCTAACAGGATTAAGACACCCCTACTCCTCTGTCCCAACAGGACCGAGACACCCCTACCCCTCTGTCCAAACAGGATTGAGACACCCCCTACTTCTCCGTCCCAACAGAACCGAGACACCCTTACCCCTCTGTCCTAACAGGACTGAGACACCCCTACTCCTCTGTCCTAACAGGACTGAGACACCCCTACCCTTCTGTCCTAACAGGACTGAGACACCCCTACCCCTCTGTCCTAACAGGATTGAGACACCCCTACCCCTCTGTCCTAACAGGATTAAGACACCCCTACTCCTCTGTCCCAACAGGACCGAGACACCCCTACCCCTCTGTCCTAACAGGATTGAGACACCCCTACTTCTCAGTCCCAACAGAGCCGAGACACCCTTACCCTTCTGTCCTAACAGGACTGAGACACCCCTACTCCTCTGTCCTAACAGGACTGAGACACCCCTACCCTTCTGTCCTAACAGGACTGAGACACCCCTACCCCTCTGTCCTAACAGGATTGAGACACCCCTACCCCTCTGTCCTAACAAGATTAAGACACCCCCTACTCCTCTGTCCTAACAGGACTGAGACACCCCCTACCCCTCTGTCCTAACAAGATTAAGACACCCCTATCTCTCTGTCCTAACAGGACCGAGACACTCCTACGCTCTCTGTCCTTACAGGACCCAGACACCCCTATCCCTCTGTCCTAACATGACTGAGACACCCCTACCCCTCTGTCCTAACATGACCGAGACACCCCTATCCCTCTGTCCTAACAGGACTGAGACACCCCTGCCCCTCTGTCCTAACAGGACTGAGACACCCCTACCCCTCTGTCCTAACATGACCGAGACACCCCTATCCCTCTGTCCTAACAGGACCGAGACACCCTTACCCCTCTGTCCTAACAGGATTGAGACACCCCTATCCCTCTGTCCTAACAGGACCGAGACACCCCTACCCCTCTGTCCAAACAGGATTAAGACACCCCTACTCCTCTGTCCCAACAGGACCGAGACACCCCTACCCCTCTGTCCAAACAGGATTGAGACACCCCTACTTCTCCGTCCCAACAGAACCGAGACACCCTTACCCCTCTGTCCTAACAGGACTGAGACACCCCTACTCCTCTGTCCTAACAGGACTGAGACACCCCTACCCCTCTGTCCTAACAGGACTGAGACGCCCCTACCCCTCTGTCCTAACAGGATTGAGACACCCCTACCCCTCTGTCCTAACAGGATTAAGACACCCCTACTCCTCTGTCCCAACAGGACCGAGACACCCCTACCCCCCTGTCCTAACAGGATTGAGACACCCCTACTTCTCAGTCCCAACAGAACCGAGACACCCTTACCCTTCTGTCCTAACAGGACTGAGACACCCCTACTCCTCTGTCCTAACAGGACTGAGACACCCCTACCCTTCTGTCCTAACAGGACTGAGACACCCCTACCCCTCTGTCCTAACAGGATTGAGACACCCCTACCCCTCTGTCCTAACAAGATTAAGACACCCCTACTCCTCTGTCCTAACAGGACTGAGACACCCCCTACCCTTCTGTCCTAACAGGACTGAGACACCCCCTACCCCCTCTGTCCTAACAGGATTGAGACACCCCTACCCCTCTGTCCTAACAAGATTAAGACACCCCTACTCCTCTGTCCTAACAGGACTGAGACACCCCTACCCTTCTGTCCTAACAGGACTGAGACACCCCTACCCCTCTGTCCTAACAGGACCGAGAAGAGCTGAGGAGGAGAATTAGCTATGTAGCATTAGCTAGTGTTAGAACTCATGGCTGTTCCTGGGTCAGATTATCTGGGTCAGTGACTCTGGACTCGGGGGCCATGACAACATTCTTGGGTGATATCAGATGGTTGTGGAAAAAAGATCAAATAACAAAAGGACCACTCATTTCAGATTGAAGGTGGGTTATACGTTAGGTTTTCCACTCACATAGTTTTATTAGAAAAGATTTTAATGTTTTTATGAGTTCACAAGTTTGTAATGAGGGGGGTTTGGGTGAGTTTTCCCAGGAGGGCCAGAAGAGTCGAGGAACACCTGGTCTTTCAAAACTGCATGTAATTGTTCCTTATAGTTTGTCAATAAAAACATTTTAACTCATTTTAACTGTCCAACCCTTCATCTGTACGGTGGATTACGTCTGAGAGGATCATATAAATGTGCCCCTGCGTGATGGTTGAAGAAAGGACACCTGTACAGTCCTATTAACCTGTTACACACATGCTTATGAGTGTACGTGTTTAAAAGAAATGTTTTTTTAATTTAAGCATCACATCCTCCTCTTTCTCTCTCGTCCGGTGAAAAAGTGTAACCTCTCCTTTCTCAGAACGATGCAGAGCCTCCGGATTCCTCTGAGCTGCAGTTTGTGTCCTTGGTTAGTTGTGCTTCAGGAGTTAACCTTGTATTGTGAAAACACACAAACTGCCCAGCTCAGTCTGTTTTGGTAAAAACTCTCCGGCCCACCGTCTTTCCCCCGCTTTGCTTCCTCTTGTCCCCTCTCTGTGTTTCATTTCATGTGATGTGAAAATAAGGAGGGAAGAAACAAAAATAAGTTTCTAAAGTCAAAATTCTCTCTAGATACAATGAAGTTTAGACTGTTGGGGTAAAAGTTGTGTATCTGTGAGTGTGTACTTGTACTTGCTACATTGTGAGAACCATTTTGCACATTTAACCAACAAAGTGAGGACATTTTGGCTGGTCCTCATTTTAAAAAACCCCAATAAAAACCCATTTTTGAGGATCAAGATTTGGTTTTACAGTTTAGGTTACAGAAGGGTTTTGGTTAAGTTTCGGGAATGCATTATGTCGATGACTGTCCCCACGAATATAGAAGTACAAGGATGTGTGTGTGTGTGTCTATTTTGGTAGAAGGAGCCAACTCTTGTAAGCTGAGAGGTGTAACCTTTCTCTCTGCCGTGGCGTCTTTTCATGTTTAAATCATAACCCACAGCCTTTTCAATATACCTGTGTGTGTGTACGTGTGTGTGTAAGTGTGTGTGTGTGCGTGTGTGTGTGTGTAAGTGTGTGTGTGTGTGTGCACGTGTGTGTGTAAGTGTGTGCGTGTGTGTGTAAGTGTGTGTGTGTGCATGTGTGTATACAATCCTCGAAATTATTCAGACCCTCTAAGAAACTGCTAAAATCAGTTCACAGTAGTAATTTAAATAACAAGAAACTAAAGAAAGTAATAATAATCAAAATTGACTAAATAATGATTTAGTGAAATAAAATATTGCTGTTGTACTGATGAGGTGGAACGGGAGATTCTCATCGTGATGAGGTGGAACGGGAGATTCTCATCTTTATGAGATGGAATGGAAGATTCTCATCGTGATGAGGTTGAACAGGAGATTCTCATCATGATTAGGTGGAACGGGAGATTCTCATCATGATTAGGTGGAACGGAAGATTCTCATCTTGATTAGGTGGAACGGGAGATTCTCATCGTAATGAGGTGAAACGGGAGATTCTCATCGTGATGAGGTGGAACGGGAGATTCTCATCGTGATGAGGTGGAACGGGAGATTCTCATCATGATTAGGTGGAACGGGAGATTCTCATCATGATTAGGTGGAACGGGAGATTCTCATCTTGATGAGGTGGAACGGGAGATTCTCATCGTGATGAGGTGGAACGGGAGATTCTCATCATGATTAGGTGGAACGGGAGATTCTCATCATGATTAGGTGGAACGGAAGATTCTCATCTTGATGAGGTGGAACGGGAGATTCTCATCGTGATGAGGTGGAACGGGAGATTCTCATCTTTATGAGATGGAATGGGAGATTCTCATCGTGATGAGGTTGAACAGGAGATTCTCATCATGATTAGGTGGAACGGGAGATTCTCATCATGATTAGGTGGAACGGAAGATTCTCATCTTGATTAGGTGGAACGGGAGATTCTCATCGTGATGAGGTGGAACGGGAGATTCTCATCGTGATGAGGTGGAACGGGAGATTCTCATCATGATGAGGTGGAACGGGAGATTCTCATCATGATGAGGTGGAACGGGAGATTCTCATCGTGATTAGGTGGAACGGGAGATTCTCATCTTGATGAGGTGGAACGGGAGATTCTCATCTTTATGAGATGGAATGGGAGATTCTCATCGTGATGAGGTTGAACAGGAGATTCTCATCATGATTAGGTGGAACGGGAGATTCTCATCATGATTAGGTGGAACGGAAGATTCTCATCTTGATTAGGTGGAACGGGAGATTCTCATCGTGATGAGGTGGAACGGGAGATTCTCATCGTGATGAGGTGGAACGGGAGATTCTCATCGTGATGAGGTGGAACGGGGAGATTCTCATCATGATTAGGTGGAACGGGAGATTCTCATCATGATTAGGTGGAACGGGAGATTCTCATCTTGATGAGGTGGAACGGGAGATTCTCATCATGATTAGGTGGAACGGGAGATTCTCATCATGATTAGGTGGAACGGAAGATTCTCATCTTGATGAGGTGGAACGGGAGATTCTCATCGTGATGAGGTGGAACGGGAGATTCTCATCATGATGAGGTGGAACGGGAGATTCTCATCATGATTAGGTGGAACGGGAGATTCTCATCGTGATGAGGTGGAACGGGAGATTCTCATCATGATGAGGTGGAACGGGAGATTCTCATCGTGATGAGGTGGAACGGGAGATTCTCATCATGATGAGGTGGAACGGGAGATTCTCATCATGATGAGGTGGAACGGGAGATTCTCATCATGATTAGGTGGAACGGGAGATTCTCATCTTGATGAGGTGGAACGGGAGATTCTCATCGTGATGAGGTGGAACAGCAGATTCTCATCTTGATGAGATGGAACGGGAGATTCTCATCTCGATGAGGTGAAACGGGAGATTCTCATCATGATGAGGTGGAACGGGAGATTCTCATCTTGATGAGGTGAAACGGGAGATTCTCATCGTGATGAGGTGGAACGGGAGATTCTCATCCTGATGAGGTGGAACGGGAGATTCTCATCTCGATGAGGTGAAACGGGAGATTCTCATCTCGATGAGGTGAAACGGGAGATTCTTATCATGATGTGGTGGAACAGCAGATTCTCATCTTGATGAGATGGAACGGGAGATTCTCATCGTGATGAGGTTGAACGGGAGATTCTCATCGTGATGAGATGGAACGGGAGATTCTCATCTTGATGAGATGGAACGGGAGATTCTCATCTTGATGAGATGGAACGGGAGATTCTCATCGTGATGAGGTGGAACGGGAGATTCTCATCTTGATGAGATGGAACGGGAGATTCTCATCTTGATGAGATGGAACGGGAGATTCTCATCTTGATGAGATGGAACGGGAGATTCTCATCGTGATGAGGTGGAACGGGAGATTCTCATCGTGATGAGGTTGAACGGGAGATTCTCATCCTGATGAGATGGAACGGGAGATTCTCATCGTGATGAGATGGAACGGGAGATTCTCATCTTGATGAGGTGGAACGGGAGATTCTCATCTTGATGAGATGGAACGGGAGATTCTCATCTTGATGAGATGGAACGGGAGATTCTCATCTTGATGAGGTGGAACGGGAGATTCTCATCTTGATGAGGTGGAACGGTAGATTCTCATCTTGATGAGATGGAACGGGAGATTCTCATCTTGATAAGGTGGAACGGGAGATTCTCATCGTGATGAGGTTGAACGAGAGATTCTCATCGTGATGAGATGGAACGGGAGATTCTCATCTTGATGAGATGGAACGGGAGATTCTCATCTTGCTGAGGTGGAACGGGAGATTCTCATCGTGATGAGGTGGAACGGTAGATTCTCATCTTGATGAGATGGAACGGGAGATTCTCATCTTGATGAGGTGGAACGGGAGATTCTCATCATGATGAGGTTGAACGAGAGATTCTCATCGAGATGAGATGGAACGGGGAGATTCTCATCTTGAAGAGATGGAACGGGAGATTCTCATCGTGATGAGGTTGAACGAGAGATTCTCATCGTGATGAGATGGAACGGGAGATTCTCATGGTGATGAGGTGGAACGGGAGATTCTCATCGTGATGAGGTGGAACAGGAGATTCTCATCGTGATGAGGTGGAACAGGAGATTCTCATCGTGATGAGGTGGAACGAGAGATTCTCATCGTAATGAGGTGGAACGGGAGATTCTCATGGTGATGAGGTGGAATGGGAGATTCTCATCGTGATGAGATGGAACGGGAGATTCGCATCTTGATGAGATGGAACGGGAGATTCTCATGGTGATGAGGTGGAACGGGAGATTCTCATCTTGATGAGATGGAACGGGGAGATTCTCATGGTGATGAGGTGGAACGGGAGATTCTCATCTTGATGAGGTGGAACGGGAGATTCTCATTGTGATGAGGTGGAACGGGAGATTCTCATTGTGATGAGGTGGAACGGGAGATTCTCATCGTGATGAGGTGGAACGGGAGATTCTCATCGTGATGAGATGGAATGGGAGATTCTCATCTTTATGAGATGGAACGGGAGATTCTCATGGTGATGAGGTGGAATGGGAGATTCTCATCGTGATGAGATGGAACAGGAGATTCTCATCGTGATGAGGTGTAACAGGAAATTCTCATGGTGATGTGCTGGAACGGGAGATTTTCATCGTGATGAGGTTGAACAAGAGATTCTCATGGTGATGAGGTGGAATGGGAGATTCTCATCGTGATGAGATGGAACGGGAGATTCTCATCTTTATGAGATGGAACGGGAGATTCTCATGGTGATGAGGTGGAATGGGAGATTCTCATCTTGATGAGGTGGAACAGGAGATTCTCATCGTGATGAGGTGGAACGGGAGATTCTCATCGTGATGAGGTGGAACGGGAGATTCTCATCGTGATGAGGTGGAACGGGAGATTCTCATCGTGATGAGGTTGAACGAGAGATTCTCATCGTGATGAGGTGGAATGGGAGATTCTCATCTTGATGAGATGGAACGTCAGATTCTCATGGTGATGAGGTGGAATGGGAGATTCTCATCTTGATGAGGTGGAACGGGAGATTCTCATCGTGATGAGGTTGAACGAGAGATTCTCATCGTGATGAGGTGGAATGGGAGATTCTCATCTTGATGAGGTGGAATGTGAGATTCTCATCGTGATGAGGTTGAACGGGAGATTCTCATCTTGATGAGATGGAACGGGAGATTCTCATGGTGATGAGATGGAACGGGAGATTCTCATGGTGATGAGGTGGAATGTGAGATTCTCATCGTGATGAGGTGGAACAGGAGATTCTCATCGTGATGAGGTGGAACGGGAGATTCTCATCGTGATGAGGTGGAACGGGAGATTCTCATCATGATGTGCTGGAACGGGAGATTCTCATGGTGATGAGGTGGAACGGGAGATTCTCAAAATGATGAGGTGGAACGGGAGATTCTCATGGTGATGAGGTGGAACAGGAGATTCTCATGGTGGTTTTAAGACTCATAGTCAAGCTGAATTACATCTTTTCCAGACATCACTTTGCTTACGTCATGTTTTGACCACAACTTCAACCCTACAAAGATAGTAAAGTATTTACTGCACACGTTTACAACCTGCTTGCTGACCTGCTGTAAAGTTTTTGGTCCCTGACCAAATGTTTGTCGAATGCTCAGCTGCTGTTTCTCACTGCCTCTCCTGTCTGTGTTGTCAGATGGTGAAAGCCGGGGACACCAATCAAGATGGAGTCCTGGACTTTGACGAGTTTGTCCAGTATCTTCGTAACCACGAAAAACAGCTCAAACTCATGTTTCACCGCCTGGACAGGAACAATGATGGTTAGTAGCTCACAGCAGACGGTTGGAGGAGCATTCATGGCCGTTATTTTCTCCAACATATTGTCTCAGTCTCACTGTGTGGGACTGCTGCTATCTGCAGGTCAAGTAGATGCAGCAGAGATTCGGGACTGTCTGCACTCCATTGGTGTGAACATTAGCCTGGAAGATGCCAACAGGATTTTGCTCAGGTCTGTTAACTATGCAGGAACTCTACACCTACAGATCCATGTAGCTGGACAAGAACATTTCTATTAACATAATCAGCAAGCTGTTGCTTGGATTTGTTTTTAAATCATTTTCTTAAAATCAAAGTAAGTAATTAAATAAACTTTATTTATATAGCACTTTTTACAGACACGGGGTCACAAAGTGCTTCACAATGACAAAAACCTCAGAACATATAAAAAGATAAAACCTCATTAAGCATAAGAACATGAAAGCATAAAAACAGAAAACAATGTGTTAAAACAAAATAATGCTATCAGAGACAAGATTCGGTCAGGCAGGACTGGAATGCCTGTCTAAACAGAAAAGGTTTTAGGAGTCTTTTAAACACATTTGCTGAGTCCAGAGAGATCAGGAGGGAGTTTGTTCCATAGCTGGGGGGCAGCAGCTGTAAAAGATCGGCCTCCCTCGAGTTTTAAAGCAGGTTTGTGGGACCATGAACAGGTTCTGACCAGACGACCTCAGACTCCGAGTGGAGGTGCAGGGCTTGATTAGGTTGCAGATGTAGGTTGGAGCCTGTGATGTGGGCCCTCCGGTTGGTTCTGGTCAGAGTCCAGCAGCTGACTTCTGGACAGCTGTTACAATTATCTAACCGCAAAGATACAAATGCATGAATTATGGTTTCCAGTTCATCCCTGGACACCATGAATCTAAGCTTGTCCACATCACGCAAATGAAAGAAGCAGCTCTTCACCAGCCATGGTGGTCTAGTGACGTGGCCGCATCAAAGAGACCTCAAACTTCCTCAATTTAGACCGAGCCAAGTGGCTCGAGTCGCCTATATGCTGTTTGGTAGCAGGGATGATGCTATGTGGGGGGATAATCATCATCTTAGTTTTTCCAGGGTTAAGTTGAAGGCTGTTGCCACTTAGCCTCTGCTTCACCTGCAACTTAAGCCCCGTTTCCACCAGCGGGTCTGGGTCGGGTCGGGCCGGATCGGTCCACCTTTTTTTTCGTCTCCACAGATAAAAACTGGGACGGGTACCCTTATATCCAACCCGACCCGGCCTACTTTTTCGGTACCCTTCGGTAGGGGTACTGATCTGACCGATCCGGACCAAAGAGGTGGAGCTGATACACATCAATAAAACAAAGCAGGGGTGACTCCTTTTGTTTCTGTCCCATGTGGTGGGGGGTTTTGGTTAAAAGGTGGACGGTGATGATGTCACGCGATCACGCAGCAGCGCTTTCCGGTTAATACTCCGCCTCCAGGATAAGGAGACAGTTTGCTGTGGGGGCGCAACGTGAAACCAACACATCCGTACCAAAGCCCACCCGATCCGGCCTGGCCCGACCTGACCCAGACCCGCGGGTGGAAACGGGGCTGAACATTCAATTGTAGTTTCTAGTTTAGGGGTTCTCAACCTTTTTCATGATGGGGCCCAAGTTTTCAGTCCAAACTGGTCCAGGTTCATCTTTAACTCTGTATCAGTGTAATGATCATTTCTGGTTTATTTCTTTAATAACTAAAGCAAATCCAGCTGCTTTAACAGACTTATATCACACGTATAATTCATGGAATAAAATCAGACTCCTACAAGAACAAATCAGAATTAGGCTATAAACACAAAATCTACAACATTTTACTACAAAAAGAGGAACAACAGAAAAAAATGATGGAAACTGATTTAAAAAAGAGATAAAATGCTGCAGTAATAGATCACATTGAAAATAAAAAGGCTCAATTTAAAAAATCTGTAAAAACCTGGATTTTATTTGTTTAGACAGGAAATTAAAGCACAAAATTTCATTGGATAATTTATTTATTCAAATTTTTTTAAAGAATGTCCAAACATCACAGACATTTTTTGCATCTATAGCTGATTTTCTCTCTTTTTTCCTTAAAAAATTCCTTCTTTCCAACGAGTGTAGATGTTTGCTTTCTAGATGAAGCTTGCAAATGAAAGATTCAGGGCTTCAGTCAGTTAGCATTAGTACTAACGTTAGCATTAGCTGGTGCTCCATCTAGACTTCTCAGCTCTGCTTTGTTATCTCCACTCACTAATCCGTATTTAATAAATTGGAGTGGATTTTTGCCTTTTAGGGGCGGTTTGGGACCATTTTTGTCTTCATTATTTAGTTTTAATACTTTTTTGACAACGTTAGCTACAGGCTAGCAGCTAGCTGAGTGTCTTCTTCTGCTTGTTTGTTGAACTCTGACAAATTACCGCCACCAGGTGGGGGGAGGCTACATTGCAACTCATCCAGTCATAAATAACAGTGAAATATATACTGCCCTCACGGCCCACATGTGTAAAAGGCCCTCTAGGTGCCACTCGAGGCCCGAGCTTGGGCTGCGGCCCTGTGGTTAAGAATCGCTGGCCTAGAGAAAGGACATACGATAGGAACAGAAGGGGACCCAGGACAGAGCCCTGAGGTACGCCACACTCGAGGTTGCGGGGCTCGGACATTATGTAGTCAGCAAGAACGCTAAAGCTCCTATTGGCCAGGTATGAGGTGAACCACTTAAGTACAGGGCCCGACATCCCAGTCATGACCCGCAGCCTGTTCACAAGTATCAGGTGGTCGACCGTGTCAAAGGTCTAAGACAGATCTAGTAGCACCAACACGGTACATTTCCCAGAGTCTGCAGCCATCGTTGTGTCGCTGGACACTTTCAGTGATGCTTTGACTGTTGGGCTCCATCTTTACAACTTGAATATAACTGCGTTAGCTTTATGTAGAGCAATGAGCTTTAGCTTCATCTCATTCTTAACTATTGTGTTTTTCATGAAGTATGGACAAGGACGGGACCATGACAATCGACTGGACCGAGTGGCGGGACTACTTCCTGTTTAACCCTCTCACGAACATGGAGGATGTGGCACGCTTTTGGAAGCGTTCAATGGTAAAGTCGTGCATGCTAACATACGCACAGCTTGTATCCGACATCTTCGCCGCGCTGATTCTGATCACCGTGGTTTCAACAGATGCTGGATATCGGCGAGCAGCTGACAGTCCCGGACGAGTTTTCAGAGGAGGAGAAGAAATCTGGCTACGTGTGGCGGCAGCTGGTGGCCGGAGCCTTGGCCGGGTCTGTGTCACGGACCGGAACCGCCCCCCTCGACCGGCTCAAAGTCTTCCGACAGGTCAGTCCACGACGGTTCTCGCGATCCTTTACGCTGCTTCCCCCTCTGCAGAACGTTCTCCGTCTTCTCTGGCTCTAACAGGTGCACGGCTCCTCCGACTTTAGAGGCAACGTGCTGAGTGGTTTCCAGTACATGTTGAAAGAAGGCGGACCGTGGTCGCTGTGGAGGGGCAACGGGATGAATGTCCTGAAAATCGCCCCGGAGACGGCCATCAAGTTCTCTGCTTATGAACAGGTGAAGAGCTCTGGAGCGTGAATGCATGTCTGACCCTTCTTATCTGTTCTCTCGTTCTCGATTTTGCTGTTTAATACCTGTTCATGTGAACGCAAACTCAAGATGCCATGGAGTCTGGTGCAGCCGGACCTAATAGTCTAATAGTCTGGCCTTATAATACGCAGGGTGTGATTTGCTGGGGGGTCTGACCACTGAGTAATAAGGTTCATTCGGACTGTAGGAACCTTTTGGAGTTCCTAGAACCTTTTTAGCTCCTACTCTGAGGCAGGGGCTTTTCGGGGTTCCATAGGAACTGATATACGTAGATGTTTGGTGATTGGTAGAACAGGTAAGCCCCGCCCCTTGCGTGATCTCCGCTTCTTCCGCCCCGCCATATTTAAAAAGTCCCACAGCTGTTACAACTGTTTACCGACATCGTAATAACAACAAGAACTATTCCAACAGGAGCGTACCGATTCATTATTAAATCGATGCATCACAATGGTGCACGTCCCGAATCCAGAACTGTTTTAAATGTCCAAAAGCAATTATTTTATACTAATTTAATGACCGGATACAGCTGCAAAGTGTGGCAGTAGCGTCTGCGGCTGCCGCCCGGACGCTTTAGTGGACAGACAGGACGTTATGTGATACATATGAGCGTGATGATGGAAAGCTGGTAAGCAGCTTTATAACAGCTTTGAATAAAAGAGATGAGAAACCTCAGTTTTGTATCAGATCATCTGGGGCATAAATTTGTTTCTGTCGCAGACGATTGCGTCAAACATGGTTCCCATCCAGTTTCCTCCCTCATGTGCCAACGCAGACTGATGGGGAACGTAGTTCTGATAACTAAACTCCAGACGGGTAGTTATAGGAACTGCCTGCCTAGAATCTCTCTGTCCAAATGCGCCTATAGTTCCCCTATCGAATGCCGTCTACTCAGTCGTTTGATGTGAAATCGGCTTCTCGTTTGTACTCGATCAGAATGTGCGGATCACGCAATGTAACTGGAGAAAAATCTTGAGTTAATTAGTTCACTTTCTCCAAGTGGTGCTAGATGGAACCACCAGATTACAGCAACTACGCTAAGCTAAGCTATGCTAAGCTAAGCTAAGCTAAAGTCAGTGCTGCCAGATTCAGAGAATGACTGGATCGGCTAGAAAACGCTTCTGCCCTGTCCAACTCAGGGGACTGTGGGGCAAGGCTCAATTTCACCCAGGGGGGGGGCATATGCCTTTAAACACTGGGTAAATGTGGACAAAAGGTTTAAGCACGACACGGCAGAGTCAGTGGGTTATCTGCATAAATCCACTACTTCCTGGACTTCAGCAAGCTCCTTTGTTTCCTGTCTTTCATTATTTGATTAATCCAGGTGTGCTTGATCTCAGTAACCATGGCAACAAAGGCCAGACACACCTGGATTAATCAGTTTGTCCAGTCAAAGGAGCTGGCTCGGGAGGTATTGGAATTGTGCATAGACCAGCAGTTCTCAACCTTCATGATGGGGCTCAAGTTTCCAGTCCAAACTGGTCCAGGTTCATCTTTAACTCTGTATCAGTGTAATGATCATTTCTGGTTTATTTATTTAATAACTAAAGCAAATCCAGCTGCTTTAACAGACTGAACCTGTAAAATGTGGCTGATAAACATGAATAACATCATATAAAAATATATTCTGAGATGGTCACAAACACATTTATATCACACGTATAATTCATGGAATAAAATCAGACTCCTACAAGAACAAATCAGAATTAGGCTATAAACACAAAATCTACAACATTTTACTACAAAAAGAGGAACAACAGAAAAAAATGATGGAAACTGATTTTAAAAATTTGATAAAATGCTGCAGTAATAGATCACATTGAAAATAAAAAGGCTCAATTTGAAATAATCTGTAAAAACCTGTATTTTATTTGTTTAGACAGGCCATTAAAGCACAAAATTTCATTGAACAATTTATTTATTTAAACTTTTCTTATAATTTTTTTTTAAGAACTTCTGAACATAACAGACATTTTCTGCATCAACAGCTGATTTTCCCTTTTATTTTTAAAAGTCCTTTCTTTCCAACGAGTGTTAGATGTTTGCTTCAGGGCTTCCGTTAGCGTTAGCGTTAGCTTGCCCTCCATCCAGACCTCTCAGCTCTGCTTTGTTATCTCCACTCACTAATCCGTATTTAATAAATTGGAGTGGATTTTTGCTTTTTAGGGGCGGTTGGGACCATTTTTGTCTTCATTTTTTTTGTTTTAATACTTCTTTACAACGTCACCTACAGGCTAGTGGCTAGCGGCTAGCTGAGTGTCTTCTTGTACTTGTTTGTTGAACTCTGACAAATTACTGCCACCAGGTGGGGGAGGCTACATTGCATCTCATCCATAACATAATAAAAAACAGTCTTAGAACCCATCAAACTTGTGTTTTCCTCCAACTCTGTAGATCAAGGCTAAGATGCGTGGCAGTAATGAGACAAGAGCTCTGAGGGTTCATGAAAGGTTCGTTGCTGGTTCCTTGGCTGGAGCAACAGCTCAGACTGCCATCTATCCAATGGAGGTAATAACAGGGTAATAAACATTAAACCCTCAGACTGCATCAAGGTAACGGTCTTTCTGGATGTCATGAAGATGATTTCCTCCCTCTGTCTTCGTGGTGTTCCCTTTCTCTCCCCTTCAGGTGTTGAAGACCCGTCTGACGCTCAGAAAAACCGGCCAGTACTCGGGAATAGCAGACTGTGCCAAGCAGATCCTGCAGCGGGAAGGTGTCACGGCCTTCTACAAGGGCTACATCCCCAACTTACTGAGCATCGTCCCGTACGCCGGCATCGACCTGGCCGTCTACGAGGTGGGACGCGTGAACGCATGCTTCCCTCACATCCACCTGCGATCCTGTTCACCTTCTCCCTCCGTTTGAACCCACAGACGCTGAAGTTCTCGTGGCTGAACAGGAACAGAGGCTTAGCCGACCCCGGGGTGATGGTGCTGGTCGGCTGTGGGGCGGTTTCCAGCACCTGCGGGCAGCTGGCGAGCTATCCGCTGGCACTGATCCGCACACGAATGCAAGCACAAGGTTAGGATGACGGCGCTCACACCGAGGCGAATAATGACGGATAAAAAACAGCACGGTGGAGGTCATGATGATACGACTGGAGGACCAAACACACAGTCGTCCTCTAAATGATTCTTCCCTTTAAAATAAAGAAGGAAAAAAATCATCTGTCAGTGAAATAAGACGAAATTAACAAAAGTAATAATAAATAAAAATTCTATAAAAATATAACAGAAATATTAAAAACAAATACACAAAAAAGATAAAACAGGTAAACAAGCATGATGGGGCTCCGAAGCTAAAATTTTATTGAGCAACACTTTGAGCCAATCACTGCAATCAGGTGTTTTCTGTAACGTCCAATCAGACGGCTGCACCTGTTGACAGGTATGTTGGTCCATGTTCATGAGAAAGATGCTCTAATGTGCCTGGAACAGTTTTGTTAATTTTTTTAATCATTATTTTCAACCACAATTCAAAATCAATATTTTATTTCACTAAATTATAATTTTGTAAATTTTTATTTATTATTTGTTTCTTTAGTTTCTTGTTATATGAATTACTGTTGTAAATTTGGCCTTTTCTTTAACTGAAAGGTATGAATAATTTTGAGGACAACTGTACACTGAAGTATCGATATAACTGGACTAGTATCGATCGATATTGATACCAACATTTGTTATTTGTTTCAATCCGCCCACTTCTCTGAATCTGGGGATGACAGCGGTTAGTTGAGTGCTCATTCATCACCATCTTCACAAACTTTCCTCTTTTTTCCCGCCAGCTTCGGTGAAAGGAGCTCCGAAGCTCTCCATGCTGTCCCTGCTGCGCAACATTGTGACCCAGGAGGGCGTCGCCGGACTTTACCGAGGCATTTCTCCCAACCTGCTGAAGGTCGTCCCGGCTGTCAGCGTGTCCTACGTCGTCTACGAGTACACCAGGATACTGATGGGCGTGGACATCGAGGGTAGGAGGGGGAGGAAGGAGAACGGGTAGTGAAAGGAGAGACGTTCTGATGTGGGTTTTTATCTGCCAGCACGTGCAGATCTGCTGTCAGCATGAGAAATGAAGCTCTGTCTGAGGATAACCCTGCAAGCTGGAGGATGAAGATGACGGAATGAGAAAACGGAGATGTTGCACGGTATAACACGTAGCCTGCCTCCAGCGGGACTGACAGCGGGTGGAAGCAGTTCAGTGCATGTCAGCAAACACTAAACGAGCATCGTGCGGCTGCAGTGACTTAAAACGATAAAGCTTGCATGAACTTGCAAGTAAAACCTGGAAGGCAACTGACATTCCTTCAGCTTTATTTTCTCTACCAGGTGGTATATAGAGAAGACGAAGGGCTGAGGAAGAGGAGCCTGAAGGTGCTGCACAGCAGTGAAGCTACAAACTCAGGACTTTGGCTGACATGTTGGAAACAGCTGCCACAAACTGCAGCAGTTACTGAAATTATAACCTGGAGGAAAATGAAAACAGGTCGCACGCTGAGCTGCCTCCTGACTGCAAGTGTTGATATTAGGGATGTTCGATATTGGTTTTTTTTAACCGTTATCCAATATTGTTCAACTCTTAAATTCCAATATCAGCCGATACCGATCTCTGCTGACAACTGTGAGGTTGTATCTTTCATATTCTGAGAAATACAACTATAATCTGCTCCGAGAGTAAATATCCCGGTGTTAAATACTCACTTTTTTTTTTTTTTTAAAGGATTTTTTGGGCACTAGTGGCCTTTATACAACAGTGTATAGTGACAGGAAAGGGGCAGAGAGAGTGGGGAGTGACATGCAGCAAAGGGTCTGAGGAACTGTAGCCTCTGTTCATGGGGCGGCTGCTCAACCAACTGAGCTAATCACCGCCCCTAAATACTCACTTTTTTAAACCGATATCTGATGTACCGATATTATCCAACTCTGAATTTCCAATATCAGCCAATACTGATCTGTACTGACAACTGTGAGGTTGTATCTCAAGTTGAAAGGTAGCCATATAGAGGCATGTTCAATATTATTTTTTAACCAATATTTGATATACCGATATTGTCCAATCCTTGATTTCTGATATCAACCGATACCAGTCTCTGCACTACATTCTGCTCCGAGAGTAAAGATCCCAAAATATCGTTAACGCAGCCAGATGAGTTCATTTTGGACATCTGACTATCAGATACTAGCAGGTATTAGATACTACCATATATCAGATACTAGCAGGTATCAGATACTACCATATATCAGATACTAGCAGGTATTAGATACTACCATATATCAGATACTAGCAGGTATCAGATACTACCATATATCAGATACTAGCAGGTATCAGATACTAGCAGGTATTAGATACTACCATATATCAGATACTAGCAGGTATCAGATACTACCATATATCAGATACTAGCAGGTATCAGATACTACCATGTATCAGATACTAGCAAGTATTAGATACTACCATATATCAGATACTAGCAGGTATCAGATACTACCATATATCAGATACTAGCAGGTATTAGATACTACCATATATCAGATACTAGCAGGTATCAGATACTACCATATATCAGATACTAGCAGGTATCAGATACTACCATATATCAGATACTAGCAGGTATTAGATACTACCATATATCAGATACTAGCAGGTATTAGATACTACCATATATCAGATACTAGCAGGTATCAGATACTACCATATATCAGATACTTGCAGGTATTAGATACTACCATATATCAGATACTAGCAGGTATCAGATACTACCATATATCAGATACTAGCAGGTATCAGATACTACCATATATCAGATACTAGCAGGTATCAGATACTACCATATATCAGATACTAGCAGGTATCAGATACTACCATATATCAGATACTTGCAGGTATTATCAACATGTGTCTAATTCTAATGTTTCTAACAACTTGGTAACTTAACCAACAACTTAAAACCAGACATATTATCAGCAGCTTCAAAGCAAGTCATTCTGCAGCCGACCGTGCAGGTCTCTGTAGTCTAGGGCTCGGAGAAAATATCGATACACTGAAATATCGCCATATTTTCATATGCAGATTTCATATTATATTTAAAAAACGTGATATTGATCTGTTTTACCAACTAAATCTCATGAGATTTCATTTTTTAAAAATATTGGCCCCAAAGAAACCTGATACCAATATTTTCCTATATCACATTTTAATGCCAATAATCGGGGATAATATCAGAACTGGGAATTTCCGAGTTCAAATGGAATGCAGCATTATACGTGCTGGACCAACGCTGATGGAACAATATCTCGCAAGATTTTGTTGTTCCGGAACGGAATCTTGCAAGATTTCGTTTTTAAAAATATTGCCCCCCCAAAAAAGTACCAATATTTTCCCGTATCACATTTTAATACCAACATCTGTGGTAATATCGGAACTGTGAATTTCCGAGTTCTGAGTTGAAATGGAATGGAATGCAGCCTTATACATGCTGAACCAACACTGATGGAACGCTGATTTCATTTGTAAAATATCGCGAGATTCCCTTCCGGAACAAGGAAATATCACAATATTTTGTTCATGAAATCAAAGATTTTGTTTTTAAAAATGTCGTCCCAAAAGAAAGATACCAATATTTTCTTACATGACATTTTAATGCCAATATCGGCCAGTAATATCGGACATCCCTAATTGATATGCTATAAAACGTGTCCAAAGATTTCATATTTTACTAAAAGAAATCTGCCAAAGCCGCACAGAGAAGCACAAATGATTCACTCATGTACTGTTACTATGCAGAAAACCTCTTCCCTTTGAAGAACACTAAGGTCCAGTGCCACACAGTATTTTCATTGTGCGAGAGACTCGACTTTGTCATGATGAAAAAAATATATTGTATTTAAAGCTGGTGCATATTTTTATCTGCAAATAAATGTTGCTTTTGCTGCTTTTAGATAATTTCCACTGAACATTTTACTGAAAAATTAATTTATAAATGTTGAGAAAATGCAGATATCTGTTAAACATGACAACCAATTGACCACACAAATAAACCTGTTGTGTTCAATATGACATAGGGCTGAAAAAATATCGATACACTGAAATATCGCAGTATTTTCATATGCTGATGTCATATTGATATTGAAATCGATATCGATCTATTTTACTTACAAAATCTCACGAGATTTCGTCGTTCTATCATGAAATCTCGTGGGTTTTCATTGGTAAAATAGATCAATGTCAATCAATTCTTGAATATCAATATGAAATCTGCATATGAAAATATCCCAATATTTCAGTGTATCGATATTTCTTCCCAGCCCTAGTAGGACACTGTAAACGATGTGTCTACATTCTATGAAAGCATGTTTGTTTTGTTGTAAAAACTCTAAAAAACTAACAAAAAAAACCAACAACTAAGAAATAAAAAAAAAATTCAACTATTTGGTGTTCGATATTTTTATTTATTTCAGTCATATAAAGAAAATACCAGTTACAAAATATTCAAATTTTACCCATACTGATACTGAAACTGAAAATGATGTAATATTCATTTCTTGTGCTAAATAAGAAAATACTTCTGCTGCAGATCCAGGAGTTTCCAGAGATGTAATGATGTTGCACGGTGGGCGTGGCCTAATATTTGTTCCCATGAGTTTTGTTTGTTTGTTTCTTCTTATTATTATTTTCAAGCACAATTCAAAAGCAATATTTTATTTCACTTAATTATAAATTTGGTCAATTTTATTTACTATCAGTTTCTTGTTATTTGAATTACTATTGTGAATTTAGCTCCTTTTCTTAATTGAAGGGTATGAAAAATTTAAGTATACACACACACACACATATTTGTTTTTATATCCCTGTGGGGTATATCCATTGCATTCCTTAGCCCCTTACCCGAAACCTGACGCCCATAACTGCTTGCCTAAACCCAACCCTTGTCCTAATCCTAACCAAAATCTAATTGTAATTTAATCTCTAAAACCTAATCTCGACCCTCAAAACGGGGTTTGGACCCGTGGGGACCGGGAAAATGTCCCCACGAGGGCAAGACGTCCCCACAGTGATGGTAAAACTCCGGAACATGGTCCCCACAATGTTGCAAAAACGCGACCACACACACACACACACACACATATATATATATATATATATATATAGATATAGATAGATAGATAGATAGATAGATAGATACATACATATACATATACATATACATATACATATACATATACATATACATACACATATACATATACATATACATATACATATACATATACATATACATATACATATATACATAAGATTTAATTTTATTTCAGGAGCCTTACATTGCTAGCTGTATTATTATGAATATGTTTGGATGATAAAGCTGATTAAATCTGTCCAGGGTCATTTTCTTCTCTTCTACTCTGGTCCGTACTGGAGTCAGAGGGGGGCGATATTTGGCGTTGCACCGATGGACGATAACCATTTAACGGGCTAAAGAAGAAGAAGGAGGGAGAAAACCCGGGTAGGCGAAGCACTGATTGGTTATTTTAAGCACGGGAAGTTTGCCGGCGTGCTGGCTTTTACTCACATTTGAGTCCCCAGTCCGCTCCTGTTAACCTTCCCGCTTCTGCGCAGCGCGACCCGGACAAAGCTACCCAGCCTGTCCCCTGTGTGTGTGTCCATTAAGAGCAGTATGTCCGATTACGGCGGCCTGCCTTCTAACGGAGTAGGTGCTGCGTTGAAAAAGGATGCCTTTGCAGACGCTGTACAGCGAGCCAGACAGGTAATAACTGCCTGATCAGAAGGGGAGGCAGCCGGGGGAGCTAGTCGCTGGTGGGAGGCGCTGCTAGCTTCACCGATTATAGCACAAGTTAACGAGCTAGCAGGCTAGCTAGCAGCTATGCCATTCATTCGCACGTTCCTGTTGACAGATACGCTGAAAATGTGAACGCGGGGGCGCGAGCGACGACTTTTTATTGAGGTTTATTGTTTACCTTAATATAATGACCGAACAAAACTTCCATCTTTCTGTTAGATTGAGCGTAAATAAGCTAACTTTGCTAGGTTAACCGTTAACTACAGTTAACAGTGAGGTGATATTGAAGGTCCATTATCCTTCCCTCGGCCCACATATGAGAAATGTAATTTACCAAACATGTTCCAACTTGCTTTGACAAAGATTTTATCCTAGAAAGCTACGCTATAAGTGAATATTACACTCGCTAAATCATATTAGCATATATGAACCAATTAAAATTGCATTATAAATGTCAGTATTCACGACAAGGTTACGATTTCAGCTAATATTTGCTTCCTTTTAAACTATATATTAAATTAGTTTCTGTTTCAGTGGATATTTGGGAGAAAATATTAGGTGTTTTTGTTTTTAGGAACAACTCCTAACTGAACGTTTTACTTGGCTTATGTACCTTTTAAAATTAAAAGCCTTGAGGTGTTAAAACCAGAAAATTATACTTTTTATTGCTTCGTAAATGCCTGATAATTATATAAAAATTGTTATATTGTTGTGATTCAGTAAGACTTCTTAAAAATGTATTTATTTATTTATTTATTTTTAATTAAATAGGATTGAGTGTGGCACCCTTACAAATAGTACTGATGGGCAATATAAGAAATTTTCCTGTTGATACGATATCAGCGATTTTTCAGTGATACTGTTCGTTTTTGTCCCTTAAGAAATCGATATACTAACCAACTTTGGTATCAGTATCAATATTTGTATTGTAGGGTTGCTCAATTATGGAAAAAAAAAATCATTATTATGATTATCTTGGAGAATATTGAAATCACAATTATGAAAACGATTATTTTTTTTTAGTTAAACAATGCATTTATTCTACCCAAAAACATTTTGTTATTGATAATTTATGCAAAACACAACACGCCTCCCTCTCTCTTCAGCTTCGTGAATGTAGGTATTGCGCATGCTTTTTTCTTTCAGAAATTGTGTAAAGAAAAATGGTGCACAAATTGTTTCAACTCGTTTATATGAGTTTGGAGATTTTTTTGACGTGAAAATTGAAATAACGATTACATTTCGATTAATTGCACAGCCCTATATCGATCCGCCCAGCACTGCCTGCTGTCCTCATTTTTATTGGCTGGTTGGAAATGTATTGGAGCTTCTCTTTTGTTGGTGCACATCAGGGTTACTAAAGCCGGTCCTACGAGAGCTGCAGTCCTGCAGGTTTTCAATGTAACCCTGTTTCCAGCACACCTGAGTCAGATTACATGGCTCCAACAGCCTATGAACTCTGCACAATGGGTCAGGTGTGCTGGAGCAGGATTACTTTGAAAATCTGCAGGATTGCGACTCTCATCGGACCGGCTGCACTTACCCTGGTGCACGTGATGACATCACAGCATCCTGCACAGATGGACAAATACTGTAATTCATCTATCCGACCAACATCTTTCTGATCAGAGATTCCAGCTGACGTGTTTGGGAGAAGGGTTTTCTTTTTTTAATTTATAATCTTTATAAACTGTCAGAATGCTCGATAATCCTTAACTCTTTCAGTTTCTAACAAAAACGTCCCGTTCTGTTCAGCTTCCACCATCCTGACTGAATCTGCTACGTCACGTACAGTCGTGCTCAAGATTGACACCCTCCAATTAAAGAAGTAACAATATCAGCTGCCAGTGAAAGGGGATGAAATTGACAAAAGTAATAATTAATAAATAATTCTATGAAAATCATGACACTAACTTTGAATTGTGGTTCAAAAGAAATATTTAAAACAAACACAAAAAAATAAAAGCCAACAGGCATGATGAGGCTCTGAAGCTAAAATGTTTTTGAGCAACTGTTCAAAAAGACGTCTGCACCTGGTGACAGGTGTGTTGGTCCACATTTCACAGGAAAGGTGCTTTAATGTGTCTGGTTCACTTTTCTTTGTTGGTTTTTAAAAAATTATTTCCTGCCATAATTCAAAAGCAACATTTTATTTCACTAAATTATAATTTTGTAAATTTCTATTTATTGCTTTCTTGTTTGAATTATTGTGAATTTAGCCTTTTCTTTAATTGGAGGGTATGAATCATTTTGAGCACGACTATAACCCCCACCTGGTTCAAGTATGCGCAGAAAAACGTACTGCAGAAATGATCGTAATGAGTGTTTACATGCTCGTTTTTTTTCCTGCTGAAGATGGTATAAAGGTTTTAAAAATCCGTCTCCATCAGATTGAAAATTGCTACGGATCAGCTGACTGTTCACATGACGCGTTTTTGTTCTGACTGCCGTTCGATTGGATCAGAACTGCTCCATGTAAACGCCGCTAATAATGTTTGGAAACTAGAGATGCACCGATCAAGTTTTTCCAATTCCGATACCTGGTCTGATATCAGCCTATACCAGGGGTAGGCAACTCCAGTCCTCGAGGGCCGGCGTCCTGCAGGTATTAGGACTTTTCCTGCTGCACCACACCTGACTTCAATCAATGGGTAATTAGCAGACTTGTGCAGCCAAACTCTGGAAATCAGGTGGTGCGTTGAAGCAGGGAAGCCCTGAAGACCTGCAGGATGCCGGCCCTCGAGGACCGGAGTTGCCTACCCCTGGCCTATACCGATCCATGCTACTCTTGAATGAATGAACTGCATCCCTCGCCATGTGAGTGAAGGCATCAAGCTTGATAGGGATGCATGATAACCTTTTTAAAAAAAAAAAAAAACGATATCGACGATAACGGATAATTTTAGCTCCTACTGGCTGATACTGATAACTGATAACCGATATCATGATTAGGTTTGTATGTGCGTTATCAATACTGTTATTTATCCCAATGAAAACTATCAGTAAGCTGCTCAAACATTTTCTAAAAGATATCAAACTATTCGATATCTCAAATGCACATCAACTGAAATAAGGTGCATTGCTTACTGATACAAAAAAATCTACTTGAACTGATGCAAATACATTCATCAGGATATTAAACTGAAAAAGTCCAAGAAATAAAAAAAAACATAGAAAATTATGCTGACACGTCAGATTCAAACATTTATTGTATTTTAACACAATCTGACATTTTTTATTTGTAAAAAACAATAATGACTGACAGGTCAGACTTGAGTAAAAGGAGCATTTTTAAACAACAATAAATCACGTCTCTTAATGTGAGCAGAGCTCTTTTTTGCTGTTGACAAAAATAACATATTAGGGCTGGTAAAAAACATCGATACACTGAAATATCGCGATCTTTTCATATGCAGATATCATTGATATTTAAAAACGTGGTATCTATCTGTTTTACGAACTAAATCTCATGACATTTTGTTGGTAAAATAGATTTCTGTATGAAATCTGGATATTTTTTTCCCAGCCCTAACATATGTCATCAGGGCCAGTTGCCATGATATTGGACTTATGGGAATGATGTAATAATTTCCTGTTATTGGCCCGATAATTATTGTGCACCCCTAAAGCTTGACATCAACGTTTAGCCTTGTTTAAGGTAACAAATTAACATAGATATAAATGTACTTATTTATGAACAAATAGTGTACATTTATTACAATATTGATAAAACATAAATAACTGGATCGGAATGCTGGATCGGCCACATTCATCCAATAGCTGATCCAGCTAATTAGTCCGTATCGGAGCTGATATCCGATCCGAGATCAGTGCATCTTTACTGGAAACAAATCACATCTCTGTCTTACCGTTCGTCTGATTGTAGCTTCTGTTAAAGACCCACAATGCAACTTTTTGACTTTAAAAATAGGACTGGGCGATAAACCGAAAATTTACCTACAGCGATAACCGACTTTTTTTTCCCCCATGTCGGTATATTCGGTGCTGCGGCCCCTTTAAGAAAGCCGGCGGTGGAATTGCCGCACGAGACGTTTTTGTTCTCGCCGACTTGCCATAGTTTCTTGTAACGTGACATTCCTGCACTGCAGCTTCGTGTTTTTCATCATCTTTTACATGTTTTCTGTACAACACATGTCATAAAATGATCAGTGACGTTTATTTGATGTCGGTGTAAAGTGATAAATGTTTGAAGGAACGTTGTTTGTGTTAAACGTTTTGACAACGGTAGTGATGCTAATTGCGTTAGCCTGTATGGATTTTCAATGTTAAGTTAGCATTCATGCTAATCGATAGTCGTGCGCATTTAATGGGAGACTCGGCACTGGTTTTCATGGACACAAAGTAATAGATTCTTATTTACATATGAGCAAATAACTCATTTGAGTTAATCAATTTAATAATGAATAATTCATTCATTAATTTGTATATTTGTAAGCTCCAGTTAAGGCAGAATATCTGTTTTAATAAAATGGAAATAAAAGTAGGTTTTGGCTGTTTTGGCTCGTTATAGGTAGGTTTATCGTCCATTTATCGTTACAGAGGTGAACTGCTCAATATATCAAGATATTTATTTTTGGCCATTATCGCCCAGGCCTACCTAAAAATCTGCGTTTCTGACTCGTTTTGATGCCACACCAACATTCATTATGCACATTTTCGAGTCGTCACTGCCCAGTGGCGTCGCGGCTGTGACGTTGCAGCTGACTATTGGTTGCAGCACCGCGTCACTTACTAGCAAACGGATATGAAGCAGGCGTGAATGCTGCGGGTAATTTGAACGCATCATGGAGGTTCCAGTAAAGAAATTCAGGGAAACATTAGCGGAGGAAGAGGAAACTGCTAAAAGTTGCGTTGTGGGTCTTTTAAGGATAAATCTGATCCTCTGACTCCTCAGTCAGCCAAAGAGATGTAGAAATATTCTTTTCTGAGCGCCTTTGCTGACATGTCTGGTTCGTACTTACTGTTTCTAGATTGCAGCTAAAATAGGTGGAGATGGTGCACCAGTGTCGAACAACGGAGCTGAAAGTTATCCATTCACAGCACAGAAGCGATCCCTGGAAGAAGCAGGTTGGAAATCACAACAAACCGGCATGTGTTTGCGTTTGTGTGCTGACTTTGTTTGTAATGCTCCTTTTTTTTTTCCTCCCAGATGAGCCAAATGCGAAGAAGGTAGCATCACAGAGTGAAAGAGATTCAGCCATGTGTAGGTTTGCTTCCACCACAAACGCCTCCTCTGATTGGTCTCCATCAGCTCTAACTGTTGTTTGTGTTTACAGCTATCGGAGCACAGCTCGCTGCGTTGTCTCAACAAAGGTACGAATCATTTTTAGTGCTTATTTTACATGAACGGTAGGTTTTGGAAGAGGTCATCTTCACTGTTTCACATTGCAGCGGTGGGAGGCCCTCAACAATGACGGAAGAGTTCCGGGTACCGGATGGCATGGTCGGTCTCAGTGAGTACACGGACGTACGCCTCCTAAACTATACGGCAACGTCTGCGTGCTGCATCCGCTCTAACTAAACTGAAAATGTCTGCTGTTCAGTTATTGGCAGAGGAGGTGAACAGATCAACAAAATCCAGCATGACTCTGGCTGCAAGGTCCAGATTGCACACGGTGAGCAAAGTGTCAGCCCCACGTTTTTATTTATCCTAGTACAGATCCCATGGACTGTCCAGCTGTCCTTGATTTGATCAACTGTTGCAATAATTCGCAGACAGCGCCGGCCTCTCTGAAAGAAGCATTTCTCTAACGGGGTCACCAGACGCCATCGAGTAAGTTTGTCTTGACGTTCATTTTTTAGATAACGAAGCAGCTGAAAGAGCGAGTTCAGGTTCTTTATCTGTCTGATTAGGGATGCACGATGTAATCAGCCCCCTGTCGATATCGGCCTTAAAACTGAATATTGGACATCGGCTACTGTAGTCATGTATACATACATCTGCATTCACATGCAGCATGACTTTTCATTAGAACAAGTCATCATAAACAACACATGAATTAATATATCAAATCAGTCATTTTTGGTATAAAAGTACAGAAAATTGTTGGTATTCCGCTGTAGCTTTGGTTCCTTTAATAATTAAATCTTTTTCTCATTGGAATTTCTCTCCAGGAGAGCGAAAGCGTTCATCGAAGACATCGTGTCCAGGGGTCACGAGTCGAGCAACGGGCAGCCAGGCTCGATGCAAGAGATGATCATCCCTGCAGGCAAGGCTGGCCTCATCATTGGCAAAGGAGGCGAGACCATCAAACAGCTGCAGGTGGGAGTCGTGGTCGTGTCTACGGTAGAACGGGTTCCTCTCATGCTGGTGTGGGCTTTGCCTGCCGTTTGATTTTAACCAGTGTAATGTCCCGTAAACACTCGTAGGAGCGCGCAGGAGTTAAAATGATTCTCATCCAGGATGGATCTCAGGCACCCAACGTAGATAAGCCCTTACGCATCATCGGGGACCCCTACAAAGTGCAGGTATGTGTTCACGGACTCCAGTGTTTGAGTTTGAAATGCACGTGGGCCACGTTGGTCCTCCCATCGCCTCTTTTGTTTCACCTTTGCAGCAAGCGAAGGAGTTGGTGAACGAGATCCTGCGAGAACGGGATCACGCTGGCTTCGGAGAGAGGAGCGAGTACGGGTCGAGGATGGGGGGCGGCGGCATCGAAGTACGTACGCGTGACAAGTTGCGTATGATCAGAGTTTTAGATCATGGCTGAGTCTCCACACGTCTTCTGTAATTTTACAGATCGCTGTGCCCAGACAGTCTGTGGGCGTTGTGATTGGTCGAAGTGGAGAAATGATAAAGAAGATCCAGAATGACGCTGGAGTGAAGATCCAGTTTAAACCGGGTAAGCGCCACATGCAGACTGGACGCCATGTTTCATACCGAGGTCCGCAGTGTACAGTCATCTAAATGATTCACACCCTCCAGTTAAAGAGAGGCTGAATTCATGATATTATTTCAAATAAGAAACTAGGGATGCGCTATGTTGCAATTTTGGCCGATATCTGATATGCCGATATTTAAAAACTCATGTGGCCGATAACCGGTATTGATACCGATATTGAAGCTGAAAAAAATATACATTCATTGCAAATAGCAGTTTTGTTAGCCGTTTCCGACGCTTTGAAAAATAGGGGTGGGAAAAATATCAATATTTTCCTATGCTGATATCAAATCAATATTTTTAAACGTGGTGTTGATCTGTTTTACTTATAAAATCTCGCGAGATTTCATCGTTCTGTTACAAATCTCACGATATTTAGTGAGTTTTCGCGAGATTTTGTAACAGAACGATGAAATATCGCAAAATTTCATTTGGAAAATTGATCGATATCAGGTTTTTAAATGTCAGTATGTTTGTTTTTTTAGACTTTAGAAACAGTGGGCTGATCAGTTAAATATTGGAGGGGTGGCTGATATCCGATACTCAGTTTTACGGCCGATATGGACCGATACCAATAAGGGGCCGATTATATCATACATCCCTACAAGAAACTAAAGAAATTAATAATAAATAAAAATTTACAAAATTATAATTCAGTGACATAAATTATTGCTTTTGAATTTGTGGTTAGAAATAATAATGAAAAAACAAGCAAAACTGTCCCAGACACATTAGAGCACTTTTCCTATGAACATGAACCAACATACCTGTTAACATGAACAAAAATGTTAGATTTGATGTTGGAGCGTTGCACTAAAGCTGAAAGTTCAAGTTGGGATTTTTTTATTAGTTTATTTTTTAAAATAAAAGTATATTTTATTTTTCAAACATAGAGAAATTGCAGAACAGCTTTGACAGTTTATTTTGGATAAATTTATGTTTTTCTATGCATTATTTAATATTCAAAGTATATTTATTTTATTAATTTAATGTTTATTTATTGCAAAACAGCTGTAAGGTACATGTTTACAGGACTGTCTCAGAAAATTAGAATTTATGATATTCTTATATTTTGAGATAGGATATTTGAGTTTTCTTAAACTGAATGCTATAATCAGCAATATTATACCAATAACAGGCTTGCAATATTTCAGTTTATGTAGTGACTCCAGAATGTATGACATTTTCATGTTTTTTTAATGGCATTACAGAAAATAAAGAACTTTATCACAATATTATAATTTTCTGAGACGGTCCTGTATAGCCTACATTTTTGTTTTTTCTTTTTCCAATTTCAACATTTTGCGTATATTATCATTCACAAACTGTTTTGACAGAGAGAGAAATGCTAAATAAATGCAATGTGTAACTGAAAATAATCGTTTGAACAATCCTGATCATGACTTTCTCCGTAATCGAGCAGCCTTACGGTGGATTTATAGTCGCGCGTTGTCTGCGTAACCGCCGCAGCCTCCGCGTAGGTCCACGGAGGCCTGACGCGCACCGCTCTGGACCTGACGTGCATCCTGGCTACGCGAATGCAGAGACGTGGAAGTACTCTCACGAGTGCGATTACATGTTTCGGGATTTCCGGAGGTTCTCGCTGAATTTGTGCCGTTCCGCCATTTTTAAAATCCACAAACAACGGATCAGATAGACGAGAGACTGATGGAGGAGATTAGAACATATGAACATCGTTATGATGCCTCATCCGGGCACTTTCCAAGACGAAATGCCCCCGGAAGTTAAGTAAAACCATCGAAGAAGACTGTCTTGTGGAGTTTACGAGACCATAGCAGCCGCACTGCCGCCTTCAGAGTGAAAAGGGTACTGCAACACGTCGCCGGTACCCTACGCACAGGCGCGAGAGCGTATCCCATCTGCGTTAGCTACGCGGGCCGCACGTGCTGCAGAGACGCGCGACTTTAGATGGTTTCTGAGCAACGTCACAGAGAGGATGCGCGCGCAACCAGGGGGCAAGAAAACAGAGAAAATGCATTATTGAACTATGAGAAGACGTGTGTTTTTCATACAAAACTCGACTTTTAATGCAGATTAGGTCAAGATATGACGTGAAAGTGTCGGGGAAATATAATGTTTGAGTCCTGGTATTTGTTCGGTTGCAAAAATCAAACATTAATGCATGTGAACAGTTGAAAATGGTGAAAATAGGACAGTAGTAGTGACTGATCTTCAGAAAACCCTCGCAGATAACTTATTCCGGTTCAGACTAGGATTTATTTAGTCTTTCACCATGGTCACATGTAGGATTAAACCACGGCGGAGGCAGAAATGATTCCCGTATTCTAGTGGGAAGACTGTAATAGCAGCATCACCGCCGCGATTGGCTGCATGACATAAACTGTAAACACTGTGTGTGACAGCCGTCCTCTGCTGCTTAGACACGAACTTAAAAAAGAAGAAGAAACTGATGGTGGAGCCGTTTACGAACGTTCACGCGGCATAACAACGCATCCCGGAGATTTAGTACGAAGTACGGGGGTCGTAAATCAGATGGCGTTTGAGTTTATACTGTTAGCTTGTTAGCAGTTAGCTTGCTAGCAGTTAGCTAGTCTGTCTGCTGTCCGCCACGATCTCATCCACAATAAAGCAGAACGTTCCACAAGCAGCGAAACTTACCGACAGCAATGCGTGTTCGTCCCTAACAGCTGGAATCAGCTCCTTTCCAAACGTAGTGATGATGTCGTCTTTGCCTGGTTTAATCCCAAACTAGTGAAAGTTGCTCCTGTATGGAGGAGGTGAGGACGACACGGAGCTGAACTGAACCTGCTGCAGGCTGCAGATTGTTGTGGCCTCTTTTGGTTTTAACAAAGAGTCTAAACGAAAGTTTAAGCCGCTTTCTAACTCAGGTTTTTCAGGCAAATTTCAAATGAGGTCCAACACGAATAATATCCATGTTTTAACAAGAAAAATGCCGTTTCCGGGGGATGACTCCCTGCCAAGTTAGTGTAATCGTGATAGAAATATGACACAGCAACGCAGCGTCGGTATTTTGTTATTCGTCATCAAAATACAGATTTATTCAATATAATTTAAAATACAACGATTTTTGTTTGTTTCGTCGGGTTACTTTACATTTTTATGAATGATATGAGTGTTTGGCCGTAGACTCCAATACAAAACAGGCTTTTTGCACCCTTTTTGCGCGTAACTGCCCATGTTTGTAAACGGGAAACCATCTATAAATCCAGCTTTACCCTGCTCTGATTCTGACGCCTCATCAGTAATGGATCGTGTTTGTTGTGAATTGTAGACGATGGTACGGGTCCTGAGAAAATCGCCCATATTATGGGCCCTCCGGACCAGTGCCAGCACGCTGCTTCCATCATCACCGACCTGCTTCAGAGCATCCGTGCTCGCGAGGAGGGGGGGCAGGGGGTGAGTGAGGAAGCTAACGTTTATTCCTTCAGACTCCGACGCTGGTTTCCAGATTATAACCCAGCTGGGATGTCACGTTCCCTTTTCAGGGTCCTCCAGGTCCTGGGTCCGGGATGCCGCCTGGAGGTCGTGGGTGGGGGAGAGGGCAGGGCAGCTGGGGTCCCCCTGAAGGGGGGGTGACCTTCTCCATTCCCGCTCACAAATGCGGGTTAGTCATCGGCAGAGGAGGCGAGAACGTCAAGTCCATCAACCAGCAGACCGGCGCGTTCGTGGAGATTTCCCGTCAGCCGCCTCCAAACGGCGACCCGAACTTCAAACTGTTCACCATCAGAGGGTCGCCGGACCAGATCGACCACGCCAAGCAGCTGATCGAGGAGAAGATCGAGGTAAGACGCCGACCGCGGAGCATTTCACCACAGCTGCGTGTCACGTTGCAGACTACGTACGCCGCAGAGCCGCACACTCCGGAGCCGCCTCCTGAAACGCTACGCTGCCCAAACGGGACATCCTAGCCAACCACAACTTCCCATAATCCTCCAGTCCCGTTGCCTAGCAACTGCAGACTCCACAGCTGTCATTCTTTCCACTTCTTCCTTCAGATGTGTCGTAGAAACTAAATGGAACCGGACATTTTATTCCTTTTCCTTTATCTGTCCTTACCTGAACGTTAACACCTGAATAATGTCAGATGCATTTCCTGAGGCAAAAATACTCTTTTTAAAGGGGAATTTTGCTTTTTATTTTTTAACCTGGGGTGTGTTTTCATATGTCCTTTCATATATGTGAGTGATGGAGAAAGGAGTTTTCAAGATGGCTCCAGTGTTTATCCAGGCAGGCAGCCCAGCTAATAAGTACAGCCGTGCTCAAGATCTGACAGCCTCCAATTAAAGAAAAGACTAAATTCACAAAAAAAATTCAAATAACAAGAAACTAAACAAACTGATACATAAAAATTTACAAAATCAAAATGTAGTGAAATAAAATATTACTTTTGAATAGTGGTTGGAAATAAGAATAAAAAAAAAAAAAACTGTCCCAGACACATTAGAGCATCTCTCTTGTGAAATGTGGACCGAAACACCTGTTAACAGGTGTAAAAGTCTTTTGAGCGTTACAGAAAACTCCTGATTGTCCCAGAATGTTGCTCAATAACATTTTAGCTTCAGAGCCCATCATCCTTGTTGACTTGTTTTATTTTTTTGCGTGTATTTCTTTTGAACCACAATTCAAATTCATTGTTATGATTTTCATAGAATTTTTATTTTTTACTTTTGTCAATTTCAACTTACTCCGCCGACAGCTGATTTTTTTCCGTCTTTATTTGGAAGGTGTCAATAATCTTGAGCATGACTGTATGGGGCAACTGGCCCCCTCGTCTGAGTTCGCCCTCAAAACAGCAGGACTTAACACGTTTACAGCAGAAATAAACACGTTTACAGCAGGACTAAAGACGTGTACAGCAGAAATAAACACGTTTCCAGCAGGACTAAAGACGTGTACAGCAGAAATAAACACGTTTCCAGCAGGAATAAACACGTGTACAGCAGGAATAAACACGTTTACAGCAGGAATAAACACGTGTACAGCAGGAATAAACACGTGTACAGCAGGAATAAACACGTTTACAGCAGGAATAAACACGTTTACAGCAGGAATAAACACGTTTACAGCAGGAATAAACACGTTTACAGCAGGAATAAACACGTTTACAGCAGAAATAAACACGTTTACAGCAGGAATAAACACGTTTACAGCAGCAATAAACACGTTTACAGCAGGAATAAACACGTTTACAGCAGGAATAAACACGTTTACACCAGGAATAAACACGTTTACAGCAGGAATAAACACGTTTACAGTAGGAATAAACACGTTTACAGCAGGAATAAACACGTTTACAGTAGGAATAAACACGTTTACAGCAGGAATAAACACGTTTACAGCAGGAATAAACACGTTTACAGCAGAAATTAACACGTTTACAGCAGGAATAAACACGTGTACAGCAGAAATAAACACGTTTACAGCAGGAATAAACACGTTTACAGCAGAAATAAACACGTTTACAGCAGGACTAAAGACGTGTACAGCAGAAATAAACACATTTCCAGCAGGAATAAACACGTGTACAGCAGGAATAAACACGTGTACAGCAGAAATAAACACGTTTCCAGTAGAAATAAACACGTTTACAGCAGGAATAAACACGTTTACAGCAGGAATAAACACGTTTCCAGCAGGAATAAACACGTTTCCAGCAGGAATAAACACGTTTCCAGCAGGAATAAACACGTTTCCAGCAGAAATAAACACGTTTCCAGTAGAAATAAACACGTTTCCAGCAGGAATAAACACGTTTCCAGCAGAAATAAACACGTTTCCAGTAGAAATAAACACGTTTCCAGCAGGAATAAACACGTTTCCAGCAGGAATAAACACGTTTCCAGCAGGAATAAACACGTTTCCAGCAGAAATAAACACGTTTCCAGCAGGAATAAACACGTTTCCAGCAGAAATAAACACGTTTCCAGTAGAAATAAACACGTTTCCAGCAGGAATAAACACGTTTACAGCAGGAATAAACACGTTTACAGTAGAAATAAACACGTTTACAGCAGGACTAAAGACGTGTACAGCAGAAATAAACACGTTTACAGCAGGAATAAACACGTTTACAGTAGAAATAAACACGTTTACAGCAGGACTAAAGACGTGTACAGCAGAAATAAACACGTTTACAGCAGGACTAAAGACGTGTACAGCAGAAATAAACACATTTCCAGCAGAAATAAACACGTTTACAGCAGAAATAAACACGTTTACAGCAGGACTTAACACGTTTACAGCAGAAATAAACACGTTTACAGCAGGACTAAAGACGTGTACAGCAGAAATAAACACGTTTCCAGCAGGACTAAAGACGTGTACAGCAGAAATAAACACGTTTCCAGCAGGAATAAACACGTGTACAGCAGGAATAAACACGTTTACAGCAGGAATAAACACGTGTACAGCAGGAATAAACACGTTTACAGCAGGAATAAACACGTTTACAGCAGGAATAAACACGTTTACAGCAGGAATAAACACGTTTACAGCAGAGATAAACACGTTTACAGCAGAGATAAACACGTTTACAGCAGGAATAAACACGTTTACAGCAGGAATAAACACGTGTACAGCAGGAATAAACACGTGTACAGCAGAAATAAACACGTTTCCAGTAGAAATAAACACGTTTACAGCAGGAATAAACACGTTTACAGCAGGAATAAACACGTTTCCAGCAGGAATAAACACGTTTCCAGCAGGAATAAACACGTTTCCAGCAGGAATAAACACGTTTCCAGCAGAAATAAACACGTTTCCAGCAGGAATAAACACGTTTCCAGCAGGAATAAACACGTTTACAGCAGGAATAAACACGTTTACAGTAGAAATAAACACGTTTACAGCAGGACTAAAGACGTGTACAGCAGAAATAAACACGTTTACAGCAGGACTAAAGACTTGTACAGCAGAAATAAACACATTTCCAGCAGAAATAAACACGTTTACAGCAGAAATAAACACGTTTACAGCAGGACTTAACACGTTTACAGCAGAAATAAACACGTTTACAGCAGGACTAAAGACGTGTACAGCAGAAATAAACACGTTTCCAGCAGGAATAAAGACGTGTACAGCAGAAATAAACACGTTTACAGCAGGAATAAACACGTGTACAGCAGGAATAAACACGTTTACAGCAGGAATAAACACGTTTACAGCAGGAATAAACACGTTTACAGCAGAGATAAACACGTTTACAGCAGGAATAAACACGTTTCCAGCAGGAATAAACACGTTTACAGCAGGAATAAACACGTTTACAGCAGAGATAAACACGTTTACAGCA
This sequence comes from Atherinomorus stipes, assembly GCA_023101725.1. Taxonomy (NCBI): domain Eukaryota; kingdom Metazoa; phylum Chordata; class Actinopteri; order Atheriniformes; family Atherinidae; genus Atherinomorus; species Atherinomorus stipes. Next base: position 71,008 of record JALJCO010000399.1, read on the forward strand.
GGAATAAACACGTTTACAGCAGGAATAAACACGTTTACAGCAGGAATAAACACGTTTACAGCAGGAATAAACACGTGTACAGCAGGAATAAACACGTTTACAGCAGGAATAAACACGTTTACAGCAGGAATAAACACGTTTACAGCAGGACTAAAGACGTTTACAGCAGGAATAAACACGTTTACAGTGTGGTTCAAACATCATTTTAGGTTTAATAGGTCAAGTTTACCTTCATCTCAACTGTGAGGGGGATTTTTTTTTTTTTTTTTTTTTTTTTTAACCTTGGATGTTATTTAATCTTGAAATTACGCATAATTGGGGGGCATGTCCTTTTGATTGACAGGTGGCAGACCGGATGTCGGCCTGCTGGCCGATGGCTAACAGTTAGCTCCTAGTTAGCTCTAAGTAAGGTCTCAGTCTGCAGCAGAGCAGCAACATGGTGGTTTTTATCAGTTTTTAACAGTCCAAACATGTCTTACCTTTATCCCGCCGCTCAGGAGGCTAATCATTGTTAGCTCCTGTTAGCTTCTAGTTAGCTATTTAGCTCGGTTAGTGTTTAGCCCAGAGTACGTTGGCTGTCAATCATGCGTCCCGAGGCCGTGCTTTGCCCATTTGAGTATTTTCCAGGAGTGACGACACACGTGACGCAGCAAGATGGCGGCGGTGGAACACGCCCACCTGGCTTCACTTTCCCTGATTCAGACGTGACGCGATGCTGCGTCCATTTTCTTAGTTTTTGGTTTGTAGGGTGGATTCGGAGGCTCCGTCAGACGGTTTTGAATCGGGACGGTACTTGACGCGCCGCTGTGACGTCTGCAGTGTGCAGATGCAACATGAGACGCAGCCTCTGAACGGGTGTCGGTGGGAATGTTCACCTTCTGTTTTTCCCAGAGTCCTTTGTGTCCGGTGGGTGGCGGTCCAGGAGGCCCAGGTGGTCCAGGTGGTCCCATGGATCCCTATAATCCTGCTCCGTACAACGCCGGGCCCCCTGGTGGAGCTCCCCAGTAAGTACAGCTCAGACGGCATGCAGCAGTTTCATTAGCAGAGAAACGGTCTGAAGATGTGTGTCTTTGTAGCAGCGCTGCTCCCGGCGGTCCACAGTACCATCCTCAGGGATGGGGGGCTGCGTACCAGCAGTGGCAAGCCCCAAACCCACACGACCCCAGTGAGTGTCGCACCTCCCTCCCTCTTCCTGCAGCTGGTTTCCACACGTGGTTTACCTGCTGTTGTCCTCCCGTCTCTAGACAAGGCAGCGGCAGACCCCAACGCAGCATGGGCGGCTTACTATGCACAGTATTACGGCCAGCAGCCGGGGGGCGCCATGGCAGCCCAGGCTCCAGGAGGCCCTGCCCCAGCGGCACCGGGGGACCAGGGCCCGGCACCGCAGACCTCTGGAGGCCAGCCCGACTACACGAAAGCATGGGAGGAGTACTACAAGAAGATGGGCATGAGTGAGTTTGAGGCCATGAAACGCCGTCCACGTGAATTTTACTGATTTTAAATTGTTCAAAGAATCGCCTGATGATGGTTTTACTCCCCATCCTGACACGTAAAACGGTGAAATATGTGATTATAGGGGTGGAAAAAAATATCAATACACTGAAATGTCATATTTTCATATGCTGATATATCTATATTTAAAAACGTGGTATTTATCTATTTTTACCAACTAAATCTCGCGCGATTTCGTCATTTTCTTACAAATCTCGTGAGATTTCATAAGAGACCCATGAAATCTTGAGTCTAGTTTACAGTTTTTTATTTAAAGTTCATGTTAACTTGTTGTTTTAATGGCTCAGGTCACTTTAAGCAACAAAAACACCTCTCTATGCAATTATCTACAAAATTAAGCCATTTTGGCCATGCAGTACACATACATGTCTGTTTTTATGTTGGTTTGACAAATTTACCGTACTTTGATAAAGCAAAACCATTTTCTTTAGTATTTGATATTTCGACAGCTGTAGGACATTTGAAGTGAAAACATGTTTTCAAATGATGATCTGTTAAATTACGTGATGGAAGCCAGTGTTTCCCCGACCATGTTATTGTCGGGGCGGGCCGCCCCCCTTAATTGCCGCACCGCACCACCCACAGACGTGGAGAGGTGACAGAGAAATCAGCGTGTTACATGATCGAATCAGAGTATAAATCTCTACCGTGGGGATTTGATAAGAATGCGTAAACATGTCCTCCATTGTTCCTCCACGGCTGCTCTCGGCCCGTCCTACGATGGGATGTTTGCTGAGCATCACGATGTTGTCGCCTTAAAAATCATCTCTAGAATCTGGGTTATTTAAACTGCTAAAGTCAAATCAGCAGATTTTGATTTAAAAAAAAATGTATATTGATTAATAATAATCAAATAAAATCGTCACATTCGGCCGCGCTGCTGGTTTTTCAGCGTCTCTGACCTCATCGCGCATTCTGTCATCTCACAACCTTCCTCCATAGTTTTTCCTGGAGGACTGATAACTGATTCAAAGAGTTTCACCGTATGAGGGAAGTTTCCATGTTCATGTTGCTGATGATCTGGGTGGAGAGGAGGCGGTGGATCTGCAGGGTGGGGGTCGGCTCCGGCTCTCAGCCGGGCTCCTGCTGCTGGACGGAGCCGCGGGTCTGTAACCGTGCAGCCTCCATCGGTACTCCCCGTCGTATACGTGCTCTCCGCTGAGCGATCCGACCCAGAACCGTGCTGTAATGCGTGAAGCGCCTTTTTAATGTGGCTTCGGTCGTTACGCACCGAACGAGCTGCACAGAGGAACCTTCTAGTCTGTTTGGTTAAATGAAAAGCTACGGTTACCGAGGCAACAAGACTTTGCAGGTTTGCCGGCACATCCACGCTCTCATCAGCAGTCTGCGCGCAATCACGCCTCCTCAGCATTTAACTTTTATAGTTCGTTCCCCTCCGCTGTCTCCAGGGAGGTGCACGAGGACAAGGCGGCGTCAGACAGGGGCAAGAGGGGGCACTGCCCCCCCAAACAAACACTGTGCGCCCTTAGGCCTGGGATATACTTGCTGTGGACGCCAACGTTCACGCAAGCGGTCTGCGTCGTCTGTGAATATACTTGCTGCAGCACTTCGCGGCCGAAACGCTCAATACCGGAGGCCACCGCTAGGAGGAGTACACAGCACTTCATGAGAATGTAAAAAGGTCAGTCTGCCGGTCAGATTGTTTTTCCGGGGCATACGTGAACGACCCAGGTGTATGTGAAAAATAGACAATGTTCTTGCTCTCGAAGAAGAAACGATCATTTTACTTTGCTACTGCTAAAGAAAAACAGGTCGCTGTGCAACGGGGAGGAAATATCATATAAGTGTCTAATTTCGGACCAGGTCCGAGAGACGCTCTTCAAAACTACTCGCCGACGCCATTGTGTTCGCCATTGTGTTTAGCTCTGACCTCGTGTTCACGCTTTTTGTACGCACGAGGACCTCTAGCGTTCAAGTCAATATTGCACCACGCGCATGCGGCACGTTACCTCGCGTCAACGCGAGCGACCTACGTGCCGTAGGTACGCTGGGAACGCATGGGCGCCATGATGCGTACGCGGACGCGTCGCCAACAGCAAGTATATCCCAGGCCTTAAAGGGACTTGAGGCAGGAATTAAAAAAAAAAAGCAAACATAAATGTCCCTTTTTTTCATACTAATGGGTGATGAAGCGCTAAATACCAAAAATAACGTTTCCACCACGTTTCTCTCTGTTGCCTTGAACAGGCTGTGTGCTGCATAAAGCTGCAATTCGGTGTCTGAATTTCCCGCGCTGCCCTGCAGACGTGACGTCAAATGACGCTACATCCGCAGTTTTGATCCAGGAAGAAGACGGTCGCGTTAAATTCAAACACTGTAAGCGATTGTTATGGATTCTGCTGCCGGCAGCAAACGATGCAGATCAACTGAAAGACACTAAAAAATGTAACTACGAAGAAAAAGGTGAGTAAACAACATTATAGCTTCAGTTTGTGCTCCGTGACGGCTTGGCTCGTGGCTGCAGGTACCTGAAGCGCCAGTCGCGAGTTTCGTTTCTTAATCTTGCCTCAAGTCCCTTTAAATCAAATCTGATGAAAAGGCGAGCGATTCCTAAGCTGTTTCTGTCTGCAGAGCTCTGCTCAGCCGCGAGTTCTTCGTGCTGGTTCAGGTCTGAGGACATCAGCTGCATCCTCACACCAAACATGAAACGCCGCAGAGCTGCACTTTCCATCTGTCAGAAGCGTTTCAGTTCAGACTAAAGGTCGTAGCGGCGTGAATTTGTGAAGCATTGTAATCTTTTGTTCATATACACGTTCATTTAACAGTTGCATTAAAAGCAGTTGTTGCTTTTAAAAGCATGATGCAAGTGGTTACTTTCTGCAGATTTTAACCCCTGTTCAACACCCCCCCCAATTGTTCTTCACCACCCCGCCAACAACGGTTTTGCAGGGGAAACACTGGAAGCAGAGAAAAAATGTTCTCCTGGCACTTTTTCAGAATTTCCACGCTAATCCGATCAGATTAATGGGGTTGAGACCTCGTCCAATTCATCCATGATCCAAATAATCGTTTGTTGCCGCCCTAGACCACAGACGAGACGAGACTAGACTGAAAGTGCAGCACGGAGATGGTTTACAGGGAGGGGCCCAGCACTGAACTTGAGGAAGCTTAAAGGGGAAGTTCAGGATTTTTGACATAGGGCCTCATTTACAAGTGAGCCAGAATGCTGCTTATCACTGAAGACAGTTTCAACATATTTCATCCCGTTATTCTAGTTCCAGCGGGTCGCTGATGCTAATGCTAATGCTAATGCTAGTGCAAGTCAATAGGAATCTGCTAGCTTGTCATTAATAACAATCTTATACACTCCACAGAACATTCGAGGAAAATCATTTCTAACTTCAGACTATCTGTGTAAATGCCGTGTTAACAGAATAATGTTACTAATAAAACTAACCTGCATTTCGTTGCATTTTCATTGTTGCTGCTGAGACACTTTATCAAGTTTTGCTTCCTGTATTTGGCAGCAGAGTGACGTCATCTGTTGCTACGTGCATGAAGGAATCTGATTACACACATATAAAGTCTAAATGTGACCACGTCTGAAAGGCACGAGGAAATGTCGGATTTTGAAGATGATTTAGAACTTTTTTCATCAAACTAACTGTCACCATGTCTCTATGAACCGAAATACACTGGCAAAGGTAGTAAGCTGGTAAGAAACTAGTTCCTCAATATGTAATGCAAAATTTGTCATACAAGGCTAGTTTTACTATTTTAACACATGAGTTTACTAGTTTAACACAACATTTACACAGATAATCTTGCTGATTTGCCTCAGATCTTCTGTGGAGTGGATAAGATTGGTTTTAATAACAGGCTAGCAGATTCCTATTGACTTCCACTAGCATTAGCATCAGCAACCTCCTGGAACTAGAATAACGGGATGAAATATGTTGAAATTGTCTTCAGTGATCAGTAGGATTCTGGCTCACTTGTAAATGAGGCCCTATGTCAAAAATCCTGAACTTCCCCTTTAAATCCTTCAGTATCTGCATCAAAGTGCTGCTTAACGTCATTCAGTCTGTGGTGAGATGGCAGTTTTGTTGGTCATGACCTGTTCAAGCGGCATCATCAGAGCCAGTGACACAACAATGGTCTTCAGAGGGGGGGGTTGGGATGAAATGCATGGTATACTTTCATCTTAATTTATCTGCTTATTCTTTGGGAATTTGATTTTTTTTTTTAATCATTTTAAACTTTTGGAATAATAAAGTCAGATGTAATTCAGTGCTTAACGTGTGTGCATGTTTTCAGCCCAGCCAGGTGGAGGGGCAGCAGGTGCTCAGGGCACGGCGGCGCCCACAGCAGCCGCTGGAGCGGGGGGGGCTGCAGCCGGCGGGCAGCAGGACTACAGCGCAGCCTGGGCTGAATACTACAGACAGCAGGCTGCTTACTACGGACAGGCTGGACAGGCTCCCGGACAGGGGGCCGCTCCTCAGCCGGGACAGCAGGTACCACAAACGTTTCCTTAAAAACCTTCTTACCATTTACATTGTTTTCAGCTGGATTACAGATTTGATCCAAGAATCTCAGTAAGATTATTACAGGCTAGATCAATGGTTCCCAAACTTTCTGAGCCAGAAACCCCAAATATAACATGCATACAGTCGTCCTCAAAATGATTCATTTCCTCCAGTTAAAGAAGGAAAAAAATCATGTCAGTCAAATATGTTTAAATTGACAAAAATAATAATAAATAAAAATTCTATGAAAATCATGACATTGATTTTGAATTGTGGTTCGACAGAAATATTAAAAACAAACTCACAAAAAATAAAACAAGTAAACAAGCATGATGGAGCTCCGAAGCTAAAATGCTATTGAGCAACACTTTGAGCCAATCACTGCAATCAGGTGTTTCTGTAACATCCAATCAGACGTCTGCACCTGCTGACAGGTATGTTGGTCCATGTTCATGGGAAAAATGCTCTGATGTGTCTGGGACAGTTTTGTTAGTTTTTTTTAAATTATTATTTCCAACCACAATTCAAAAGCAATATTTTATTTAGTTAAATTTTTATTTTGTAAATTTTTATTTATTATTAGTTTCTTTAGTTTCTTATTTGATTAACTGTTGTGAATTGAACCTTTTCCTTAAAGGGACTAGAGGCAGGAATTGTGAAAGAATGAGCAAACGTCCAGTTTTTAATGCTAATGGCTGATGAAGCGTTAAAAACCAGTCGGAACGTTTCCACCACGTTTCTCTCCGTCGCCTTGAACAGGCTGTGTGCTGCATAATGCTGCGATTCAGTGGTGAATTTCCCACGTTGTCCTGCGGACGTGACGTTAAATGACGCTGCATCCGCGTCCCTGACAGTTATGATACAGGAAGGAGACGTCGCGGTAAATTCAAACACTGTCAGCGATAGTTTTGGATTCTTCTGCCGTCAGCAAACGATCCAGATCAACTGAAAGACACGAAAAAGTGGAACGACGAGGAAAAAGACTTTATCAGCGTGGTAAAGGTTGTAGAATCCGTTAGTGCTCCTGTGACGGCTTGGCTCGTGGGTGCAGTTACCTGCAGCACCAGTCCCGAGTCTCATTTCTGAGGCTTAATTCCTCTTTTCATTCCTACCCGTAGACCTTCTTCTCGGCCCAGACACTTGAATTGGAGTTTCAGGTGCAAGGAATAGGGGATTATCACGCTTCCGTGTTCCGAACTTCCGGTTTTAAACACTTAGACGGCCCACTTCCGGTCCAGTTCAATGTCCCTGCTTTTACTTCGTAGATAACGTGAATAAACGCCAACCCTACTGAAATTTTCACGGATTCCAGACTGAAGTGATACTAAGGAAGAAGTGGATCAAAGCGATTCTCCAGAGTGAAGGGCCGAACTTTAGAATAAAACAACGTAGCATGTTTGTTTGTAGCTGGTGGGGCACAACACCGGCATGCTAGCATTAGCCAGCTAGCGTTTACCGACGTGCTTAACATTGTGTGTCTTAAAACACACAAACATCTGAAAATCGGGTCTGTACCCCCCGTTTCCAGTGGAACAACTGGGGGACTGCCAAGAAAGGAGACGTTTTCAGATGCTTGTGTGTTTTCAGCCGCACAAAGTTAGGCACGTCATCAAGCTGGCTAATGCTAACCTGTTAACAATAGTCCGCCAGCTACTACTCTGTTAAACTTTGTAAATCGGATAAACGCCAATGCCAAGTTTTCATTCCAGACTGAAGTGATGCTGAGGAAGAAGTGGATCAAAACGACCGATTCACCGCGGTGAAGGACCGAACTTTATAATAAAACGACACACATTTGTTTGTGGCCGGCAGACTGTGCAGTCGTGTTAGCAGGCTAGCATTAGCCAGCTCGATAACGTGCCTAACTTTGTGCGGCTGAAAACACACAATCATCTGAAAGCGTCTCCTTTCTTGGCAGTCCCCAGTTGTTCCACTGGAAACGGGGGGGTACAGACCCGATTTTCAGATGTTTGTGTGTTTTAAGACGCACAATGTTAAGCACGTCAGTAAACGCTAGCTGGCTAATGCTAGCATGCTGTGAAGTGCCGGTGTTGTGCCCCACCGGCGACAAACAAACGTGTGTTTTATTATAAAGTTCGGCCCTTCACCGCGGCGAATCGATCGCTTTGATCCAGCTTTTGATCCAGTATCACTTCAGTCTGGAATGAAAACTTAAGTATGTTTGGAGTTTATCCGATTTAAACAGTATAACAGAGCAGGAACGGCTGTCGTTAACATGGCCCGGAAGAGGAAGTGACCAAATACCGGGAACTTCCGGTAAGCGTGATAATCCCCTATTAAATTATTCCCCCAAGAAATGGGACAACCCTTTGAAGTCCTCGTCCGTGGCGCAGTAAACCGACATCACAGCTGTTTCCAGAAGAGTTTGCAATGTTCGCATTGCCGTCTGCAACATTAAATTGTCAAAGTTTTGTTAAAAAAAAAAAAAAAAACAAGCCGTCTGCAGCAGCAGTGATCTCCTTTCCTGGGCGACTGGATTATTTCTTCGGTTTTAGGCTGAAAAACGTAAAAATAAAAGGAAAAGAAGACGCCTTCGACTCAAACTTGCCGTTCATGTGACTTTTCAGACATGATCAGTTTCACGTTGTGTTACAATACTAGCGGCTTTATAGAGCTCGCCAGACCACGTGATGAACACGCAATGCATTGTGGGAAAATAGGGCAGAAAACCAAGTTAACAAAGATATTAGGTGTACACCAGCAAATACTGGGTGTGCCAAATTAATTTTCAACAGTGTTCCACCTCCAATAACATTCAGAAGAACGTTTCTCTGTCAAATACAACAAAAATCCTGATTATTTAGTTGCATACGGTAGCTGGTTTCCATCACACTTTTTTGAAAAATAAAAGCGATGTTTCTTAAATTTAGAAAAAGTACAATTGTGATACGTAGGTGTTTCCATTGAATGGTATCAGCGGTAACTCTGGTAAAATCCGTCCTGCGAGACTCCACTTAGAGGAGGATGGAGATATAAACATGTTTCAGAGCTGCTGCTCATCAGGAGGTGATGATTCAGAGGTAAAGTCCGTATGTACGGAGCCTCTGATCACATCAGCAGGAAAAACACTCGTGGTGACTTCCAGGACAGACGCCCGAAATGTAACACGAATGAAAAACCCCCTCAGGATGAACTTGTGGACTGTGGATGTCATTTCTGGATCTTTATTCCACGTTTATCGGCACCAGTTCCTGACTGATGTGGTGATGCAGCTGCTGATACGAAGGCGCAGTCATACCGTGTTATCCGTGCTCACGCGTTATTAAATAAATCATGGTGACGTATAATTAACATGTGGGAACGAGATAACTGAGTCGTGGTGTTACAAATGTGTGGAAACGACGTAAACAGCTGGTGTCCAGTCGTTCATACATGAAGAACTTAAACCATCTGTATGACGTCCTAAATGAACTCAGCTCGCTGAGTTACGGAGATTTGGGGATTTTTCATTTATGTGACTGATAAAACTTCCCCCATCACTCCGATTTCACTGTTAATGCTTGTAAATGATCATATTCATCATAATTCAGGAGGAATAACTGGATTTTAACCCCCTTATGTCACACCTGATGGCGTGGAATTGCGACAAAAAAAGTTTCCATTACACTTATGCGCAAAACTGCTTTATCGAAACGTCTGAATTTACGCCTCATGAAAGTGTAAAAACCTTTTTTGCTAGGGATGCACGATATAATCGGCCCCCTATCGATATCGGCCTTAAAACTGAGTATCGCACATCGGCCACCCCGACGATATTTAACCGATATCTAACAGATATTAAACCGATCGGCCTGTTTTGTTTCTAAAGTCTAAAAGAAAAAAGCAGCTTCTTCTTTTTCTTCTTCAAAAATTTCTGTTTTACAGACTTTAAAACTTCTAAAGACTAGGGGTGGGAAAAAATTTCAATACACTGAAATATCGCAATATTTTCATATGCTGATATATTGACATTTAAAAACGCGGTATCCATCTATTTTACTAACAAAATCTTGCGATATTTCATGGTTCTGCTACGAAATCTCGCAGGAATTCATGAAATATCGTGAGATTTTGTAACAGAACGATGAATTCTCATGAGATTTTGTGAATGAAATAAATCAATGCTGCATTTTTAGATATCGATTTGATATCGGCACATTAGAAAATAGCGATATTTCAGTATATTAATATTTTTTCCCAACCCTGTTTTTTAAAGTGTCGGAAACGGATAACAATCACAAACAAAACTTCTATTTGAAATGACTGCTTATTTTTTTCAGCTTTAATATCTGTATCGATATCAGTTATCGGCCCCATGAGTTTTAAAATATCGGCATATCAGATATTGTCCAAAATTCCAATATTGTGCATCCCTACTTTTTGCAATGTTTGAGAGTTTTTTTTTAAATGTAGATGTTTCCATTAGCGGTTTTTAATTGCGATATTTAAGTTTTGTGCAATTCCTGGTGTAATGGAAATTCTCCCGGATGCTGGATTTGATTCTCTTTGGCTGTTTATTGTTCTAACAAACATTTTATGTGCTCAGTTTTCTGGTTTTATGAGAAAATCTTCACTGTTCTTTACGCAGAAAGACTAATCCTATTGTGTCTGATCTCTTTTCAGCCCCAGTAAACGGATGATTTGGTCTGTTGGACAGCGCGATCTCTGGATATTTTTTCCTCCCTATTTTGCTTTAAAAAAGACAAAGCCATGGCTAACTAATTGGAGACATTTTCTATTCCAGCCTTCATGATTGTGTTTTTTAATGTCCCAGGTGAAAGAAAAGGGAATGTGTTATACCACGTACTGAACAAAGCACTAAATGACCATCCCGGTTACTGTTTGGTTTGTTCCTTTACCTCACTCATATCACCTTTTAATTTATCTGATTTGCTTTTACATTTTTTTCTTTCTCCTGTTTTTTTTTTCTTTTCTCTTTTGGAAAAAAATGTGAAATGAACATTTTATTTGGGTCGGCACAACTGCATCTCAACGATGATTCACATTTTCTCCAGTTTTCAGATGGAATAAATGGTCTAGCAGTATTTTCAATATAATCAAATATGTTTATATTAGAGATGACTGTAGAGATGTTTTGTTTTTGTTGTTGGTACTTTTGTAACTTCAGTGATTTACTTTTGCAGGTGTATTTTTCCCTGCAACTTCTTAAATTTATTTTGTAATTATTTTTCTTAAGGGGGTTTTGTGTGTCTGTAAATGGATTATGCTACTGAACAGAAACGTGTGCAACTTTCCTGCACAATGTAGGTTGGTTGTGTGTGCATGTATGGATTTGTGTGCTTGATTGCCCTCTTCATTTCTACATCTTTAATTTTTAATTATATATTTTTTCCCTTCCGGTAGGTTCTGTTCATGTAGTCTTTTTTAAAGTTATTTTTTACAGTTTGTTTTTAAAGACTTCAATAAAAACATTCATACTACCGCTGTGGTGTTTATTCTGCAGCAGCAAACATTTAGGTGGTTGCTTCAGTCCTTTATATAGCGACCAGAGGGCGTCGCTTTAGCTTAACTTTTTTGATTGACGTGTCTCTTAGCCAATGAGAGCAGTTTAACGCAGGCTGTTGCCCAATCGCAACGAATCTGACTCCAACGGGGAACAACAGTTAACAGGGAGATGGCGCCCAGCTCGAAATCTGAAAAGGACGATGGCAAACAGAAAAGCCACAGAAAACACAAAGACCATGTCGTGAAGCTTCTTGTGCGCGGAAAGGTGGGTATAAATCCACGAAACTGCTTTTACAAAAGGAGAAATGGCCCACGATCCGGTAGCGATGAAACGGAGGAGCTTCTAAGGCTAGCTGCTAGCTAGCGGCTAACTAGCTCGACAGCTAGCACATTAACCGCTATTTAACTCGATAACCGCAGTTAGCTGAAGCTACAAAACATGACGCTTGACAAGGTTTCTCGGTCGCTGCTTTCTTAGGTGTGACTTGGCAAAACAAGCTATTTGTAATTAAAGTGCGATGACATAATGGCAGTTTGAAACAAAGGTTATAAATCCGTGAAGCTTTGACGCTACAGAATCTGATTTTGGGATTAACTGCAGCAGTGTTTGGGAACTCAAACGCATCTTTTTATGTACAGGTATTTAGGGATGGGTGATATGGACCAAAAAATGTATCACGATCATTTCTGGTTTTTATCATGGTAACGATAATTGAAAACAAAAAATGTCAGCCTAATTGTTTGTATTATAAATCATTAAGAGCCCTTAAAATAATACTAGAAGCCACTAAACTTCATCAATTAAGTGCAATTAGTACACCTGTGCTTCAAAACTGTAGTGACACCAAACAAGTCTGAAATATGAGAACAAATTTGACATTTATTCAGACAATGCAAACAGAAAAACAGCTTAATATAATTACAAACTGGTAATTTGAATTTATCGTATTTATCATGAGATAATGGAGAATTTCTGTGATATATCGCACACGATAATATATCGCCCTATCCCTACAGGTGTTTACCTCTGAACATTGAGTTCATCCTCACTGTGCTGGCACTCCTTCAGGATTAATCATTACCACTGAAAAGGTTCCTTAAAGAAACAATTGTTTGTTAAGATCCATCATGGGTCATATTCTTCATTAGGTATGGGCAATGTGGACTAAGAAATGTCACTGTAATTTCTGTTTTTTATGATAACGATAAGTGACGATAAAAATATCAGCCTGATCATTTGTATTATAAATCTATAACTACATTCTGTCTCGTGCCCTAACATAACACTAGAAACCACTTAAGTACATCAATTAAGTTTAAGGAGTACACTTATATTGCAAAACTAGTGACATCAGCTAAACAAGTCTGAAATATGAGAATAAATTTGACATTGATATTTATTTAAATGGTGCAAACGCAGAGTTCTTGCACGTTTCAGCAAGTTAAATTTAAGACCTTTCTGATTTAAATATAAGACCAACATGATGCATTACCAGAAACATTTAAACGATCCCAGAAATTCAAAGCCTTTTACTTCTATTTATTAATTTAGTAAGTAAAAATTTCCTTGCATTTAAAAAAAAGAGACTAAAACCATTCAGCATTCAAACTGATTTCAAAACTGTACCTTCTTAACCAAAGTAACTCCCCAACACTGATACTGAATCTATCTGTATCCTGCTGTCACACTGAGGCTGAAAGACAGGAGATTTTTATTAGAAAAACTGAGAAACTTTAAACCACAAAAACAAGTTTTGCTTTGTTTTTTTGTTTTTTTTAGTCAGAAGATGGACAGAACCAACTTCTGATTCCTGGATTTTATTCAGAACGTTCTACGCGGCCAACGCTTCTTTGAGATGAATAAAAGTGAAAAAAATTAAGAGTCTAAGTCGAATTGAAGACGGATGAAAATCTGGCTCTTTCTAAGACATTTTAAGGCCTTAAATTTAAAGTTTAGAATTTTAGACTTTTTAAAACCCTGCAAACGGCTAACTATGACTATGACTATAACTATATATGAATTGAATATATAAGATAAATTTAATGTATCGTTTTTATCATGAAATGACAACTTATTACCACGGGGAATTTCTCTGACGATATATTGCACACGCTAACATATCGCCATTATTCATCCATACCTGTGTGGTTTCTCTTGACTGCAGCTGTCAGGACGGTTTTCCCAGCGCCTCTTCAGGAAGCTACCACCACGAGTGTGTGTCCCATTGAAGAACATTGTCAGCGAGGAGTTCCTGCGAGCAGGGTGTGTGTTTATAATGTGATTTTGTGTTTTTCATGTTATTTTAGTTGCCATGCACCTGGTCTGCACGTTAGCTGCAGTGTTCGGTGTGTGAGTGGAGACTGTTGGTGCTTGATCAACATATGAGACTGCAAGTAGAGTTGAAGGCTTCCTTTTCTGCCAATCACATCAGTCATTACTGTCTTCATGCCTTCTCTCAAATGTATTTAGAGTCGTTCCGATATCTGTATTGGAAATGATTGATCATCTTTGTCTGATCGAGCACGGTTAGATGCATTTCTTCCCCAACATCACCTGAATGACCTCATACACTCGTCATTCAGCTCTGCAGAGGTAACGAGCCAAGTTGCATGACAGCAGCTCTGGAGGACTGGACGTGAACACAGAGCAGTTGTCCATCATCCAGAAGTCCGGGAGATTGATTCCAGGTTTTTCCAGGCAACATGCAGCTAAAAAACCTAAAAGAATGTAGCTACCTCAAAATGGAAAAAACTGGATTGCATAATAACTGAATGGATAATTAAAAACGTAATATAGTCCGTATTTTTATGCACAAACAAACTAATATGGATGTGATTTTTTAAATTTTTTTTCATTATTTTTTTAGAGGACTTTTTGATTTTACATTGCAGTTTTACGTGTCAGCAGCAGCACGTAATTTGAAGCAGAAAAGTTGGTGTCTGGGGACACAAAAAGCTTCACCATTGACTTGGGGAGCATTCAGAAAGCATAGTCCGCGAGTCTCTGTCCGTTTGGGGACTCGGCCCGGTTGGGGGTGGGGGTGGTCTTCCGGAACAAGATCGCGTTCACGTTGCATTATTGCCAAACGGGCCAAGAATGAGAATCTCAGGTGGCGCTGCTTTCGGATTCACCGTAGGTGAGGACAAGACGCACGAACAAGAAGGTTCTCACAACTTCTGTTTCCTCCACAAAGCGACATAATTTTTATACGAGGAGCTGGATATGATGTCATCAGATCTGATAACGATTAAAGCTTTTACTTCCTCATAACTCCACGTCTGACCACCAGCCATCTTCATAAGTACTGCAGTCCCACACGTGTGTTTGTTGTCGTAGCGTTTACCCACGTAGTCCAACGTTTGACCCACAATGCAATGCGATTTGTAGTCCTCTTCCCGTCTTTTGTTGAATCGGACCGAGACCCACGTTTGCAGGCGGACTGAGTCCGGTTGTTTGTTCTGGATCAAAGTCTGATTGCGCGTTCACACCTCCCCTAAAGAAGCGGAATTTCTGAGCAAACGGACTCTGATTGGAATCAAAAAAGCTTTGTGAACGCGCCGTTAACATTACACAACTTTACACGTCAGCAGCACGTAATGTGAATCAGTTACGTGTCGGGGACACGTAAATGAGTGAGGCTGTTCGTGCTCATGCCACGTGTTTTTGTGAGATCAGGTTGGATACCTGCAGGATGCCGGCCCTCTTGGACCAGAGTTCCCCGCTCCTGGGCTAATTAGTCAATACTGGAGCCGATATCTGATCGGGTATGGGGTTGGTGCATCTCTAGGTTTAACCTGAGCCAGGCCTGAGCCACCGTGATAATATCACAGTCATGTAGACGGAATATGATATTTTATATAACATAATGGTATCGGTACTCTGTATCTGCTGATACCCACAGCACAAATATTTGAATTGGTATCGGAACATTTCTAAATGTATTATTGGAATTCGGCTTGTCGCTGCATCAAACTCAAACTGATTACTGGTGAAAGCAGAATCAGTTCCATGTAGGAATGTAACGATATGAAAATTGTGACCAAAATGATCACGGTTATCATTGTTATCACGGTATTATTGAAATCTCCCCCCAGCTTCATAAAAATATCCAAAACTGGTCTAGACGTCTACGTAGTCTTTTTTAAAGGGGAAGATCTCCAGAGCACTGTCCACGTTAGTGCCTTTGTTGCACGCCGCCATGTTTTCATAACTTACCTTGCTGCTGCTTTTCCAGGCGATGAGCGGTATGATGATTGTGAGTTTTTCCAAAGTGTATTAATCAGTCACGGTTTTGGCGATAATTAAAATTTGAAACGGTATTACTAATCGCTGAGAATTTTATCACGGTTAAGCATTTCACCGGTAATTGTTACATCCCTAGTTCCGTGACAGTGGGGTTGTTTACACGTTAATGTGGCTTTTCTGACAAATGCTTCATTTATTATTTAGCCCATCTCCCACCTGCAGATCCAGTTATTGGCTTCTGAAAATTAGTTTTTCTTAAAAATTTAGTTTGGGGTGAAGATATTTTAAAAATCTCTGGCTACAGTGTTGTTGTGTCTGTGGTATGATTTCGTATGTAAGTATTGCAGCTGAGCTATGCTAATAGAGCTGTACTTCACCTTCTTGGTTCCAGACACATCTTCCTTGGCTTCACCAAATGTGGCCGCTACGTTCTGTCTTACACGAGTGACTGTGGAGAAGACGATGATTTCTCTTTTTATACTTATCACCTCTATTGGTGGGAGTTCAACCTCCACAGTCGACTCAAACAGGTAAGCAAAAATAAAATGTATGAGGCACTTTTAATGCACAATCAAATGTTCTTGCATGTATTTGAATTGACTTCGACTGTTTCAACATTTCTTCTGTGACGTTTGTCTTCAGGTCCATCACGTGCGACTGTTTGCAGGAGAGGAAATCTACAGTGATTTGTACCTCACTGTATGCGAGTGGCCGAATGATCACTCCAAAATCGTCATCTTTGGCTTCAAGTAAGAACAAATGTAGATACATAGACTCAGTTTCACCCAGAGTAACGCTGTTACAATATGTACGTACCAGGAAGTAACTTCTCATGTTTTCTCCTCCCCAGTACACGCAGCTCAAGCTCTGTGCTGATGAACTTAATGATGAGTGATGAGAACAACAGAGACATCTACATCACCATAGCTTCCATGCCTCCTCCCAAACCCTGCTCCAACTGCTGCCCAGTTCCCTCAGCCACGACTATACGCACAGGTATGCAAAAAACAAAAATACGCACAGGTAAGAGAAAAAACAAAAATACGCACAGGTATGAAAAAAACAAAAATACGCACAGGTAAGAAAAAAACAAAAATACGCACAGGTAAAAAAAAAAAAAAAACGCACAGGTAAGAAAAAAACAAAAATTTGCACAGGTAAGAAAAAAACAAAAATATGCACAGGTAAAAATACGCACAGGTAAGCAAAAAACAAAAATTTGCACAGGTAAGAAAAAAACAAAAATACGCACAAGTAAAAAAAAAAAAAAAATACGCACAGGTAAGAAAAAACGAAAATATGCACAGTAAAAAAAAACGCACAGGTAAGCAAAAAACAAAAATTTGCACAGGTAAGAAAAAAACAAAAATACGCACAAGTAAAAAAAAAAAAATACGCACAGGTAAGAAAAAAAATATGCACAGGTAAGCAAAAAACAAAAATACGCACAGGTCAGCAAAAAACAAAAATTTGCACAGGTAAGAAAAAAACAAAAATACGCTCAAGTAAAAAAAACTAACAAATACGCACAGGTAAGAAAAAAAAAATATGCACAGGTAAGCAAAAAAAACCCAAAAATACGCACAGGTAAGCAAAACAGAAAAATATGCACAGGTAAGAAAAAAAAAAAAATACGCACAGGTAAGCAAAAAAAACCAAAAATAAGCACAGGTAAGCAAAAAAACAGAAATACACACAGGTATGCAAAAAAAAAAAAATACGCACAGGTAAGCAAAAAAAAAAAAATACGCACAGGTAAGCAAAAAACAAAAATACGCACAGGTATGCAAAAAACAAAAATACGCACAGGTATGCAAAAAAACAAAAATACGCACAGGTAAGCAAAAAAAACAAAAATACGCACAGGTAAGCAAAAAACAAAAATACGCACAGGTATGCAAAAAACAAAAATACGCACAGGTATGCAAAAAACAAAAATACGCACAGGTAAGCAAAAAACAAAAATACGCACAGGTGATGCAAAAAACAAAAATACACACAGGTGAGCAAAAAACAAAAATACGCACAGGTATGCAAAAAACAAAAATACGCACAGGTATGCAAAAAACAAAAATACGCACATGTGAGCAAAAACAAAAATACGCACAGGTATGCAAAAAAAAAAACGCACAGGTAAGCAAAAAACAAAAATACGCACAGGTGAGCAAAAAACAAAAATACGCACAGGTATGCAAAAAAAAAAAACGCACAGGTAAGCAAAAAACAAAAATACGCACAGGTGAGCAAAAAACAAAAATATGCACAGGTATGCAAAAAACAAAAATACGCACAGGTAAGCAAAAAACAAAAATACGCACAGGTATGCAAAAAAACAAAAATACGCACAGGTAAGCAAAAAACAAAAATACGCACAGGTGAGCAAAAAACAAAAATACGCACAGGTATGCAAAAAACAAAAATACGCACAGGTAAGCAAAAAACAAAAATACGCACAGGTATGCAAAAAACAAAAATACGCACAGGTAAGCAAAAAACAAAAATACGCACAGGTAAGCAAAAAACAGAAATACACACAGGTATGCAAAAAAAAAAATACGCACAGGTAAGCAAAAAAAAAAAATACGCACAGGTAAGCAAAAAACAAAAATACGCACAGGTATGCAAAAAACAAAAATACGCACAGGTATGCAAAAAACAAGAATACGCACAGGTAAGCAAAAAAAACAAAAATACGCACAGGTGAGCAAAAAACAAAAATACGCACAGGTATGCAAAAAACAAAAATACGCACAGGTATGCAAAAAACAAAAATACGCACAGGTAAGCAAAAAACAAAAATACGCACAGGTGAGCAAAAAACAAAAATACACACAGGTGAGCAAAAAACAAAAATACGCACAGGTATGCAAAAAACAAAAATACGCACAGGTATGCAAAAAACAAAAATACGCACAGGTGAGCAAAAAACAAAAATACGCACAGGTATGCAAAAAAACGCACAGGTAAGCAAAAAACAAAAATACGCACAGGTGAGCAAAAAACAAAAATACGCACAGGTATGCAAAAAAAAAAAACCGCACAGGTAAGCAAAAAACAAAAATACGCACAGGTATGCAAAAACAGAAAAATACGCACAGGTAAGCAAAAAACTAAAAATATGCACAGGTAAGCGAAAAATAAACAAAACCGCACAGGTAAGAAAAAAAATTAAAAATATGCACAGGTTATCAAAAAACGAAAAACAAAAATACGCACAGGTAAGCAAAAAAAAAAGAAGAAAAAAAAAAAACACGAACAAGCAAGCAAAAAAACAAAACAAAAAACCAGGCATCCCACCGTCCTCCCGCCGTCATACTGAACTCGGAGCGACGTACTGTTGTAGAGCCAAAGAACGGTTCTGGATATTGTTTTAATCCCAGAGAACTGAAACGATTCTACAGATTAATCTCTGTAATTGGATAGGAATCCCGATCTGAACGGAGTCCCTGTAGAAGTTTGGAACCGCTCCCTGTCTGGTTTCCTGTCTGGTCCTAAGTTTGACAGATATAGACCCGACACCGAGATGGGACGCTTCAGATTTCTGGTGGGAATTAAACCGTTCACTAAAACAGCCGTGCAGCAAGGCAGCGCCGCTCACACGTCTGCCAGCAGAACATATGTTCAGTAATAACTGATGATGGAAAACCTGTCAGATGCAGGTTTACCGGTAGATGACAAACGTCCGTGATACTGTCCCACGTTTTAGTGGCAGTCTGAGGCCTGTCTGCTCTCATCACCTGCCTTTTCCTTCTCATCCAGATTCGTCTCTTCTTTTGTCTCCAGGAAGTGGCGAGTGTCTTGAACATGGGTTTGTGCTGAACAGCAGGTACCAGGTGGTCTATCCGTTTCCCACTTTTCAGCCGGCGTTCCAGCTGAAAAAGGACCAGGTCATCCTGTTAAACACCAGCTACTCTCTGGTGGCGTGCGGGATCTCCCTCTGCCCAGGTAACGCCGTCGGAGAGCGGACGCTCGGCACGTTTCTCGTTCACGGTCCGCTCGTTACGAGGCTGTTGCTTAAAGATGAAATCAGAGCCGGAGAATGAAAGACGCCGTCGTGTGTGACCGTTTCGTGTCCTCTGAATGTTCCCCTGCAGGCAAACCGGGTCAGGCGTCACAGATCCTTTACACAAAGAGAGCGGCGCTCTCAACCCAAGCCTCAGCATCGTCTTCCTCACCTTCCTCGGGGTCTTCCTCACTACCTCAGGGGTCTCCTGAGAACCGGCAGCATCTCTGCAGACCCAGTCCAGTTCCGTCGTCTCCGAACCACTCGCAGGCAGCCATCCGAGCTCGGGAGTTCGCTGCTGACATTTTCAGACGAGCCCAAGGAGGAGTGAAGGAGAGCGAGGGTCAGGGGGAGAGGAGGGCGGCAGCTACCGGGGAGAAAGAGGAGGCGCGTCTACCAGGAGATAAAGGGATTCATGCGGAGACTTCCAGAGAGACGGAGGACTGTAGAGACCGCAGGACTGAGGACGAACGGACTCGCTCGTTTCAGGCGTCAGCCTCAAATGTCAGCCAAAGTCTTCCTCACGGCTCTGAGCAAGTCATGTCCCCCGCCTCCTCCTCATCATCGCCTCCGTCAGCTTCCGCTCCGTCCTCGTGCGAGGACGTCGGTCCCAGTGAGCCCGGATACGTCAACTACTCACGTCTGCATTACCGCCTGCAGCAGCCGGGGGCAGCAGAGCAGAGAGAAGCAGGAGCAGGAGGTGAGATACCAAACTGCAGTTACAACTGCCGATAAGGACGCCGCCATGTATCCGATCCATACAGGAGGTCTCCAGCAGAAGTTACAGTGGGTTGCAAAAGTATTCATACCCATGACCAAAACTAAATTGCTCAGAAAAGAACAAAGCAAAAGTGAGTTTCACCTTTTTATCTGAAAGGAAATGGCACAAACTCAACAATCCATCACTGTTCTTGTTCGTAAGCGCTCTTTACTATGAATAGGTTGCATAAGTTTGTATGTCATTGTTGCAAAAGTATTCACACTAAGTCATTAAGTCACAATCAGTACTTGGTTGCAGCTCCTTTGGCAGCAATAACAGCTACCAATCGCTTTGGATAGCCAGCAATGAGTTTTGTGCAGTGGTCCTTGGACAGTTTGGCCCCCTCCTCTTTGCAATACTGCTCCAGCTGAGTCGGTTACTTGGTGACCTTCGGTGGACAGCAATCTTCAGATCCCTCCACAGGTTTTCTATTGGGTTGAGATCTGGGCTTTGACTGGGCCAGTCTAGAACCTTCACTTTCTTCTTCCTGAACCATTCTTGTGTCACTCGAGCCGTATGTTTTGGATCATTATCCTGTTGAAAGGTGAACTTCCTCCCAAGCTTCAGGCTTTTTGCAGATTTGAAGACGTTTTCCTCCAGGATGTTGATGTATTTTGCACTATTCATAATCCCTTGCACACGGACAAGCTCACCAGGACCGGAGGAAGAGAAACAGCCCCATAGCATTATATTCCCACCTCCATGTTTCACGGTAGGGATGGTATGAGCTGGATCATCAGCTGTGTTGGCTTTGCGGCAAACATACTTCTTGGCGTTCAGGCCAAAAAGTTCTATTTTGGTTTCATGTGACCAGATCACACGTTCCTACGTGTGTGGTGGCAAACTGCAAACCAGCCTTGAGATGTTGTTTCTTCAGATATGGCTTCTTCTTTGCAACACGCCCATAGAGACCTTCCTTGTGTAAAGTGCGGGATATTGTGGACTTGTGTACGTTAGTCCCAGCACCCTGGAGAGACTTCTTCAGGTCTTCAAGAGTGACGGAGGGGTTTGCTCTGGCTTCCCTGAGTAATTTCCTTTTGCCTTTTGCCGTGATCTTGGAGGGGCGCCCTGTTCTTTGGAGGTTCACAGTGGTACTGTGGCGCTTCCACTTCTGGAAGTGATTAGGGCTGTGTTAAACGAATATTTTTTAAAAAATTAATATATTAATTATTTTTTTTAGAAGCATATAATATTAAAAATAATTTTTTTAAGCTCTTATTTTATATATTATATTATAATATATAATATCTCCTAAAAAAAAAAAAAAAAAAAAAATATAAATAATAAATAAATAAAAAAAAAAAAAAAAAAAAAAAAAAAAAAAAGAGGAGGAGAAGCATAATATAAAAGAATTTTAACCAAAAAAAAAAAAAAATAAATATAAAAAACAAACAAATGAGAAATGAAAATAAAATTTTTAAATTTAAATAAAAAAAAAAAAAAAAAAAAAAAATAATAAAATAAAAAAAATATGAAAATTAAAGATAAATTAAAAGAAAATAATTTTCAATAAAAAAAAAGAAAATAAGAAGCATCAGAGTAAAATATATTAACATAAGTCTGGCTTAGAAAAAAAAAATCTTCATTCTTTAATGTTAAATACGAATACGGATCACATGAAATGAAAATAAAAATTAATTATTTATCCCATAGAAAAGAAATAACACTATAATAAAAAAAAGAAAAAAATAAGGGACGTCAAATAATTAAATTCATCAAGCAAGAAACTCGAACCTCCGCACAGCTCCAGCCCCCCAGAGGGAGGAGAGGAGCTGTGTTCATGCTGAACGGTCAAACAGGTAGGTCTGAGCAATCAAATTATCACTTAATGCTTCGGTGATCCCCCATACCAAATAATAATAACCATCGAAAAGGGGGTCCTTCACCCTTAAATGAAATGGAAGGCACCCCGGGATCCTCCCATTATCGAGGCGGCATTGTTGCGGATCCGATCTCCCCCCCACCAGTGATGCAACAGTACTTTTTGGCACATTGAGTGAACTTGCGATGGCTACATAGCTTTGCCCATCTCTATGCTTCTCTACAACTTTCTTTCTGAGGTCTTCTGAGAGCTCCTTGGACTTCATGACTGTTGTCTGCTGACAAGCATGGGATGACTGTGGACAGGTGACTATTGGGCACTAATTATGGGGAGCAATCAAGGATATACAAATCACCTGGGACTGAATACCGCCCTGTGACACTGTGAGGCAATAGTTTATAGTGTGCAATCATTTTCGACTCAAAATAACATCTTTGGTGCAAGGGTGTGAATACTTTTGCAACAATGACATACAGACTTATGCAACCTATTCATAGTAAAGAGCTTACGAACAAAAACAGTGATGGATTGTTGAGTTTGTGCCATTTCCTTTCATATAAAAAGGTGAAACTCACTTTTGCTTTGTTCTGTTCTGAGCAGTTAAGGTTTGGTCATGGGTATGAATACTTTTGCAAGCCACTGTAGTTAAACACCACTCAGAGTATCTATCTGTGGCTTACAAAATGATGTGTTCGTGTAGTCGGGTGGTTGGGGTTGGGAGAAGGGTTAAATTTTAGTAAGTTACATGAAGAACAAACTTCCGATTAGGACTTCCGGTGTGGATTGGATATATGGCGACGTCTTGTGACTGCCCTCTCGAGATTTGGGCGTTTTCCACACGCAGCAGGGATCTCACAAAATGAAAGTATTTATCTACGACTCCCAGCTAGGGCTGGGATAACCGATCCCTTTTTAAATGATGATTATAAACATTATTTTTTCAGTTCGATTCAATTACCTGCTCGTAAATAGACTGACAGCCGGTTATACATGCTGATATTCATATCTGAATGAAAAAGACAATGAATTCCTAAACACAGAAATATACGTTTATTGCTCTTCAACTCGAATTTCCCAAATAAAATCCAAGAATGTACAAATGCAGAATTATACAGTCTGATGTTGAGCATTTAATAGACAAATAAAAAGGTCAATTTATTAGTTATTGAATGTAAACCTGGTGAGTTTAAGCTTATACAGAAAATAAATTTTAAACAAAAAATAAATAATGAAGATAAATAAACATCTAACATTTATATTGAACGTTGGTCATCTTCATCTTCAATCTGTAAATGCCTAATACGGGTTCCAATCACTTGGAAATTAAATAAAAAATACTTCATTATCCCAGAAGATAATTTCAAGATATTACCGACAGATGAAACACTGATATGAGGTTGAGAACGTATCTTTTATTCTACACCGAGTCAGAGACGAGACGGCAGCAGCTTCCCCCAGCTGCAGTACCACCCACAGCCAGCAGGGGGGGCTCTAACAGGTCTCCAGACGGGTTGAGCTCATGGCAGTTTAGTTTAGTTTAGTTAATTTAAAAGGGGACAATGCAATTTTATAAAAACACATGAATAGACATGGTTAAAATAACCAGAATTAGCTAGAAGGCTATTTTTATTCTGTTGTCTCCAGGTCATGCTGGGAAATGACATCGTCAGGGTTCCCACGCATCCTGGAAAACCTGGAAAATGGTTAAATGTTTTTCTAGTCTTGGAAAACACATGGACAAAGAGAAAAAGAGTAAAATGTCCTGGAAAATGATTTTTCCTCCCTCAGCTTCGTCTTTACTTGATCGCTGTAAAAAAAATATCAGCTACAGTTGCAGAACACGTCTCCAAAAGTTTGAGGTGGAAGTTTTTAGTCTGTGTTGCGATAACTTGATTCGTACTGTAGCAGCTGGAAATGTCCTGGAAATGTCCTGGAAATGTCCTGGAAAATAACTTCAAGAGAAGAGTGGGAACCCTGCATCGTCCGAGCCCTGATTTCGGCCTGACATCCACACGTAAACGCAGATTTTTGCATTAAAAACGATTCTTTGAAAAACTCCGGCCAAAGAGAAGATTTGTGTTCGTCTCCGTTTGTGCATCTGCGTGTGGACGTTAAGAACCGGCGGGTTTAAGGTTTGAAATGTCACTGCCTGCAGCGAAATATGCCCCGACATCACATGTGCGACCAGGTCCGCTCCATTTACTGCCCAGGCGAACAAGCTGCGAGCCGGGTGGGTGGAGTTTCAAACAGGCGATCAGCCAGACGACCCGCTCAGATCCAGCGGCCTGTTCGTTTACAGAAATCTGGCCACGGCCTTAAACACGGTATCAGACCGAGTCCGAGTCTGACTCTGACGTCTCGGCTTTCATGTCTCCAGGTTACGAGGATGATAAAGTCCAGCTGCCTTTCACGGTCACCGATCTGAAGGGACAGAACCTCCAGCTGGTCACTGAGCCACACAACGGCCAGGTAAGCACCTCCAGACCGGAGTTAGCAGCAGGTTTCCATGTTTCCCTGCTCTGACTCAACTAACACATCTTCTTTTTATGCATAATCACCATATCTAACACCACACACTGAGTATTTATACATATAAGTATTAATAAGGACTTTTGCTTTCAAACTGATAGAGGTTGAATTTGAAGAAAAAAAAAAGTCGTTAGGTAAGAGTAGACTGAATTATTTTTCTTTCTTTACTCTCATTTCACTACATGACTGGTTTATGCCTTTTCTCTCCTTATTTTTTTAGATTTATTTTCTTTTTTAGATTTTTATTCTTTTTTTGTTACTTTACCATTTTTTAACTGAGTTTAATTTTCATTTGATTCTTAACTGTTAATCGTGTACACAGAACGGAGATCAATATATGTTTATGAATATGTAAAACCACGAGAGTTTAATAAAATGCAGATGCATGAAAATAGATAAAAACATTCACAGGGACTTTAGTCAAGATGAAGAAATGAGTCGCGACTGGCGCTGCGGGTAACTGCAGCCACGCCGGCACATTATTTTCAATCACAATTCAAAAGTAATGTTTTCTTTCACTAAGTTATAATTTTGTAAATTTTTATTTATTATTAGTTTCTTATTTGAATAACTACTGTGAATTTAGCATTTTCTTTAATTGGAGGGTGTGAATCATTTTGAGGACGACTGTACATGTATATATTTCTTTTTATTTTCTTTGTTTTTATCTATATTTCTATATGCAAACATACACATGGCCGTAGATGCTGTCGAGCACTGCAGCATTTTCTCTTTTCCTTGTTGGATTCTTTCTCTCTTACTCTGTTTCGTGACTGTCTGGAACGGGATAATTCAGTGAAGTCGGGATAGATGCAGTCGCCGATCTTCTGCACGGTGACTCGTTAACTCGTGTTGGAGCAGGGAGACATGGGAAACCTGTTTCTGCTTTTCTGAGTACGAACTATCGCGTCGGCATTTAGCTGGAGTCGTATTTTGTCTCCTGCAGAGTGTGTGTGTGGAACAGTTGACTCTGGATTTCGAGTATCTCATCAATGAGGTGATCAGGAACGACGCCGCCTGGGCTCCACAGTTCTGCTCCTTCAGCGACTACGATGTTGTGATACTGGAGGTGAGCACTCAAACGCTTCATTACGCCTGACGCTGAAGCTTTCAGAAACTTCTCCATACGTGGAAACTTCATCATCACCAAGCACGGTCTCGTTGTCACCAGTTTAATAAGTTGGTGCAACCCAGCTTTAAGTAGATTGGCCTGAATCTGATTAAATCTGATTAAATCTACAGACTGGAAGCAGAACTTCAGGTCGGATCAAATAAAAGGACAGCAAACGAAAATAGTAGGGCTGCAAAATTCTGGAAATTGGAAACTTTCTGGGGGAATTAACAGGAAATTTACTGAATTGAAGGTTTATTTCCTTCACAGAGAGTTAAAATATATTTGAGGGAAATATATTGTGGGATAATCTGGTCTAAAACAAGCAGTTTGAGGCAAACCTGTAAATCTATATGCAACTCCACTGGGGCATGTTCTGTCAGAGCAGTTACGCCTGTTTTACAACCCCCTACCTGAGTCAGGACTTAAACCAGAGATCTAAATAATCAATACGGGAACAGCTTTTGTGGGAGTGGGAGTAAACCATATATTCCCTTTTCAAAGGGTGTATAAGTCTCCTTCTGGTGTATAAAAGCAAAAAAAAAACAGAGTTTTTTACAATGTTGAATTTCCCTTCTGGGATAAATAAAGTATTTTTCATTTCAAGTCTCCAAATGTCAACCAGCCCAATTTCCTCTTTGAAAATGTCTGATGCAGATTTATTTTGAATATTAGAGCTTGTACTAATACCACTTCTATCGTATATTCATCCAAACCAGGTTGAAATCTCCTCCAAGTAAATGTGACCTTCAAAATTACCCAGCGTGGAATAAAATAGTTCTCTTCCCTACTGGGAGCATAAACGTTGCATAGTACAACTTTTACCCCACTTATAAGTGCCTGAAGACACCGTATACCCCCCCCCCCCCCCCCCCATATCTTTAGACTCTTGCAATAAAACAAAGTTTCTTATTTATCATCACTCCACGACTTTTGCTAGACACAGAATTATGAAACACATTCGTGACCCGTTCGTCTGTTTCATTTCCACAATGCCGTGCGCTGCCGTAAATGCAGCGTGTGTGTTATGAGCTTAAATGCGTTAAAGACGTTTCAGCGTTTCAGAAATCAGACTGTTAGTGAGATTCTGAATATGAGCATGTGAAAGACCATCCTGTTAGCTTCTCAGCTCCTTCCTCCGACCACAGAGTAAACGTGCACGTAAAGCTTTTCAATCACAGCGTATGAGGTAATGAACCCAATTT
This sequence comes from Atherinomorus stipes, assembly GCA_023101725.1. Lineage (NCBI taxonomy): Eukaryota > Metazoa > Chordata > Actinopteri > Atheriniformes > Atherinidae > Atherinomorus > Atherinomorus stipes. Next base: position 98,149 of record JALJCO010000399.1, read on the forward strand.
TACCAAATATTGCAAAAATTGTTGAAAGACGCATCTTCTATAACACCTTTAAGATAAGTGAGAACTTTTTTTCTTTTAGCCGGTACCACCACCGTGTATATTCCAGGTTACAGAATAGGGGATTATCACGCTTACCGGACGTTCCCGGATATTTGGACACTTCCTCTTCCGGGCCATGTTAACGACAGCCGTTCCTGCTCTGTTATACTGTTTAAATCGGATAAACTCCAAACATACTTAAGTTTTCATTCCAGACTGAAGTGATACTGGATCAAAAGCTGGATCAAAGCGATCGATTCGCCGCGGTGAAGGGCCGAACTTTATAATAAAACACACGTTTGTTTGTCGCCGGTGGGGCACAACACCGGCACATCACAGCATGCTAGCATTAGCCAGCTAGCGTTTACTGACATGCTTAACTTTGTGCGTCTTAAAACACACAAACATCTGAAAATCGGGTCTGTACCCCCCCGTTTCCAGTGGAACAACTGGGGACTGCCAAGAAAGGAGACGCTTTCAGATGATTGTGTGTTTTCAGCCGCACAAAGTTAGGCACGTTATCGAGCTGGCTAATGCTAACCTGCTAACACGACTGTGCAGACTGCCGGCTACAAACAAACGTGTGTCGTTTTATTCTAAAGTTTGGTCCTTCACCGCGGTGAATCGGTCGTTTTGATCCACTTCTTCCTCAGCATCACTTCAGTCTGGAATGAAAACTTGGCATTGGCGTTTATCCGATTTACAAAGTTTAACAGAGTAGTAGCTGGCGGACTACTGTTAGCAGGTTAGCATTAGCCAGCTTGATGACGTGCCTAACTTTGTGCGGCTGAAAACACACAAGCATCTGAAAGCGTCTCCTTTCTTGGCAGTCCCCAGTTGTTCCACTGGAAACGGGGACAGCTCGATTTTCAGATGTATGTGTGTTTTAAGACTCACAAAGTGAAGCACGTCGGTGAACGCTAGCTTGCTAATGCTAGCATGCCGGTGTTGTGCCCCACCGGCTGCAAACAAACATGCTACGTTGTTTTATTATAAAGTTCGGCCCTTCACTCTGGAGAATCGCTTTGATCCACTTCCTCCTTAGTATCACTTCAGTCTGGAATCCGTGAAAATTTCAGTAGGGTTGCCGTTTATTCACGTTATCTACGAAGTAAAGCAGGGACATTGAACTGGGCCGGAAGTGGGCCGTCTAAGTGTTTAAAACCGGAAGTTCGGAACACGGAAGCGTGATAATCCCCTATTAAAACTCTCTGCGCTCCGGTTTTAATGGGGATGCTACAGAAGTCGGCACATCTGGCTTTTTCTGTGGACCTGACCAGCGTTCCTCAGTTTCCTGCAGATTGATATTGTTTCCGTAAACGTGCACGTGTGGCGGATCAGCTGGTAAATGACTCGGCTGGTGTGTTCTCGTCAGGTGTGTCCAGAGACCAACATCGTCATGATCAACATCGGTCTGCTGTTGCTGGCCTTCTCCACCTCTGACGAGGAACACTGCAGGTACTGGTTGCCCCCCCCGCCATGTTCCTCTCACACTCTGAATTTCAGACTCCACCTTTTTCTAACCTTCTCTCTCCGTGTAGTTTTTATTCTCCTCCTTTCTGCTTTCAGACCAAACACGTACCACTCCAACCTGCAGGTCAGCTGGGACCTGAACACCGGCGTGTGCTGTACGGTGGGGGTGGGTGACCTGACAGAGGTCAAGGGTCAGACGAGGTACGCGGCTGCTCCCGCCCTCTCACACACACACACACACACACACACACACACACACACACACACCTCATCCTGTTTCATGTGTTTGTGTTGTGGCAGTGGGAGTGTGTGGAGTTCCTACAGAAAGTCCTGCGTAAACACGGTGATGAAGTGGCTGGTTCCTGAGTGCAGCTCCCGCTACATCAATCGCATGACCAACGAGGCTCTGCACAAAGGTGAGACAGACGGACGCCTCATCTCATGTTTCAGATCAAACAAATTTAAATATGAGACAAAGATAACACAAGTAAACAGAAAATGCAGTTTTTAAATGAAGGTTTATAATGAAGGGAGGGAGGACCCAACCCTCCATGTCCCTGTGTGAAAAAGTGATCTTTCCCTAAACCTAATAACTGGTTGTTCCACCTTAGCAGCAACAACTGCATCAAGCGTTTGTGATAACTGGCAGTGAGTCTTCTACAGCGCTGTGGAGGAATTTTGTTCCACTCATCTTTGCAGAATTGTTGTAATTCAGCCACATTGGAGGCTTTTCCAGCATGAACCGCCTTTTTAAGGTCATGCCACAGCATCTCAATGGGATTCAGGTGGGGGCTTTGACTAGGCCACTCCAAAGTCTTCATGTTGTTGTTCTTAAGCCATTCAGAGGTGGACTTGCTGGTGTGTTCTGGATCATTGTTCTGCTGCAGAACCCAAGTGCGCTTCAGCTTGAGGTCACCAACAGATGGCCGGACGTTCTCCTTCAGGATTTTTTGGTAGAAGCAGAATTCATGGTTCCATTTACCACAGCAAGTCTTCCAGGTCCTGAAGCAGCAAAACAGCCCCAGACCATCACACTACCACCACCATGTTTTACTGTTGCTATGATGTTCCTTTTCTGAAATGCCGTGTTACTTTTACGCCAGATGTAATGGGACCTCCACCTTCCAGAAAGTTCCACTTTTGTCTCGTCAGTCCACAGAGTATTTTCCCAAAAGTCTTGGGGATCATCAAGATGCTTTCTGGCTAAACTGAGACGAGCCTTTATGTTCTTTTTGCTCAGCAGTGGTTTTGGTCTTGGAACTCTGCCATGCAGCCATTTTTGCCCCCCAGTCTCTTTCTGATGGGGAGTCATGAACACTGACCTCAATCGAGGCAAGTGAGGCTGAGTATTGGACAATGGCCACCCCACCGATATTTAACTGATATTTGACCGATCAGCCCGCTTTTTCTAAAGTCTAAAAAAAACAAACTTCCTCTTCAAAAACTTCTTTTTTACACACTTTAAAACTTCTAAAGACTAAAGGTGGGAAATAATATCGATACACTGAAATATTGCAATACTTTGCTGATATGTTGACATTGAAAAGCACGATATCGATCCATTTTACTGATAAAATCTCACGATATTTCATTGTTCCGTTATGAAATCTTGTGAGAATTTACAAAAATTTAACAATATTTTCATATGCTGATATTTTGACATTTAAAAACGTGGTATCGATCTATTTTAAGAACAAAATCTCGCAATATTTCATCATTCTGTGACAAAATCTCTCGAGAATTCACGAAATATTGTGAGATTTTGTAACAGAACGATGAAATCTCACGACATTTTGTAAGTAAAATAGATTGATACCACGTTTTTAAATATTGATTTGATATTGGCATATGAAAATATCGTGGTATTTCAGTGCATCGATATTTTTTCCCACCCCTATTTTTCAGTGTCAGAAACGGGTAACAAAACTGCTATTTGCAATGACTGCTTTTTTTTTTCCCCCAGCTTTAGTATTGATATCGGCCACGTAAGTTTTAAAATATCGGATATCGGCCAAAATTCCGATATCGTGCATCCCTAGTTGTTTTAATAGTTGATAAGTTTTCAGCGTGTAAAATGACGTTGCTGTGTTTTATGAGGTCAGTGCGATACCGATAAACTGCTGATATGCGCGTGGGTGAAATGTTGCAATGGAGCGTTCGACTGAGCGCCGCCTCGAGGGGGGGGAGGTGTAAGACTGCGGCTCGTTTCATCTTCCTCCGTGTTCCCGCAGGTTCGTCGCTGCAGGTGCTGGCGGACAGCGACCGGTGCACCTGGATCGTGTTATGAGGACGTGGTCCAGCAGTGGGACAGAAGAAGACGCGGACGTTGCATCGTCTCCGGGGAAGCTCGGCTTTAAACGCAGCGAACTGCTCGCGTGCAGGAGGCCGGCTTTTGTCGTGTAGTTGAACAAGTGTCAAAGGAAGCGCTTCGGCTTCGAGGCTGTAAACACGGTTAAGGTGGGTTTTTGTACTGTAATACCACCACAGGCTGAAGTGAACAAAGATGTACTTTTTACTTTGTTTTTGTACATGGTGTCATTTTACTGTACGTGTTTGCATCATCTGTTAATCTCGTGTATATTCCTGCGCGCGTTTAGTGTGTAAAACTTGACACATGATGCTGCTTTTGAACGAGATGTTTGCTTTGGGTCTGAACCAGCTCGGCTGCGAGGATTCGTAGGGCTGCAGTATTTAAGAGGAGAGCTAATGAACTCGGTACTTCTTGACTTGAACTTTTTATTTTGTCATAATTAACTTTGTTTTTAACCTGTAATGAAAGCGGAGGAAGCAGGAGTCATCTGGTCTGAGGAAGATCTGTCCAATGTTTACTGGAATTAAAGAGAACTGTGTTCTACCGGGAATATTTTGTTCAATAAAAATATTCAAACACTTCTATGTCTTGTCTTCATAACTGGACAGGGATCAGTGACTGGATCTGGGGTGTTCTGGTCCCTGCAGGCCTCCAGGTGGCGCCATTCGCTGGACAATTTCTGCAAATGCAGTAGATATGCGTCTGTAATCCGGCTCGTTTGAGCTGAAATCTTAAGCTCGTGTTCGGGTAGCACAAAGGAACAGGCGATACCACAACTTTTCCACAGTTTGCATTCATGTCTTGAGTACAAGGGTAATACTAGGGAACAGAAGTACTGGAAAGAAATACTTTTCAGTACTCAGGTCAGTCTTTCTTTAATACAATAAATTCTTTGATGAGTAAGTTTAAAAAAAAAAAGATTAAAAACATCTTGAAAAAGAAAACGGAAAGAAAAACCGGGAGAAAGGGAGAAAAAAGGGAATTTCTTTTTTTACAGGGAGGGGGGAGGGGGGGGGGGGGGAGGGGAAGAAAGGCGAAAAAAAGAACCAGGGGGAAGAAGGCGGAGGCAAAAAAAAATTTAACAAATAACTTCAATTATTTACATTTATTCAGAGGAAAATGTTGAAAAAAAAATGTATTACTAATATTATACATTTACCAAAACATGTCAAAGGAGCCTCAGAAACACCAGAGGAAGAAACTGATCTCTGCAAAACCGCCCAACACGGACCTCATAACAGCTGAGGACATGAATGAGACGTCATCATAGATATAGTACCAGTAATGATTAAGGACATGAGGAATGAATAATTGAATGTTTAATTCGTGCAACAATGTGAGCAAATGACGTGCCAAGAGAAAGATGGCAAAAGAATGATTTTTAAGTCTTGGTGTAAGACGATGACCTCGGTCTGTTCCTAAACGACCGATAGCGCCGGCAGGCTGCCGCCACAGGAGCTCATTCTGAAGTCCGAAGCCTGTGTGGTCGAGACGGGAATATTCTGGAAATGGAGATGACGTGAGCAGCTACGTCAGAGATGCCCATAAAGGTGTGAGCAAAGCCGAACTTCTGAAGAAGCGAGGAGCTCCCAGGAACGAGGGAAAAAGGCGCACAGAGGAATATTCCAGTTGGACTTGTAACACCAGGTCTGATGCAGCCACGTCCAACGGAGAAATACTGGATCCTCTGCTGCACTCGCTTAGTGCTACAATAACAGATCGGCTACCGAGTTCTGCGGTAACAGGAGCTCCTGTTCACAGCACTGGAAGAAGCAACAAGGCAAGCAAACCAAACAATTGCCTGGGGCCCCAAGAAACCATAGCTTTAACCGGGCAGCACTCAGGCAGTTACAGAAACTTCAAGCTGCTTCAAAACCACTTTTCTTTCTTATTTCAGACACTAGCTACACGATGCTGTTGGAATTTTTAAGCTCGGACATGCAGAAGTTGAAAATCCCACTTTAAGCTTTTCTCGCTGAGATATTTCGATTGGGGAAAGAAAACTTCTGCTTCACAAGAGAGACCAAAAACTGCTTCCAAACCATTCACTTTCTTATTTTAGTCACGAACTACCTCATACAGTTGGAATTTTTAGCTCAGACATGCAGAAGTTGAAAATCCCACTTTTAGCTTTTCTCGCTGAGATATTGCGATCCACCTGCGACTGACAGTAGTTAGCCAGCAGTGGGGGGTCAATGATGGGGCCCGTTTGGGACACGTGTCCATTTCCATTACACGGTTTTCATCAGTGTGTTCCCCCTGCTATGACCGACCATTTATTAAAAAGTAATCCTATCATTTTTTTAAATACGGTATGGGGGTGGTTGTGTCCTTTTTTTTTCAAATTTTCAAAATTAAAAAATACTATTTTTCCAGCAGTCTTTTTTTTTTTTTGGGGGGGGGGGGGGGGTGGTGTCTATTTTGCTAGGGGCCCCATAATAGGGGATTATCACGGTTACCGGAAGTTCCCGGTATTTGGACACTTCCTCTTCCGGGCCATGTTAACGACAGCCGTTCCTGCTCTGTTATACTGTTTAAATCGGATAAACTCCAAACATACTTAAGTTTTCATTCCAGACTGAAGTGATACTGGATCAAAAGCTGGATCAAAGCGATCGATTCGCCGCGGTGAAGGACCGAACTTTATAATAAAACACACGTTTGTTTGTCGCCGGTGGGGCACAACACCGGCACTTCACAGCATGCTAGCATTAGCCAGCTAGCGTTTACGTTAACATGTGTGCGTCTTAAAACACACAAACATCTAAAAATCGGGTCTGTACCCCCCCGTTTCCAGTGGAACAACTGGGGACTGCCAAGAAAGGAGACGCTTTCAGATGCTTGTGTGTTTTCAGCCGCACAAAGTTAGGCACGTTATCGAGCTGGCTAATGCTAACCTGCTAACAAAAGTCCGCCAGCTACTACTCTGTTAAACTTTGTAAATCGGATAAACGCCAATGCCAAGTTTTCATTCCAGACTGAAGTGATGCTAAGGAAGAAGTGGATCAAAACGGCCGATTCGCTGCGGTGAAGGGACCGAACTTTATAATAAAACGACACACGTTTGTTTGTAGCCGGCAGACTGCGCAGTCGTGTTAGCATTAGCCAGCTTGATGACGTGCCTAACTTTGTGCGGCTGAAAAACACACAAGCATCTGAAAGCGTCTCCTTTTTTTTGGCAGTCCCCAGTTGTTCCACTGGAAACGGGGGGGGTACAGACCCGATTTTCAGATGTTTGTATGTTTTCACAAGCGAAAAGTTGGTAACGTCAGCTAACGCGAGCTTGCTAACGCGAGCTTGCTAACGCTAGCTGTAGTGTAGTCTGCATCATTGAAGTGCCGACTACAGACATACGTGCAACCTTGTTTTATTTTAAATTTCGGTCCTTCACTCCGACAAATCGCTTTCATCCACTTCTTCCTTAGTGTCTTTTCAGTCGGGAATCCATGAAAACTTCGGTACGGCTGGCGTTGTTTATTAGATGTACACAATGGAACCGGGCAGCAACATTGAGCCATTCCTGGCCCGGAAGAGGAAGCTTCAGATGTTTCAACTTCCGGAAACCGGAACGCGGAAGCGTGATAATCCCCTATTCCTTGAAACGGCCCTGGAAGCGTGTAGTCACTCCTAAGTGCACATTGGGCTGAAAACTCACTCTCCTCCTTTAAAAGGACATTCGGGAAAATACAGCGAGGTCGCCAAGGAGATAAAACTAAGAGGAAGTTTGGAAGTAGTGTCAACACAATCAGATTAGGATTTTTAACATCAGATCGCTCCAATCTGTTGGATTTAATGACTCTTTTGGGCTTTTCTCTTCAAAACAGAAATTTGGGGATTAGAACAAATTCAGATTGGGATTTTTTACACCTTTTCTCACAAATGTGGGGATTAATTCCCCTTTGGGATAACTCTCCTCTGAAAGAGGGATGTTTGGATTACACCGAGGTCAGTGTTGGAGTTCTGACGCCAGTTCATTCCAATCTGTGGATCTAATCGCTCTGGGATCTAAGGACAAGTCCCGGAAAGGTTGGATTATAATGCAGGACCTAAAGGAGCCTAATCATCACTCCAGCCTGGATACCTGCTGTATGCCTTCAAATTTCCTATAACAGCGATGACATGTGGTATGATATTTGTGAGATGCAACAAGTAACGACAAATTCAAGAATGTGGAAGACATTTTGTTGGAAAAATATTATGAGATATTTCATAACACCAAAGATAAAAAAATAATTCATTGTCGGTACATCAACCTTGTTGGAGATTGTGTGGTGAGCAGGATGTAGGTCATGCACATGTTTTTTGGTAAAAGTTGTCGCATTATTGGGATAATGTTTGGAAGCAACTAAAAGAAATACTAGGATACGAGATACCTAGAACATGTATAGTTTTATACCTGGGATATTTGGCAGAAATCACCGCTCCAAAGAAGGATCTGTATTTGATAAAAAGGCGATTACCCGGAAATGGTACCGTGTCAACTCTCCCACATTAGAGAATTGGAAAGTAGTAGAAGAAATAGGGGATTATCACGCTTACCGGAACTTCCCGGTATTTGGACACTTCCTCTTCCGGGCCATGTTAACGACAGCCGTTCCTGCTCTGTTATACTGTTTAAATCGGATAAACTCCAAACATACTTAAGTTTTCATTCCAGACCGAAGTGATACTGGATCAAAAGCTGGATCAAAGCGATCGATTCGCCGCGGTGAAGGGCCGAACTTTATAATAAAACACACGTTTGTTTGTCGCTGGTGGGGCACAACACCGGCACTTCACAGCATGCTAGCATTAGCCAGCTAGCGTTTACCGACGTGCTTAACATTGTGCGTCTTAAAACACACAAACATCTGAAAATCGGGTCTGTACCCCCCCCGTTTCCAGTGGAACAACTGGGGACTGCCAAGAAAGGAGACGCTTTCAGATGCTTGTGTGTTTTCAGCCGCACAAAGTTAGGCACGTCATCAAGCTGGCTAATGCTAACCTGCTAACAGTAGTCCGTCAGCTACTACTCTGTTAAACTTTGTAAATCGGATAAACGCCAATGCCAAGTTTTCATTCCAGACTGAAGTGATGCTGAGGAAGAAGTGGATCAAAACGACCGATTCACCGCGGTGAAGGACTGAACTTTATAATAAAACGACACACGTTTGTTTGTAGCCGGCAGACTGCGCAGTCGTGTTAGCAGGTTAGCATTAGCCAGCTCGATGACGTGCCTAACTTTGTGCGGCTGAAAACACACAAGTATCTGAAAGCGTCTCCTTTCTTGGCAGTCCCCAGTTGTTCCACTGGAAACGGGGGGGTACAGACCCGATTTTCAGATGTTTGTGTGTTTTAAGACGCACAATGTTAAGCACGTCAGTAAACGCTAGCTGGCTAATGCTAGCATGCTGTGAAGTGACGGTGTTGTGCCCCACCGGCAACAAACAAACGTGTGTTTTATTATAAAGTTCGGCCCTTCACCGCGGCGAATCGATCGCTTTGATCCAGCTTTTGATCCTAGTATCACTTCAGTCTAGAATGAAAACTTAAGTATGTTTGGAGTTTATCCGATTTAAACAGTATAACAGAGCAGGAACGGCTGTCGTTAACATGGCCCGGAAGAGGAAGTGCCAAATGTTTCAACTTCCGGAAACCGGAACGCGGAAGCATGATAATCCCCTATTAACAACATGGAAAAACTCACATATATTATAAGACTTCAATTATCAAAATGGGAAAACCTGAAAAATGGTCAGTGCGTAAAAGTCACAATTGTCATTGATTTATGAAGTCACCTGTCACTTTGTTTTGTTCTTGTGTTAATGTAATTGTTTGTAAGAGAATGGAAAATAAAGAAAACTATAAGTAAAAAATAAAATTTCCTATAACAGCGAACGGTCGACCCAGCAGCCTGTTTACAGACCGGCCCGCTCGAGTCACAGCAACAGGCTTCCCTCATTTTCAGAGCAGAGTTTGAGGTTACACCAGGATCTCCGGAGAGAAGGAAAACAAGAGAATTTATAACAAGAATCTGTTTCTGAGGGACAGAGTGAAGAGAAGTTCAGAAGAAATCCTGTCCAAGCTCTTCTTTTATGAAGAGTTTTACCTTTTTACCCAATCAATGCTCAAATGAACTGTCTAATCACGTTTTTTCATTGAGCTGAGCTGTTTTTCCACTTCACACCTGCCAAAGCTTCAATAAATTTAACCTGCATGAAGAAAATTTGGTCATTATTTCACCTGTAAGGTTCTTATCTGCAACTCTGCCTGGGGGGCAGGGTGTGGTCTACGACAGTAACATCCAGAAGCCCTGAAGGGCTGGTCCCAGCCCATAAACATGCCCTGATACTCAATACTGGTCCGGAGCATTAAAATGATCGGAGTATTAGAAGGTTATGCTCGAGGGTTTGACTGGAACGAAGACTTCGTGAAATAATGGTAGTCGGTGTTTCCCGCCACCAGATTAGCACCCCGTTACTGGAGAGCTGGTTCCCGTTTTTTTAACCGAATAACTAATAATAAATCCCTTTATATATATATATATATATATAATGTTCGTATCTAGCTTTCTCTATCTCGCTCTATCGGTTCCTTTCATCTGCTTGCATGGGAACGTTTTTGGTCCAGTGCACTTTTATATACATACTATATATACACTATATACGGGAGGCTATATATATATATATATATATATATAATATATATACACAAGTGGTCACTAATCTCTCTGAAAAAAAGGAAATAAAATTAAGTTGAGTGAATCGAAATAAAATTTAAATAAATGTTATTTTTAAATAATTCAACTTATTTTTTTAAGTCAATGAAAATTGAACATTTTTATCTGGGTCAACGTAATTAAAATAAGTTACTGCGTTTTATTCATTTGATGCTGCGATTTTGAACATTTTACTTTGCTGCATTATTTTTTCGCTCTTTCTGCACTAATTCAGCTAAAGATTGCAGCAGAGTAAATCCAGAGTGTGTGAGAAATCATAACTGGATGATGTCGGTTCCACCATCGGATGCAGTGCTGAGTTTATCTGCTTGTTCTGTCCGTCACACTCACGGTGCAACTTTAACGTCCAAACTGAACAGAATTTCTCTACAACTCTCTGAATGTGATCGGAACAAACGCAGCAGAGCTCATAACATATCGCGCATCCCTAATTTTGGGATATTTACAGGATGTCAGAATGAACAAGTGAAACTTTTCCAGGTTAAACTTTCTCTGAACTTTTGAATGCAGATGTTCTGTTAACCGTTCAGCGCCGTCTCCAGAAACATGATTAAACACACACACACGCTTTTTAGGGATAAACAATATAATCGGCCTATATCGGCCTTAAAACGTAATATTGGACATTGGCCACCCCACCGATATTTAATTGATATTTAACTGCAGTTTTAGCAGTCTAAAAAAACCTACTTCTTCAAAAACTTCTTTTTTACAGACTTTAACTACACTGAAGTATAACAATATTTTCATATGCTGATGTCATATTGACATTTAAAAACGCGTATCGATCTACTTTAATATCGAAATCTCGCGATATTTCATTGTTCTGTTATGAAATCTTGTGAGAATTCGTGAAAAATCGTGAGATTTTGTAACAGAACGATGAAATCTCGGGAGATTTTGTAAGTAACATGGATCAATACTGCGTTTTTAAATATCAATTTGATATTGGCCAATGAAAATATTGCGATATTTCAGTGTATCAATGTTTTTCCCACCCCTATTTTTCAAAGTGTCAGAATTGGATAACAAAACTGCTATTTGCAATGACTGCTTATTTTTCTCAGCTTTAATATCAGTATCGATATCAGCTATTGGCCACATGAGTTTTAAAATATCGGCATATTGTATATCGGCTAAAATTCCAATATCGTGCATCCGCTTATATATATATAACGCATGCCTTCCACTAGCTGAGATCAGAAGTTGTCATGTTTTTTATTTCCTCCATCATGAAACTTTTCATCAGGACGGTTTGTTCTGTTTATCTGCTGTCAGTCATCAGCCTGAACGGCTGCAAACATCTGATCGTTTCTCTGAAGGTGGTGAGAGCAGCAGAGGACGAGTCGCTCCTCGCGTGTCCGTGGTCCCACACTTCATCTGCAGACAGCCCCCCCCCACATCCACGTGCTACCAGCACATCACAGGAGACGTCGCTGCTAAATGAGCTTTTGCGGAAGAAGACGGATGGATGCTGAAACTCTGCAGCTCCAACTTCAGGATGTTGAAGGAAACAGATATTTATGACGTAAAGCTGCTGATGGACAGTGAACCGCGGGGGGGGGGGGACCGCTTCAAGATGGCGCCGCCGCCGCCGGACGTCAGCCACGTCACGTTAATTTGAGTCTTTCATCTTCAGATCTACGTGCCAAACTGTTGCCGTGGCAACCCAGTTTCCCCCCTTTTGAAGGGGGGTGATTGTGGGCGGGGCAACCGTTACTGTTTCGAATCTTTTTTTTTTTTTTTTTTTACTGTTTCGAATCTTTGTGAATTCGAACTTACGTCCAATGACGTCAATAGTCCTCTATGACGCGCGCCGTGACTTTGAAAGGAGTCTTTTGGTCTTTAGAGCATCAAGCTGTCCAGACATTTCTGCATGAGAGCGAGCGAGAGACGGAGGTCTGTTACATTTGGAAACACAAGCCTGTTTAACACAAATCTGCTGACTCATCCTTCAGAAATGATTAAACTAAGGACAATAAATGTGCAGCGTCTGACAGACGGTCTTATGTCAGATCCTAAACAAGAACCGATATCGAGTCATTCTGGTTCCCTGATGGAGGAAAAGCTCCAGAAGCGCGTGGGATCAAACAAAAACGGATCTGATTCAGCAGAAATGGTGAATCCGAGCTTAAAGGAAAACGTAAGGTCTCCTGTCAAAGGAAAAAAGCTCCTGTTTGAGCCTGAGGAAAAACCCACATGCAGCCGTTCTCGTAACCTAATTAAGGTAAAACGACCGACGCGTGCGGACGATCTTACGTTTGAGGAAAAACCTGCATCAGGGCCTTTTCGTAACCTGATCGTGGTCAAACCGCAGAAGGACGACGACTCCGACGCAGAGTCATCGGCGTCCGTAGAAATCCCAGATCCAGTCAAAGTGGAAAAAGCGAAGAGTTCGTTTGGAAAAATTCATCAGACGCCAGAAAAAACGACAGTTTCCTTCCAGCGACCGACAGTTCAGGCCCACAATTCTGTTCCTGATCAGAAAACGCAAACTTTTGCAAAACCTCGCACTGAATCGAAGCTCACAAGACCAAACGGAGTCCAGGTCCCTAAAAAGGAGTTTTACCAGTTTGAGAAACCCGTTGCACCTCCGGCCAAGAGACCGGTTTATGATCTTTTTCTTGCATCACCGGGTGAGGAAGACTTAGACGCCAAGACAGCGTCCCTGAGGTGCTTCATACGGCTGAATCTTAGTGCAACGCTGTCACACGTCATCAAAAGATCCCACAATCAATTCAAGTTTGATGAAATCAAAAAGAGGTTGGACGAGAAAGTGTGGGCCGAATTCAGAGAAACAGAGAGCGACGCAGTTCCCAGAAGACTTATTGAAAAACTTTCCACGAAGATTTACAAAGATATCTGCCAAAGGTGCAACAACCCGACACAGAAAAGGCTGCAGAAACATTTAGAGACGTCGTCATTGGACGATCTGATCGTCTCTTCTTTCAAAAAGCATCTGCTGAAGCCAAAGAAAGCGAGCGTTGCAAAAAGCATGTCGGCCTTCGTAGGGAACGCCTCCAGAACGATACTGAAGATGAAGAAAGAAGCTGCAGCAGACTGTGAGCAGACGCAGAGCGCGTCTCTGCAGAACATGAAAGGAAACACGTGTGACGAACGTCCCACGTTCCCGGCGACGGCACCGGACACCAGCTCCGTAGGAGACCAGCCGATGCAAACTCCTTCTGCCGCTCACTCTCAAGCCGAGTTCAGAGAAACAAGTCCATCCTTGTTTGGAGACGCATTTTCCCGACCGGAATCTGCCGACACGGTTGCGTCAGAAAAGCCGCTGGACTCTGACAGCGACTCGTTGGACTCCGTAGAATTCATCGATCTGAGCGCAGTGGAAGAAACAAAGCGTCCGTTTAACAGAAAAGATCAGATACGAGACTTTTTACAACATCCCGTCTCTTCCTTTCACTCCTGCAATCCTGAGAAAAAGGGAACTTCTTCAGACGACTTCCCACAATTAAGATGGTGCTTTGTTGAAGAAACCACTTCTGAATTGGCCCAATTTGCCGACACGGTTGTATCGGAGAACCCTGCGGACTCTGGCAAAGACTCCTCGTATTCTGAGAGAATCACGGGTCAAAGCACGACGAAAGACAAGAGGCGTCCAATCAAAAGAAAAGCTGCAAGGTCCGACTTTAAGGACACGCCGGCCTCTGCCGTTCCCGTCTTCAGTTCCACGTCTGATGAGAAAAAGGGACCTTCTTCAGGAGTTCCCCCCAAGCCAAGATCCAGAATGAAAGCGGCCCATGCTGGTCTTCTGAAACGGCCCAATCTGCTGCCACGTTTGTGTCCGAGCGGCCTCCAGAGGGCAGCATGTTTCCAGAGATGCCCTCTGAAACCAGATCAGCGGAGCAGCGGCCCCCGAAGCACAAAGCTCAGAAGCCCGTCACGCCTCGGGCTCCAGAAGCCGCCGGTGGCGTCTCTGCTACGGTGGATGAAGGACAGTCAAGAGAAGAACGGAAACTGAAAGTATATGTAAGCCAAAACATCGATGCAGTGATCGAACAAGTCATCGACAGATATGACGACCAATCAGGGTTTGAGGAAACCAGAAAGAGGCTGCTGCAGAAAATATGGGCTGAATTCAAAGGAATAGAGAATGAAATAGTTCCCAAAAGAGAGATTCAACAACTTTCCAAGAGAATGTACAAAGATATCTGCCGAAGGTTTGACAATCCACCCAAGGTGGTTCTGGAAAGGTGTTTTAAAGACGCAGCCGAGGACGATGTCATCGTTGCTTGTGTCGCGAAACATCTGCTGAAACCAAAGAAAGCGACCGTCGCCAAACACGTGTCCTCCTTCGTAGGGAACATCTCCACCAAGATTTTCAAAGCTCCCTGGAAGAAAGTAGCAGAAACTGCCGTGGACTCTGAGCAGAGCAGCCGATCTCTGCAGAGTTCGACGGGTTTGGAAGAAAACGCCTCCTGCTGCAAGTTTAATGTTCCCAGCAAAGTCAGCAGATGCTGAAGCTGCAGAACGAAGCAGAGATGAAGAACGAGAGGCTGTAAAACGTCTGGTGGAAAAGTCGGTGGCGCGATGCTGCAGGAAGCTGAACTTGGTTCCCCTTCAACGCTCACATGATGAAATCAGTTTGGAGCTTTTCCACAGGATCTGGGCAGAAGTTAAACACAGAGACTGGAACGTTTCCGGTCCGGAGATGATGGGCCTGGAGAAGCTCGTTTCCAAGGATGTGAGCAAAACTCTTTCTTCTGGGGGTTTGTTGGCTTACACAGATCTAGAAGATCCAGCTGCTGCTGATGCGATTGTGGCCGCCTCCGTAAGATGCCTCCTGAACTTAAAGACGAAGCCGAGACGTTTTTCACGTCCACAGTGAAGACCATCTGGAGAGACAACGACACATCATACGGAATAATCCGGCCGAACGCCGCGACCAGACCGGCCGCCGTTGCAACGGTGGCGTTGAACAGATGAGAACGGGACGTTTTTCTTCCCAACATGGAGGAAATGTGGAAGGACGTCACATTCCTGGTTGTTGGAACGTCAGAGGAAACTTTAATGTGCTAATAAGAGAAGAAGAAGATCACGGACATTTATTTCAGCAAGATTTCTGCCGTCTGGGACAAACATGGACGCTGCTGCTCAGTCCAATGATGTCAGCGTGTTCGTATCGGGGAGGAATATCGGCCAATCAGAGCAGAGGAGGAGAAAACACTGGATTTAATCCCCAACAACAAAAACACGGTAAATTATGGTGAACACTCATTAATCTGACACAAATCACACACAAAACGCTCGTCGGATTAATCTGTGACAAAGAATTTACACAAACACGAACAAAAACACATCAAACAAATGACACAAACGGAAAAACAAGTCGGTCAAATAATCGTAACACGTTTGATCTACGACACTTTTCATAAAAGTCAAAGCTGCTGTGGAGAAAATGTCAAAAGATACACGAACAATTAAAAACAAGATCATTTACAGCACAATTCAATAGTTAAAAACATCAACAAAGTTTAAAATGAAATCAGAAATAAGCCACGAATGTAGGAATGTTCGGTGATGAAGAGTTTCAGTTCTGATCTGAAAGAGGTGGAAATATTTCACACGATCACGAACTGATGAATGAAACAAATAAGAGAAGTGAAACTTATGAAACACAATCAGCTAAAAGCACAAAACAAAGAACAAGCAGGAACTCTAAATAACAACAACAACAAGAATAAAAACACACAAACAAGACACAAAGAAAGGAAAACCGGTGACACGCTTTATTTTTCTGATGGAAAACTAAATGTTTCTGCGCGTTAGATCCGATGTTCTCAGCGTTCTCGTACGTGTGAGGAAATGATGATGATCACAAGCTGCTTCATCAAAATACGCAAGACGTGATTGAACGTGACGCAGACGGACGTGAGTGTGCGTCTTTATACGCACGATGATCGTAGAGACGCAAAACAATGACGAGCAGAAAAGTCGTTTTACTGACAACAGTTTCTGTCTTAAACTCCATTTCACCGACTCATGTTTGGTAACAAACGTTGGTGAAATGAAGGAGTTTGTGGCAGATAACGTCTTATTTAGAGGCTGCACGGTTGCACCATCACTGCCATCATATCGGACAGACGCTGATCTGGAGTGGATCTAAAAATCTCCTGAAGGAATTCAAGTTGCACCAAAACTGTCTGGGGGAGGAAATGAACGGATTCGTGCTGGAAAACAGATCCAGGTTGAAGAAAACCGAACTTCCCCTTTAAGCCCAAATACAAGGAAACTTCTCGGCCCGATCACGGTGCCTCATTGATGTAGTAAGATGACAAAAACACGTTTTTATTTCATTCTTGTTTGATATAAATGAAGCAAATATCTTTGAAACACTTATTTGCTACTTTATGCTCAGTTGTGTCCATGAAACATAAGAAAACCTGTAAAAGTGGAAAACTTTGGTTCGTGAGGATGGCAGCGTGCAGCAGGATCAGTGAAGTTAATTAAAGTTGACTAAAAAGAAAGAAACAAGCTGAAACAAAGGCCACGGCTATGCTACGGACGTCTCCGCTCAGAATAAACGGGAACAAACCGACTCTGCACCCGCAGCTCCAAGCAACGTAGAAAAGCCACTCAGGTCAGAGGAAGAGGAGGAAGAGGAGGAAATCTCTCTCAGAGATACGATGAAAGGCATTATGACGCTCGGTGAGAAAGTGGACAATGTTGAACAAGTGAAACAAGCAGCGTTATGCTAACTAGCCTAGCCAAAGCAGTGGAGTTTAATGCTAGCGTGCAGGATTGCAAAGCGAGGGTTAAAGAGCGAGAAAAAGGAAGAGAGGAACTACGAGAGGAGAATGCTGATCTTAAAAGGAGGCTCAGAGAACAGGAAAGATGTGAAATGAGACGGAGCCTCCGTGGAAAAGGCTTGAAGGAGGAGAAGGACGAGGACATCAGGGCTGTCGTCTCATTGGCCCTGATTCTGCGTCCAAGCTGGACGAGGAAGAGGACGTTGGACATGGACTTGGAAGGAAGACGGATCGCAAACGCAGAGACGTCATCGTGTTATTCACACGAAGAAGGAAGAAATCTGGAGGAAGACGGAAAAATCCACCGACTGCAAAGAGCCGGGCGTGAAATGTTCCCCAAAGAGGAGCGTGAGGAGAGAAAGCGTCTACGGCCGCGCATGGATCAGGCTAGGAAAGCGGGAACGTGGCTACGTTCACGGCCCCTTTGGCTTTATTGATGCCGCCGGATTGGACGGAGTCCACGAACCAAATAAGATGGACACAAACATTTAGGAAAAGGGCTCACACGTGCAACTCTTTAGCTTCACTTCTATTCAGCTAAACTGCTGAATATCAGTACTTGGTATTCAGTGGAGCAAAAACTCGGATTCCTTTTTCCCTTTTTCTTTTCATTCAAGGATCTTTGTTGTTCTTGATGTTAAAGGTGAAAATCTCATTCGGTTCGCTCCGTGTTAAAGTGTTGTTTCTGTTTTCTAAAGGACGGAAGTCAAACTGTTTGTTATTTCCAGAGACTCACTCTTCGAGCACAGATGAAAGTTTCCGGGCGAACCAAAGCGGAGACCGAGATCTTTTTCCGCCGTGGGACAAACCGAACCGGTGGTGTTGCGAGTTGCTTTCACAACTTTCCTGGAGGAAATTCTGACACACAGAGGTGACGCAGATGGACATCGGGTAACCGTGGTGACCAAAACTGACCTGTTAGTCCTCATAATAATAAATGTTTATGGCTTTAATGACGACGGCTTAAACACAACTATACTGGATGAATTATACGTAGAAGACAATACAATGTTCTAATAAATAGATTCATGACAGATAACTGATGTATGCAGAACATTGAACCAGGGCGGAGTCAGTATTCTTGGGTAAAACCTAACCGGCAGGTTTTAGGTCTAGACTAGACTATTGGTTAATAAGTGATTTCTTTTAACTTGCACCACAAAATCTGGAATCTCTAAAGCACCTCTGTCTGATCGTTGCTTTGGAAGCTTAATGAAAGGACCTGGTATAAATACAAAGAGACACGAGGGCTGTTGGACATTTACTGCCAGCTTATTGAACTATGAGGAATACTGCGCTAAAGTCAAGAAGATTAGAAAGGAAGATGAAGCTGTTCACTCAGTTACAGATGACACAAACAAGTGGGATGTTTTAAAATACAAAATATGACTCGATACTCTATAATTTAGCAAAGAACTTAGGAAGAAGCGAAAACAGTATGATTTATTTAGAGAAATTAATCATGTTTGTCACTCTTGCAAATCAAATAATCCAAGATTAATTGAATTACAAACTAAACTAGAAAATTTCTGAAGAAATTTTGAATGCTGCTAATGCAGCTACTCACGTCCAATTGGACCTCCCTAAGAGAGCGGCAGCCATGTTACAAAGATGGAACTGCAATGATGTTATGGTGTATTATGGAGCACCACTAGGTGGCAGTACTGTTGTTTTATACCGAGACCACTGGTAGGAGATGAAGAATAAACAGATTGCTAAGAGAAGCTACGGTAGCAACACAACACGTGTCTGGTGTACTTATTGAATAACAGAAGACCGAACATTACATGCTAGCAGGACACGGGTGAACAGAAGAACTAAAACATGATGGACGCGGTCAAGCCACCACCTCCGCTGAAAATGACGGGAACGTGGACGCGAACTGGAGGACGTTCAAG
Organism: Atherinomorus stipes; assembly: GCA_023101725.1. Lineage (NCBI taxonomy): Eukaryota > Metazoa > Chordata > Actinopteri > Atheriniformes > Atherinidae > Atherinomorus > Atherinomorus stipes. The sequence goes on from JALJCO010000399.1 coordinate 117,355, forward strand.
CAGCAGTTTCAGCTCGACATCGCCGCGGTCGGAGTGGATCGCCGGCAGATGAAAGAAAAATAGCTCTTTTGCTAACCATTGCAGGAGCAGAGGCTATCGAAGTTTTCAACACGTTTGTATATGATCAACCCGACGATAAAGACACGTTTGAAGAAGTCATGAAGAAATTTGACGAACACTGTCTTGCAAAGAAACATGAAACCTATGAGACGTATGTATTTCCATCTCGTCTCCAACATTTGAGAATTTTCTCACCGACGTCAAAATCAAAGCTCAGTCCTGCAACTTCGGTGATCTAAAAAACTCGATGATGAGGGATCAGATTGTATTTGGGACAAATGAAAAGAAGCTGCGTGAAAAGCTGTTGAGGGACGCGGATCTCACCCTGGACATCACCAAGCAAACGAATTAGCAAAACAACACGAGCCTGTGAACGCAGTGACAATGAAAGGAAAAACTCGGTTCAAGTACAAACAAAAAGATGAGAGCAGAGACGATGATGAAGCACAGTTCAGCTGCAAGAAGTTTGGTGAAACTCACAAGCCGAGACAAAGTCCTGCATTCGGGAAAACACGCGCAAAGTGCAAGAAGCAAAATCACGATGCAAAAATGTGCCGCACCAAAAAAAGAATCTATACAGTGAAGGAAGACACGGATGACAGCGATGACTTCAGCGAGACATTTTTCATCAAAATGGTGTCATGTGAGGAAAACTATGTGCAGCCCCAAAACACAAGTACCACACAGCACGCTGTACAAGCTGTAAACGATGATAAATGGAGCGCACCTTTGCTGGTTAATGGGACACTGGTCACCTTTGAGATTGAGACTGGAACTAAAACCAACTTAATGAATGAAAATGATCTGAAATCATTTGCAGAGAAACCAAGAAGAGTCACAGACAGGCAGCGTCACTAAAAGCGAACAATAATCAGCCAATAAAAACTAAAGGTGGCTGCAAAAGGAAACGACACGACTTAATGTTCACAATAGCACCAGATGGACACGAATCAGTACCGGGCAACAAAGCGTCTGAAGGACTCAGACTAGTTAAAAGAATCTACCAAATCAACTGAGACAACATGGATGATCCAAACAAGAGACTCACAAAACGAAGGCAGCACAAGTTTGGTGAACAAATACACTCCTGTCCTCAAAGGACACGGCACACTGCCTTATACTCACAAATACAGCTCATGGAAGATGCTGTTCCTGTGGTGCATGCCCCAAGGAGAGTGCTGCACCTCTCAAAGCTAAAACAGGAGCCGAAGAGAAAGACACAGCTGGGAGTTATTGAGCGAGTGGAAGAGCCACAGATTGGGTCAATCCCTCCGAGCTACGTGTCTGCCCAGATCCCAAAGATTTGAACGAAAGTATGAAAAGAGAACACGATCAAATCCCCAAACGTGAAGAAATCCTGAGTGACGTGGCTGGTGCTGTGTACTTCAGCAAACGTGATGCCTCGCACGGGTTTTGGCAGCTGAAACTGGAGCCAGAAAGCAGCAGTACACCACCTTCAACACAACATTTGGGCGTTACTGTTTTCTGAGGCTCCCATTTGGCATCAAGTCAGTGGCAGAGATGTTTCACAGAGCTATGGAGTCGATCATAGAGGGCCTGGATGGACACGAGTGAACACTGATGACTTGGTTGTCCTGGGAGACACAAAACAACAACATGATGAGAGACTTGAGAAACTAAAAGGAGAGAAATGTCTTTTTGGAGTTACAGAAATGACGTTCCTGGGAGACAAGATCACAGCAAAGGGAGTGTTACCAGACAAAACAAACGTGCAAGCCTTACTGGACATGCCAGCCCCCTCCTATGAAAAAGGAGTTTTGAGGGCAATGGGGATGATCGGCTTCCTGGGTAAGTTCATACCTAACCTCTCCGCTAAGACCAAAAGCCTCAGAGAACTGCTGCATCACAATGTAGAGTTTGAGTGGACAGCAAGACATGAAGAAGACCGGAAAGAATGAAAGAGAACTGCGACTGCTGAACCAGTCTTAGCCGACTTTGATCCGACCAAACCAACCAAAATCTCCACTGATGCTTCAAGAGACGGACTGAAGAATGAGGAAAGATGGCAACCTGTCGCACATGCATGAAGATCTATGGCAGAGACTGAACAGCGCAGATGGAAAAGGAGACACGGGGCCTGGTGTTTGGATGTGGAAAGTTTCACACTTCTGTTTATGGACTGCCCACATTCACAGCAGAAACGGATCACAGACCACTTCTATCAATCCGCAAGAAGAATCTCAACGACATGTCACCCAGAATCCAACGTATGACGATGACATTGCAGCGCGATGACTTTAACACACACGGCAGGTAAATACAGAGCGCTAGCTGACGCTGTCTCGAGCAGCAGCACCCAATAGTGACCTAACTGAAAGCACCACAGCAGAAGAGGCTGAAGCACACATCAACATGATCACTGCTTCGCTGCCGGCATCAGACTCCATGCTGCTGCAAATCGTGAAAGGGACAGCAATGGACCCGGTGCTGAAGAAAGTGTCTCAGTGTGTAAACAGCGGCTGGTCAAAAGGAGTCTGCCCACAGTTTTTCCGTTAGAGCAGAGTTGTGTGTGTCAAATGGCCTCCTGCTGAGAAAGAACAGGATTGTTATCCCACAGACCATGCACAGACATGCTTCAACGTCTTCACCAAGGACACCTGGGAGTGGAAAAATGTAAGAGAAGAGCACGAGAAGCCATCGACTGGCCAGGCATCAACAAAGACAGAGGACATGATTCAGAAGTGTGAAATCTGCCTTAAACACCACTACAAACAAGTCAAGGAGCCAATGCTAACAGCTGACCTGCCCCCTGCACCCTGGCAAAAGGTGGGCATGGATTTATTTCATCTGCATGGCAAGGACGATCTTCCTGTGATTGACTATCACTCTAACTATCCTGAGATTGCTCAACTCTCCAGCACCACAGCGCAGTCTGTTATCGGACACATGCCAGGCACGGCATCCCACAAGGTGTTATGAGTTACGACGCTCCGCAGTTTGACTGTGCGGAGTTCAAGGAGTTTGCTAAGCAATATGGATTCAACCATGTAACCTCAAGCCGCTCGTACCCACAAGCTCATGGTCAGGCTGAAAAGGGAGTACAGATCATCAAGAGACTCCTGAAGAAAGCCAAGGATGGAAAGACTGATCCATACGATGCTTTATTGAGCTACAGAGCTGCTCCTTTAGAGTGTGGAGCATCTCCTGCTGAGCTACTTATGTGTCGTAAACTCCGCACTACACTACCACACATGCAACAGGTGCATGGCGATGATAACTGCAGTGAAAACAAAAAAGGCTGAAACGTAGACAGAAGACGAACTATGACAGAGACACGAAACAACTGGAACTGCCTGGTGAGATACCAGTGCCGTACCAATCTGATACCAGCGCCGTACCAGTCTGATACCAGTGCAATACCAGTCTGATACCAGTGCAATACCAGTCTGATACCAGTGCTGATACCAGTCTGATACCAGTGCCATACCAGTCTGATACTAGTCTGATACCAGTGCCATACCAGTCTGATACCAGTGCCATACCAGTCTGATACCAGTGCAATACCAGTCTGATACCAGTGCTGATACCAGTCTGATACCAGTGCCATACCAGTCTGATACTAGTCTGATACCAGTGCCATACCAGTCTGAAACCAGTGCCGTACCAGTCTGATACCAGTGCCATACCAGTCTGATACCAGTGCCGTACCAGTCTGATACCAGTGCCATACCAGTCTGATACCAGTGCCGTACCAGTCTGTTACAAGTCTGATACCAGTGCCATACCAGTCTGAAACCAGTGCCGTACCAGTCTGATACCAGTGCCATACCAGTCTGATACCAGTGCCGTACCAGTCTGTTACAAGTCTGATACCAGTGCCGTACCAGTCTGTTACAAGTCTGATACCAGTGCCATACCAGTCTGATACCAGTGCCATACCAGTCTGTTACAAGTCTGATACCAGTGCAATACCAGTCTGTTACAAGTCTGATACCAGTGCCGTACCAGTCTGTTACAAGTCTGATACCAGTGCCGTACCAGTCTGTTACAAGTCTGATACCAGTGCCGTACCAGTCTGTTACAAGTCTGATATCAGTGCCATACCAGTCTGTTACAAGTCTGATACCAGTGCCGTACCAGTCTGTTACAGGTCTGATACCAGTACCATACCAGTCTGTTACAAGTCTGATACCAGTGCCGTACCAGTCTGTTACAGGTCTGATACCAGTACCATACCAGTCTGTTACAAGTCTGATACCAGTGCTGATACCAGTCTGTTACGGATCTGATACCAGTGCAATACCAGTCTGATACCAGTTGCTGATACCAGTCTGTTACAGATCTGATACCAGTGCCATACCAGTCTGATACCAGTGCTGATACCAGTCTGTTACAGATCTGATACCAGTGCCATACCAGTCTGATACCAGTGCTGATACCAGTCTGTTACAAGTCTGATACCAGTGCCGTACCAGTCTGATACCAGTGCTGATACCAGTCTGTTACAGATCTGATACCAGTGCCATACCAGTCTGATACCAGTGCTGATACCAGTCTGTTACAGATCTGATACCAGTGCCATACCAGTCTGATACCAGTGCTGATACCAGTCTGTTACAAGTCTGATACCAGTGCCGATACCAGTCTGTTACAAGTCTGATACCAGTGCCGTACCAGTCTGATACAAGTCTGATACCAGTGCCGTACCAGTCTGATACAAGCCTGATACCAGTGCCGTACCAGTCTGATACCAGTGCCGTACCAGTCTGATACCAGTGCCATACCAGTCTGATACCAGTGCCGTACCAGTCTGATACAAGTCTGATACCAGTGCCGTACCAGTCTGATACAAGCCTGATACCAGTGCCGTACCAGTCTGATACCAGTGCCGTACCAGTCTGATACAAGTCTGATACCAGTGCCGTACCAGTCTGATACAAGTCTGATACCAGTGCCGTACCAGTCTGTTACAAGTCTGATACCAGTGCCATACCAGTCTGTTACAAGCCTGATACCAGTGCCGTACCAGTCTGATACCAGTGCCGTTCCAGTCTGTTACAAGTCTTATACCAGTGCCGTACCAGTCTGTTACAAGTCTGATACCAGTGCCGTACCAGTCTGATACAAGTCTGATACCAGTGCCGTACCAGTCTGATACAAGTCTGATACCAGTGCCGTACCAGTCTGTTACAAGTCTGATACCAGTGCCGTACCAGTCTGTTACAAGTCTGATACCAGTGCCGTACCAGTCTGATACAAGTCTGATACCAGTGCCGTACCAGTCTGATACAAGTCTGATACCAGTGCCGTACCAGTCTGATACAAGTCTGATACCAGTGCCGTACCAGTCTCATACAAGTCTGATACCCGTGCCGTACCAGTCTGTTACAAGTCTGATACCAGTGCCATACCAGTCTGATACCAGTGCTGATACCAGTCTGTTACAAGTCTGATACCAGTGCCATACCAGTCTGATACCAGTCTGTTACAAGTCTGATACCAGTGTCATACCAGTGCCGTACCAGTCTGATTCCAAGTGCCATACCAGTGCCGTACCAGTCTGATACAAGTCTGATACCAGTGCCGTACCAGTCCTTTGCAAGTCTGATACCAGTGCCGTACTAGTCTGATACCAGTGCCGTACCAGTCTGTTACAGATCTGATACCAGTACCATACCAGTCTGTTACAAGTCTGATACCAGTACCATACCAGTCTGATACCAGTGCTGATACCAGTCTGTTACAGATCTGATACCAGTGCCATACCAGTCTGATACCAGTCTGTTACAGATCTGATACCAGTACCATACCAGTCTGTTACAAGTCTGATACCAGTCACTTTACGTCTGATACAAGTCTGATACCAGTGCCGTACCAGTCTGTTACAAGTCTGATACCAGTGCCGTACCAGTCTGATACAAGTCTGATACCAGTGCCGTACTAGTCTGATACCAGTGCCGTACCAGTCCTTTGCAAGTCTGATACCAGTGCGAGAAAGTCTGATACCAGTGCCGTACCAGTCCTTTGACAAGTCTGATACCAGTGCCGTACCAGTCTGTTACAGATCTGATACCAGTACCATACCAGTCTGATACCAGTGCCGTACCAGTCTGTTACAGATCTGATACCAGTACCATACCAGTCTGATACCAGTGCTGATACCAGTCTGTTACAGATCTGATACCAGTGCCATACCAGTCTGATACCAGTCTGTTACAGATCTGATACCAGTGCCATACCAGTCTGATACCAGTGCCATACCAGTCTGATACCAGTGCTGATACCAGTCTGTTACAGATCTGATACCAGTACCATACCAGTCTGATACCAGTCTGTTACAGATCTGATACCAGTGCTGATACCAGTTTGTTACAGATCTGATACCAGTGCTGATACCAGTTTGTTACAGATCTGATACCAGTGCTGATACCAGTTTGTTACAGATCTGATACCAGTGCTGATACCAGTTTGTTACAGATCTGATACCAGTGCCATATCAGTCTGATTTGTGTTAAACTTTACTCGTGTTAAAAAAGTAAAACTAACCTTGTATGACAAACATTTTATTACACATTAAGGCCCTAGTTTCTTCCCAGCTGTGGTATTGTGTACTTTACTTCCGGGTGGTAGTATTACTACCTTTGTCCGTGTATTCTGGTTCATAGAGACGTGGTGACAGTTACTTTGATGAAAAAAGTTCTAAATCATCTTCAAGATCCGACATTTCCTCGTGCCTTTCAGACGCGGTCGTATTTAGACTTTATATGTGTGTAATCAGATTCCTTCATGCACGTAGCAACAGATGACATCACTGCTGCCAAATACAGGAAGTAAAACTTTGTAAAGTGTCTCAGAAGCAACAATCAAAATGCAACGAAATGCAGGTTAGTTTTATTAGTAACATTATTCTGTGAACACGGCATTTACACAGATAGTCTGAAGTTAGAAATGATTTTCCTCAAATGTTCTGTGGAGAAGATAAGATTGTTATTAATGACAAGCTAGCAGATTCCTATTGACTTCCACTAGCATTAGCATTAGCATTAGCATTAGCATTAGCATCAGCGACCCGCTGGAACTCCAATAACGGGATGAAATATGCTGAAACTGTCTGCAGTGATATCCTCAAAGAATATCTCCCAGTATAAAACTTTGAGTTTCATCAACACCAAATGGCACATGAGACGCTTAGCCAGGCTCGTCCTGGAGCACGTTACCATGGTTACTCAGCGAGCATTTAGCCACCACGTTGCTGGAACAGAGCCCTCTCTTAAATAAGCCAGACTAATGGAGATAAGCCAGGCTTTCCCTTAATCCAGCCTTGTGGAATGCCCCCAGGCCTGTCTCATGAATTTATTTTTAAAAATAATTCTGTTAAAGCGTCATTAAAAAGCAACGTCTGACTTTCACTGCTTCATTTTTTCATAGAACTTTTATTTATTACTTTTGTCAGATTCAAGTTATTTCTGTGACCATTGTGGGTTTTTCTGTCACCAACCGAGTGCCAACAATTTCCATGTATATACATTTATATATAAATGTGTGCATACATATATATATATATATATGTGTGTGTGTGTGTGTGAACAGTTGTGTTTGAAAGTTTACATCCCCTGTCATTAAATAAAAGGCTAAATTCACAATCATAATTCAGATAACAAGAAACTGTAAAAATTAATTATAAAAATTGCTTAATTACAATTCATGAAAATAAAATCTTGATTTTGGACAGTGGTCCACCTGAATGTCGTGTCGGGGACTCGACATTCATATATATATATTCATATATATATATGAATACGATATTCATATATATATATATATAAATTAGTAATGAAAGACAGGAAACAAAGGAGCTACCTTAAGTTCAGGACGTAGTGGAGTTGTGCTTAGAGCCCATTAAAGAAAAGGATAAATTCACAACAGTAATCCAAATAACAGGAAACTAAATAAACTAATAATAAATAAAAATTTACAAAATCATAATTTAGTGAAATAAACTATTGCTTTTGAGTTGTGGTTAAAAATAATATAAAGAAAAAAACATAAACTGTCTCAGACACATTAGAGCATCTTTCCCATGAACATGGACCAACATACCTGTGAACAGGTGCAGGCGTCTGATTGGACGTTACAGAAAACACCTGATTGCAGTGATTGGCTCAAAGTGTTTTTCAACATTTTAGCTTCAGAGCTCCATCATGCTTGTTTACTTGTTTTATTTTTTGTGTTTGTTTTTAATATTTCTGTTGAACCACAATTCAAAATCAATGTCATGATTTTTATAGACTATAACTTCTGTCAGTTTCAACTTATTTTACTGATTTTTTCCTTCCTTAATTGAGGGTATGAATAATTTTGTATCATATATATATATATGATAAAATGTCTGCTTTTCTGTTTTGTCTAAATAGTTGAATAAAGCACTGAAAATACGCAGCTCCGTTTTAGTAAAGCTGATAAAAATGAAATGCTTTAGTTTTTTAAAAATCTATTTTTCCAATGAATGTGTGGGTGTGGGGGGGGGGGGGGGACTTGGCTGATAATAGGGTACTTTCTTGAAGAGAGCCTGAGAACCACTGGGACATGGAGCCTGTCTGATGACATCTTAAAAAAAAAAAGCTAAAGCATTAAAACGTTAATATAAATATTTTTTATAACAGAAGCAGCAGAAACATTCTGACATCTCTGTTAGGTTTGTAGAAAGTGGGAGGGGCCAACTTCACCCCTGTGGGTCCACACGGGAGGAAAAACCTTTGAATAGGACACATTTACCTTCAGGTCGGCGTGTGAATCTTCCACAGAGCGTAAACATCATTCCCATCACGTAGAATCGCCGACTTCTCGTTTCTGCTTCCTCAGAAAGCAGAAATAAAACAGCAAAACGGCCAATTTAGCCATTTATTTTCCTTTACAAATACATCACATTCATCAGTAAATCAGTCTGGACTGAGTTTGCAGCGGTGATTCTGGGATGTCCTGCAAATGTCTGCCATGTTTCCACAAACACGTCCCACAGTTCATCTTTCTTAGAGCCAATAAAGCGAGTTCAGCAGATAACCGTCACACATACGAGCCGGTCAGCTGCTCCTTCATGGACGACGCTGGAAAAGCTTTCACTCAAACACTCAACCCAGGAGCCGTTACATCAGGAAACCATCAAAATCTGATTTTCTTTCTGAATTTACACAAAGGTTTGATTCTAAAAACCGTGCGCAGTGTTTCGTCAGCATTTTCAGACAGACGAGCGAACAGCAGTAAAGCTTTGGTTGATCGGAGTTTGATTCCAGTGTGGAAAACAATTAAAGCAACAAGATTCATTAAATACACACAAGATGTGAAGGATTTCAACACATGGGAACTTTTCTCCTCATCTAAAGAAAATGACATTAAATTTGCCACCACTCTCCAAACTGTAGATGCAACATGAACACGCAGAGAAAAGAAACCAGCAGGTTTTTAAAAGCTGCAAATAAAGGAGAGAAAAAAAGATGGTTTATTCATCGATCACACACCCTGAACACACAGGGTTACTCTGTACCATGTGGTAGTACCTCAAGATTAAAGTAATGCGTATAGTCTGAAATACACGAGCACACGAAGGCACCAGTTCAACTGTAAAGGTCATCGGACGTCTTTTGGCCAGTAAAACGTTCTCCTGTAGTGTTTTATAAAGAAATCATATGAAAACTGTTCATACGACACGTTTCTAGTCTTCATCAGCACCTGAATTAAATCTAATTAATTATTGCTTTGCATCCAAAAGGAAGCCTGTTGCATTCACCCGGAAAAAAAAAAAGAAATGTTTTTCTGAATTAAGGAAATAATAATAATAATAATAATAAGAGAAAAAATCTGTTTTTTCTGAATTTAAAAGATAATGTTCTTTAAAAATGTTCTTTTTCTGAATTAATGAGAATTTTTTTTGTGTTTTACCAAAAACAAGAGTTTCGTTTTTCTGAACTAACTCGATCATTTTTGCAAAAAACAAAACAAACAAAAAAAAAACAGTTTTTCTGAATTAACAAGATAATTTTTACAAGAAAATAAAATGTTTCACTGAATTACCAAGTTCATTTTCATTTTTTGTAATTTGTTTTTTTCTGAATTCATGAGATCTTTTTTTACAATAAATTTTCTGAATTAACAAGATAAATAAAAAGAAAAATCAAATAAAAATGTTCCATTTTTCTGATTTAATCGTTATTTTTACCCCCCCAAAAATAGAAATATTCAGTTTGTCGGAATTATTACGATAATTTTTACAACTAAGTAAAAAATTTGCAGCTGAGTGTGAAGGGCCGGGATGAGAATCGCCCTCCATTCCGAGCCATGGTCCTCACCCGGAAAAGGGGGAGAGTGCTCTCCGGGTCGGGGGAGGTCTGCCCAGGTGGAGGAGTTCAGGTGTCTCTGGTCTTGTTCATGAGTGAGGGAAGGATGGACGGGAGATGGACAGACGGATCGTGATGAAGAGTCTGCATCGGTCCGTCGTGGTGAAGAAGGAGCTGAAGGAGGAGAAGCTCTGGATTTACCGTCCATCTACGTCCCCCCCCCTCACCTATGGCCATGAGCTGTGGGTCATGACCGAAAGAACGAGATCGCAGGTACAAGCGGCTGAAATGAGTTTCCTCCGCAGGGGGTCGGGCTCTCCCTTAGAGATGGGGGAGGAGCTCGGTCATCCGGGAGGGGCTCAAAGTAGAGCCGCTGCTCCTCCGTATAGAGAGGAGCCAGATGAGGAGGCTCGGGCATCTGGTCAGGATGCCTCCTGGACGCCTCCCTGGTGTTCCAGGCACGTCCCACCGGGACCAGACCCCACAGGAGACCCAGGACACGCTGGAGGGACTACGTCTCCCGGCTGGCCTGGGAACGCCTCGGGACCCCCCGGATGAGCTGGGGTCTGTGGCCGGGGTGAGGGAAGTCTGGGCTTCCCTGCTTAGGCAGCTGCCCCCCCGACCCGATCCCGGATAAGCGGAAGAAGACGGTTTGAAGAGTGTAACCACGTTTGAAACGGCTCCCATGCACAACATTTTATGTTCCAGCGATGCGCTAAATGACTCATTTTGCAGACCACTGGAAGCATTTTAGGCAACATTACCGTTCCAACCCTCCCAAACTTGTTCTGGAAAACCGTCTTTCGTCTCTTATACCGGTTGCATCCAGACAAACGCCTCCATGTCATTAAAGAGGAAAAGTTGGGGCACGTCGTTTGGCTGAACACAAGAAAATGTTCCCACACCGCTGTATGTTTCAGAACTTGTATTACTCCGTTTGCCTGGTGCATTCATTCATTCATTCGTTGCTGCCGCTTTCTGCCATCTACAAAAGCCAAACCTTCTTCTTCACTTTCTGACATAATAACAATGAACAGCGCCTTAGTGGTGACCTGCAAACAATTCACATCACTGAGAGGGATGAAAGGATGCTGGGCGACAAACGACACATCTACAACATTTCCACATCTGAACGTAGCTGTGATTGCAGTCCATAACTGTGAATATAATAAACAAAATCTGCACGAGCTAGAATTTAGTGACAGTTACAGACGAATCTGCAAAGTTCAATTTTGTCACTAAGCAAACATGTTGACGCCCCATAAATAAACATGCTTGCATAAATAACTGATAACCTTATGATAACCACTTTAACTGCTTGTCCAGCATCCTCTTCTTCACCTTCACCTCTTCTTGCTGAGCCGAGTCAGTCTGTCCCTTTCAGAGGACATTCTGCTGCTCAGTCTGCTCAATAGTTTCTTTTACTTAAGACTTTCATTTCTGCACTTCTTGCTGCCAAATAACAAAACACTTTTATTAGGGTTCCTACACATTTAAAAAGTTAAATTTAAGAATTTTTAAAGGGGAAGTTCAGAATTTTTGAATAGGGCCTCATTTACAAGTGAGCCAGAATTCTACTTATTACTGAAGACAGTTTCAACATATTTCATCCCGTTTTCTCGTTCCAGGAGGTTGCTGATGCTAATGCTAGTGGAAGTCAATAGGAATCTGCTAGCCTGTCATTAAAACCAATCTTATCCACTCCAAGAAGATCCGAGGCAAATAGAAGATTATCAGTATAAATGTCGAGTTAAACTAGTCAACTAGTGTTAAAAAGTAAAATTGGCTTGTATGACAAATTTTACATTAATATTGAGGAACTAGTTTCTTCCAGCTTCTACCTTTGTCAGTGTTTTTGTTAAAGAGAATGGTGACAGTTGTTTGATGAAAAAAGTTTGAAATCATCTTAAAATAGACATTCCTCTGCTTTAGACGTGGCCGTATTTAGACTTTATATGTGTGTAATCAGATTCCTTCATGCACGAGAGCAGATGACATCACTGCTGCCAAATACAGGAAGTTAAGCTTTATAAAGTTTTAGCAGCAACAATAAAATGAACGAAACGCAGGTTAGTTTTGTTTGTAACATTATTCTATTAACACGGCATTTCAAGATAGTCTGAAGTTAGAAATGTTTTGCTCGGATATTTGTGGAGTGGATAAGATCGTTATTAATGACAGGCTAGCAGATTCCTATTGACTTGCACTAGATTAGCATTAGCATCAGCGACCCACTGGAACTAGAATAACGGGATGAAATATGTTGAAACCATCTTCAGTGATCAGTAGTATTCTGGCTCACTTGTAAATGAGGCCCTATGTCAAAAATCCTGAACTTCCCCTTTAAGACCACCTGGAACATAATTTAATGCCTATTTCACAGCAACGCTGGCAAAAACAGAGGTCCCTCTACATTTTCAAAGATATTGTCAAAAAAGACAGAACGTTTGGGCTTCATTACCTACGTCCATCATTGGCACCCAGTTTGACATTTTCTTTGAAGATGTTTCCACAAAACACGCAAACCTCAGGCTGACAGGTGACGGCTGTGCAAAGACCCGCCCTGATCTCTTCCTGATTGGCTCATATAAAGGCTCTGTCAAGATTTGTTGGTTGAAAAAAACAAGTGGATCTGTTGTTTTTTCCTTTTGTTGTTGTTTTTTACAGTCATTTTTCTAAACGAAGGAAATCTGTTGGAGCGTATAAGAATTTAAAACCTACCAGATGGAATTTAAGACAACTGTCAAATTTAAGGACTTTTTAAGGTATTAAATGCAGATTTGTAAATTTAAGACTTTTTAAGACCCTGCAGGAACCCCGTTATTAGTGAGCTTCCTTGATTTGTGTCTTGGACATTAAAATAATTGATTAAATATCTTTATTGGTATGGAAATGTTGAAAGTAGCGCATTTACAGACCGTTCTGTTTCTCAACTACAGCTTCTCTGTAGCTGAACAAACTTCGGAGTTAAAGAAGTGAAAATAAATCTGACTGTCGGAGTTGTTTCTCTGTTTGCAGTGATGCTTCAGCGTCAGCGTTGACTTATACATGATCATACTGATCAGACACACGCTCATGAACAGTTCTTTATGACATCATTTCCTGTTTCCTGTCAGTGATCCAGTGGGAGGGACAGATTTGTGAGTCTCCATCTAACAGGATCAGGATCGTTTAGATCCAATCCACCAAAGTACTGAAATACCCAGATATCAATCTGAGATCCAAGGACCTGAATCCGGGGATTTGATCTGGATTCAGAGTTTTGAAATACTGGGCCCTGAGGACAATGTGGGGGGGGGCGATACATCTTTCAAGTATCACCAAACTTTTGTGACCTCAGAGACGCTAAACATGTCCTCTCCACCTGCCGTCTCCTCCCTCATGCAGCTGCACCACCCGCAGTGTTGTATAAAGTACCCAAAAGCCATACTCGAGTAAAAGTATAAGTACTTTACTGGAAAATGACTCAAGTAAAAGTGAAAGTTGCCTGCTAGAATATTACTTGAGTAAAAGTAAAAAAGTAGCTAGTATTTACTGTACTTAAGTATCAAAAGTAAAAAGTACTGTTAATAAAACGCAATCAGAAATTTGAGTTGAACATTTTCTTTATTCCTGTTTAATTTATTTTTTAAGTTTTTATTTGCAAAGTGTAAAGGAGCTTCAATACCTCCTTACATAAACCCAACCACATAGAAAAATACTGTTCACACAAACATCCTTACAGACCTGCATGCATGCCTACCAACATTCATACCCACGTGCATTCAATATTAAGTCATTACTAATGAACTTGGTGATGCAAACAAACAAAGAACTTGATTGGTTGAACTTTAAATGACTGCAGTGCGACAGCTCATGAACTGTCCATCCAGTCGTTACTGAACCCTGAAAAACTTTTTGTTCAACCTCAAAAGAAGTTGTTTCTTAAAATGGTGAGAACTCAGTCTGGTTCTTCTTGGACTGAAGACCAGACCAGCGATGCTGAACAGCCGTTCACCTGCTGCTGAGGCAGGTAAAGGTGTGTTTAGCTTCAGAGACGCTGCTACTAGTCCCACTACAACAAAACAAAGATCGTCTATTGGCTGTTACGTTACTTATTTTGTAACGAGTAACTAAGATGCTCAGGTAAATGTAATGGAGTAAAAGTATTGATTTTTCTCGGAAAATGTAGTGAAGTAAAAGTAAAAGTCATCAGAAATAGAAGTAGTAAAGTACAAATATAGAAAAATACTACTTAAGTAAAATAACGAAGTATTTTTACTTAGTTACTATACAACACTGACCACCCGGCTCTGATGTTTTAAAAACGAAACTTAAAAGATAGTGATGGTGCGTTCAAGGCGCCTCGGAAATATGTGTGACGAGGAGACAAACTATGTAATAATCGGTGTAACCGTGAGTTTTTACCATTTCAGACACACCACAAAATAAATAATCTTGTCCCTGTCAGCTGCTTCTGAAGTACATAAAGTACTCACTGAGACAAGCTTCCTTAGGGGCCCCCTAGCGGTGCGGGGCCCCAAGCGGTCCCTTAGTCTGCTTAGTGGTAAAACCGGCTCCGTATATACCCCTTCAAACCACACTTCAAACGGAGGGGGAGACAATCACCGGCAAGATGGCTGCTACCGAGTCCAAAAACATCCACAAATATAAATATTTTCTCCACAGATAAAGTTTAAAGAGTATGAAAACCATTTATTGTGTAGTTTAAATTCTTAACATCATTTTCTTTGTAAGATACACATTTAAAAAAATGCTTCAGTAACATAAACGCTAGCAGGCTGAAAACCAGCGGTAGCCCTGATCAGCTACACTGATAGATGATCAATAACTTCATCATGGCTGCTGGTCTCATGGAGGTCCTCCGTGGGATCCAACACGAGCGGTGATGTCACGCACAAATCGACTTTGCTGACAGCTCAGCGCACATCTGCTTCCACGCAAGCCGGCGGATCACTGATCGATATCGATATATATCAATCGATAAAGAGTTTTTTCAATAGAAAAAAAATAGGGTGGACAAAAGTTCGATATAGAAGCACAGTTTTCCGCTGTAGCCTATCGGGTATCATGATACTCCTTCCACCAAACCAATCAAACGCAGACCCAGGCCAAGGCTGAACTGGAATTCACTGTAAGTGTGATCTTTATTATTAGGGCTGGAAAAAATATTGATACACTGAAATATCGCGATATTTTCATATGCAGATTTCATATTGATATTTGAAAATGTGATATTGATATATTAAACCAACGAAATATCGCAAGATTTCATCATTCTCTTACAAAATCTTACAAAATTTCACAAAAACCTGCGAGATTTCATTGGTAATATAGATCGTTACCACGTTTTTAAATATCAATATGATATCAGCATGTGAAAATATTGCGATATTTCAGTGTATCGATATTTTTCCCAGCCCTATTTATTACTGTATAAGTAGGTCATTCAGCAAAAGCTTAAATGCCCCGGGCTGCACCTAAAGTGGCTTTTAATTTGATAATGGCTTTTTAATGAATATCGATCGATACAGATTTATTTTAATCAATCTTTTTTCTATATCGTCCAGCCCTACTGTACCCTCGTAGCTTAATTTAAAATGGCAGCGGCCAAGGGGAGGGGCTAGGTGGAAACAAACTGCATGTTTGGTATCTCCATACTCACTAAGTATCAATTACGATATTTTTTCTGGCTGGTATGGAAGTATCAACTCCAGGGTATCTGTGTGCCCATCCCTATTTGGCATGGAAGTATCGACTGCAGGGCATCGGTGTGTCCTGACATATCTGGCTGGCATGGAAGTATCGACTGCAGGGCATCGGTGTGTCCTGACATATCTGGCTGGTATGGAAGTATCGACTGCAGGGTATCGGTGTGTCCTGACATATCTGGCTGGCATGGAAGTATCGACTGCAGGGCATCGGTGTGTCCTGACATATCTGGCTGGCATGGAAGTATCGACTGCAGGGCATCGGTGTGTCCTGACATATCTGGCTGGCATGGAAGTATCGACTGCAGGGTATCGGTGTGTCCATCTCTCAGATACATTCACGTGTCGGACGAGGAAATGGGACGTTGCTACCGATGACTCAACAAGTATTGCATCACAGCGTCTCTTACATCTGCGCCCTCTTCCTCCAGACCCTGCTCTCCATGCAGACCCTGCTCTCCATCCAGACCCTGCTCTCCATGCAGACCCTGGCCCCCCGCCAGCTCCGCCTCAGCTGCTGCTACCTGTAAGTCCCAGGAGGGCTCGTAAGCCTCTCCGTGGTCTTGGCAGAGGTTGTGCGGAGCGCAGCAGGTGAGCACGGCAGTGCGGACCAGCTGGATGTCCAGGTCGTCCCTCCTCAGCAGGCCCTGCCACCGCCCCTTCAGCCGGCCCAACGCCTGCCGGACCACCCCCCGCGCCCGGCTGAGCTTCTGGTTGAACATGTGCTGCGCCGCCATCAGCCGTCCCGTGTCTCAGAACCGGTTCAGGAGCCAGTCCTGCTGGGGACACGCCGGGTGTCCCAGGATGTAGTAGCCGCACGTGGGTGCACCAGCGTTCCCAGTCTGAGCTGGGAAGAGGTTTCCACGGCTGGCCAGCTCCCACAGAGGGCAAAGCTTCAGAGGGACGGGGTCACGCAAGCTCCCCAGCAGCCCCGCGAACACGTCCCAGAACCGGCCCTCCCCGTCCACCACCCCCTGGAGGACCACGGAGTGCCAGTCCAGGCGGTTCCAGTAGCAGCTCTGCTGGGGCGGCGGCGCATTGATGGGAATGTGCGCGCGACTGATGGCCCCCACGCAGTTGGGGAACCCCCACCTGTTCTCCATGAAGACCGCCATTTCCCTGAACCCCCCCTCGTGAGGAAACCGGATGTGCTCCGGCACCAGCAGGGTCTCCGCCGCAGCACAGAAGTCCTGAACGCACCTGCGCACGGCGGCGGCACCGAGCCCGAACAGGTGCCCGATGCTCCTGCAGTCCGAGCCGGTGGCGAGCTTCCACAGAGCCACGCCCACCCGCTTCCTCAGGGGCGCGCGCCTGGAGGGGGGCGCGTCCCGCTGCTCCAGGGCCGGACGCAGCTTGTTGCACAAGAAGCCGAACGTTTCCTCAGACATCCGGAAGGTCTGCAGCCACTCCGCGCTGCTGAAGCCGGGAACGATGATGGTGGTAGCCTATCAGATTCTAGCTTCTGTGTCACATGATGGTGGTAGCCTATCAGATTCTAGCTTCTGTGTCACATGATGGTGGTAGCCTATCAGATTCTAGCTTCTGTGTCACATGATGGTGGTAGCCTATCAGATTCTAGCTTCTGTATCACATGATGGTGGTAGCCTATCAGATTCTAGCTTCTGTGTCACATGATGGTGGTAGCCTATCAGATTCTAGCTTCTGTATCACATGATGGTGGTAGCCTATCAGATTCTAGCTTCTGTATCACATGATGGTGGTAGCCTATCAGATTCTAGCTTCTGTGTCACATGATGGTGGTAGCCTATCAGATTCTAGCTTCTGTATCACATGATGGTGGTAGCCTATCAGATTTTAGCTTCTGTGTCACATGATGGTGGTAGCCTATCAGATTCTAGCTTCTGTATCACATGATGGTGGTAGCCTATCAGATTCTAGCTTCTGTGTCACATGATGGTGGTAGCCTATCAGATTCTAGCTTCTGTGTCACATGATGGTGGTAGCCTATCAGATTCTAGCTTCTGTATCACATGATGGTGGTAGCCTATTAGATTCAGCTTCTGTCACATGATGGTGGTAGCCTATCAGATTCTAGCTTCTGTGTCACATGATGGTGGTAGCCTATCAGATTCTAGCTTCTGTGTCACATGATGGTGGTAGCCTATTAGATTCTAGCTTCTGTGTCACATGATGGTGGTAGCCTATCAGATTCTAGCTTCTGTGTCACATGATGGTGGTAGCCTATCAGATTCTAGCTTCTGTGTCACATGATGGTGGTAGCCTATCAGATTCTAGCTTCTGTGTCACACGATGGTGGTAGCCTATCAGATTTTAGCTTCTGTGTCACATGATGGTGGTAGCCTATCAGATTCTAGCTTCTGTGTCACATGATGGTGGTAGCCTATCAGATTCTAGCTTCTGTGTCACATGATGGTGGTAGCCTATCAGATTCTAGCTTCTTTAGTTTTTTTTAATGTAGGTTATTGAAGATTATGTTTTGGTAAATCTATTCTCGGGAGCGAAACTTTCCACATCGGGTATGCGCTGGCACCTAGCAACCAGGAGCGCGGTGAAAACAAACGGTTGCTATGCGGGATCAGCGCTTTATCTTTATCACTTGTCCCTGTGATAAATTGCTGTAAACCATGAGGAGGAGTTGTGCTGCGGTGTTCTGCACAGCACACAGCCTTCAAGTAGGTGGCAGCTGTCTTTCTTCAAGTTTCTGGCGTGTAACGAGTCAGCTGAGCGCCGTGATCAGTGAGGAAGGTGAACAGAGATGATGGCAGTGTGTGGAGCCATGTAAACGTTTATTAATCATTGTACGTTTGTTTATATAACCTGCTGCAGGTCAGGGAAAATTTCTGAATGGATGTTGATTACAAAAATGTGTTCTCAAATGTAATTATGTAATACCTTTATTGATAAATACTGTTTATTATTCACACTTTATTTTTCCAGTTGTTTGTTGTAATGTTGATAATGTTGGTTTAAAAGTTGTATTTTTTTATTTGTTACTTGTGTGCATACCTGGTCGAAATGAAATTTTTAAAAGAATGTAATTCACTTGACTTAGGCCTACAGATTTTATTTTTCAATAGTACACAGTGAGCCATGTTACCACAATCTTTGCAGATGAATTTCCCCACACCTGAGTTCCCTCTGCTGATTATAATGGCAATATGTTTATACAAATACTTCAAAACTATTTTCCCCGTAAAAATAATCAAATTATTCATGTTATAACATAACCAACCCATATGTATGATCATTACTTGCTGAAGCAGCGCCTCTACTTGAACACCTGTAGCTTTACATTCAATGTAAGTCGCTCTGCTTGATAATAATAATAATAATAATAATAATAATAATAATAATAATAATAATAATAATAATGGTTGATGCTGTGGTACTACATATTTCCTTTGGAATTTCATCAATATAAATAGCTAACTGCCACAAAATATTTATGTGGACACTGAACGGAATAACTATCATTTATTACACAGACACATGAGAAGAACTATATATGCCAGCCAATTATGAAATGTAATGTCAGATATTTAATATTATAAATATAAGACATGAAAACGATTTAGACTTCCATCTGGAAAGTGCCTATTATACAGTTCAGTTATACTCAGCTGGGAGTTCAGCAAACAATTAAAGAGATCGGGGTCCAAATCAGGACATTTTGTTTGATCATCCACTCAAACATCTGGCGGTAAAAGATACGGACAGTCAGACAATCCAACCAATGCCGAGAGGCAAAATACGACGTTGTTTATGACAGATCTGCCTTTGTCTGGCTTGTGTCCAACCTTAGTTTTCACCGCGGCAGTACGGTTTCCGGTCATTTCCGACCGGATGTGCGTCAGCATGCTCCCTCCTATAGGGAGCCGAAGTCGCGCCCCTCTACTTCCGCATCATGGGACCTAAGAGACGAAAAAATATGAATGGAAGTCAATGGGGAGAAAATAATTATCTTCTGGTTCCAGTCGTTCTCTGTCCTGGATTCCAGATATGTTGCTTATGGATTTAAATGAAAATTTTTCGTGCAAAGAAAAAATAAAATACCGCGAAGATTTTAGATAATTTCAGGATTTATTTGAAGCCTCTGTGTGGACTACAGCCCTCGTCGCAACCGACCTGCGTCACCAGCTGCCTGATTACGCTACCGTTGTGATTTTACTCCGGCACGTCACCGCTTTTTACTTTATTTTTTCAAGAACAGGAAAAAGAGCATGAACAGATGTGAAAATCGTTTTAAGTCAGGAAATGTTGAGTCTTTCCATCACGCCGATAGAACGCTGTCCAGTCTGGTTCACGCCCGCCGCGGGGAGCGACGTCATCACTTGCGGCGAGGGCTGTAGTCCACAAAGAGGCTTCAAGTAAATCCTGATATTATCGAAAATCTTCGCGGTATTTTATTTTTTCTTTGCATGAAAAATTTTCATTTAAATCCACAACCAACATATCTGGAATCCAGGACAGAGAACGACTGGAACCAGAAGATAATTATTTTCTCCCCATTGACTTCCATTCATATTTTTTCGTCTCTTAGGTCCCATGATGCGGAAGTAGAGGGGCGTGACTTCGGCTCCCTATAATATTGCTATTATATTTTATAATTGAACATTTTCCACTGAATAAATTCAAATAATCTTAACTTGCAGTTAAGTTTTTTCAATAACAGAAAGAAGTTTTTTCTCATTTTTGTTTAATTTCTTCATCAATATAATTTATTATGTTTTAGTTTTACTTTCCGGTACTTCTGTTCTCAAGTTTTACTCATATGTAATAATGCTCTTGAATTCAAGATAATAATGCAAACTGTTCAATCATCAGATTTTCTATTAATGGACAAAAAGTATCAGTATCGGTATCAATATCAATGAAAAAGGGGCCATTCACTACTGGTATCGACGGGGAAAATGTTGGTATGATCATACCCTGGTACGGGAAATTTAAATGTTCAACCAAAACCGTTTAAATCTGTAAAGCCTGGATAAAACTCGTCTCCACCAGGTTGATATGATTGTTAACTTTTCCGGGTCAGAAAACCCGGGTTTACGGTTTATTCCGGGTTAAGCGAGCAGACGAGCGCCAGCTACCATCAGCTTACGTCGTCTCCGTCGCGTCCTCTCGTCCTCGGCCTGGTAGTGCTCCAGGGCTTCCCGGACTCTCCTGGGCTTCTCCAGGGCGTTAAGTCTCGCGGCCCGCAGCCTCCTCCGGCTCTCCTCCCGCCGTCTGAGGAGGAGCCACAGGCCGGAGAGCACGAACACAACCGCGTCCTCCATGTTTGCGGCGTGTTCGTCACAAACGGCGCGAGGCATTCTGGTGTGACGCCCCCTCCCACACTGAGCTGGTCCTGGTCCTGGACGGTCTCCTGGGGGGGGGGGGGTCGAGCCGAGCAGGATCTGGTTTTACAGGCTCCGACTCACGTGCCACTCGAAGGGGCGTGGCTACACGCGGTTCAACTCAGTGGGGAAAAAACGCGGGAAAGTCACGAGCGGCTCTAGGGATGGACGATACCAAAATCTTTTCTTGTCGATGCGATACCAGTAGTTTATGGTAAACTACATGATTGTCCAGTTTGCATTAATATCTTGAATATAAGGGTAATATTAGACAAGTAAAACTAGAGAACAGAAGTACTGGAGAGTAATACTTTTAAAACAATAATAAATTAAAATGAGTAAATCACACAAAAATAAGATTAAAAACTTCTCTTTCAATTATAAATATATAAGAACGCGGGACTTTCATAAGTAAAAATCAGTAAACAATATCGATGTTTTCCAATATCACATTTTAATGCCGATATTGGCAGGCCGATGATATTGGACATCTCTCGTTAATACTCGTGAGTTGTTAAAAAGAACAGTGACTTGGAACAAGATCTCATGAGATTTCTACTCTCAAAGTTTCTGTATGATTAAACCGGTACTGATATTTTCCGATATCACGTGTTAATGCCGATATTGGCCGATAACGTTGAACATCTCTCATTAATACTTATATTGTTTTTAAAAGAATAAAAGTGACCTGGAACAAAATCTCATAAGATTTCGGCGGTAGAAATATTGGCATGATAAAACCAATACCGACATTTGCCAATATCACATTATAATGCCGATATTGGCAGATAATATCGGCAGGCCGATAATATTGGACATCTCTTGTTAATACTAGTCATTTTATAAAGAATAACAGTGACTTGGAACAAGATCTCATGATATTTCGTTAGTAAAAATATCAGTATGATAAAACTGATACTGATATTTTGAGATATCACATTTTGATGCCAATATTTTCCGATAATATCGGCAGGCTGATGATATTTGACATCTCCCGTTAATACACATGAGCTGTTAAAAAGAATAACAGTGACTTGGAACAAGATCTCACGAGATTTTGTTGGTATAAACATCGGTATGATAAAACTGAGACTGATATTTTATTTTATCACATTTTAATGCTGATATCGGCCGATGATATTGGACATCTTTCATTAATACTCACGAGCTGCTAAAAAGAATAACGGTGACTTGGAACAAGATCTCATGAAATTTCATCTCTGAAAGTATCGGTATGATTAAACCGCTACTGATATTTTCTGATATCACATTTTAATGCAGATATCGGCCGATAATATAGGACATCTCTCATTAATACTCATGTTATTTTAAAAAGAATAACAGTGACTTGGAACAAGATCTCACGAGATTTCGTTAGTAAAAATATCAGTATGATAAAACTGATACTATTTTACGATATCACATCTCAATGCCAATATTTTCCGATAATATCGGCAGGCTGATGATATTTGGCATCTCTCGTTAATAAGAATAACAGTGACTTGGAACAAGATGTCGCAAGATTTTGTTAGTATAAATATCGGTATGATAAAACCGATACTGATATTGTCCGATATCTCATTTTGATATTGTGCATGTCTAATTAAACCATGGACTTTTGTGTAAACCTTTTAACCGTGGTGTGATGGAGACTCGGACCGGTTCTGTCCCACTCAGAAAGCCGACACACTGACGGGTTTTGGGATCAATCACATCTTTAGTTGACAGTAAAAATAAAGCTTTGAATGCTGATCACAGATTCCAGCACAAACATCTTCAGCAGAACATGATGAGGAGGAAAGTTAGAAAAGCTGGACAGAAACGTGGCTGAGTTTCATGTTTGGGTTGGCCGACCTCGCCGTGTTTACGTGCGACCCCTCTTCACCGTCTGAAGCTCTTTGGAGGGACTTCGGTGAGCAGGCAGTCCCGTAGACGTCCCACCGCTAAAGTCCAACAGAAAGACCAGCTGGTCCCGTCCCACATCAGACGACGTCGGCCGGTCCCTTTTCTCAGGCTTCGTCCATCATCTCGGGGAAAATATTCGTGGTTCTCTGAATGCTCGACATTAAGGCAATAATGGTTAAACCACAGTTTGGACACATCATGCTCCGGAGAGAACATCTACCGTCACACATGGTTGCCATGGAAACAGAGAAGCAGATGCTCCTGATTAGGAGGGATCAACTTTGGCCTTGTGCCGCTTCTGCATCGGAGTCATCGCGTGTTTTTACAGCAAATATAAGTTCATGACGACACCAAGACCACGTCACAGGACCTGCATTTATTATCCACCATACAGAATATAGATTTATATATAAGCATTTATGTAGAACACGAGCTGCTTTCAGGCTAAAAATCTTTCAGAAGGCACAGAGTATCGTTGAGTTGGCCAAATGAAAAAGAAACGACATGAACGTAAAATGTGGCGTCCACACATCTGCCCGCTAAATTCATGGTACAGTATAATTCCAGGCGTCACTGGTGGATCTCAGACAGCCGCTCCCTGCATGGTCGCCGCGTTGAAGGCAAGCGCGTTAGAAAACTCTCCACAGCTCTCAGGTCGGTTAAGGCGGGGGGGGGGAGGAACATGTGGACAGACGTGGCCACGGAGCCGACGGGGAAGGCACAGGAACGAGGGAACGACGTCGGGTGAAGGCGAGGAGATGAAGGATGGCAGCAGGAGCTCCGGACTTCTCCTGCCTTCTCACATCTGCTGACGGCGCACAGACGACATGATGCTAAACGGAGAGTGTGATGCGTTCAGGGTCGCGTTGGAGAAGCAGGCGCCGGCTAGCGTGTGCCGTGGGTCTCGCTCAGAGCCGGCAGGTTCAAACTGGTCCTGGGCTGCTTCGCGGGCGGCTCCAGCATCTCCTTATCTACATCGACCGGGCTCAGAGAGCTGGGCGCGAGCACGATGTCACCGCTTTCTTCCTCACTCTCCTCCTCATCATCCTCCTCTTCTTCTGAAGGAGAGCAGAGACACAACAGTGAAAAATCTATAATGGAGAAACGATATTCTACAACCGAGTATCAGGGCCACCATAACAAACTAGATTTGGTAAACTAATAATTTTACAATAAAAGTCATAAATTTACAAGAGGAAGTTGATCTTTTACAAGAATTAAGTCATAAACTTAATCGTTTTATGAGAGTTTAGTCGTAAATTTATGAGAAAAGTTCTTTAACAAGAATAAAGTCATAAACTTAGTCATTCTACGAGAATTTAGTTGTAAATTTATGGAAGTTCTTTAGCAAGAATAAACTCATAAATATATGAAAATAAAGTAGTAATTTTATGAGGACAAAATGTAAGTTTACGAGAAAAAAATAATTCTCTTACAAGAATAAACTTAGTAATCTATGAAAATAAAGTAGTAATTTTATGACAAAAGATGTAAATTAATGAGAAAAAAATTATTTTACTAGATTAAAGTCATAAATTTACAAGAAAATTTTCCTTACAAGGTTAAAGTAAAAAAATTATAAAAATGTAGTATTTTTTCAAGAAAAAAAACATGTAAATTTATGAAAAAAAGTTGGTCTTTTACAGGAATAGTAATAAATTTATAAAAATAAAGTAGTAATTTTACCAGAAAAAGTTGTAAATTTACAAGATTTAAGTCATAAATTTATAGAAATGAAGTCGGAAACTTACAACAATAAAGTAGTTATTTTACAATAATAACGTCACAAGTTTTAAAAAATAAAGTAATTTTACAAGAATAAAGTCATAAACTTAGTCATTCTATGAGAATTTAGTTGTAAATTTATGGAAGTTCTTTAGCAAGAATAAACTCATAAATATATGAAAATAAAGTAGCTATTTTACAAGAAAAAATAATTAAATTTACCAGAAAAAGTTGTCGTTTTACAAGAATAAAGTTGTAAATTTACAAGATCAAGTTCTGACCAGGTTTTTTTCCACACCGGTCACTTCCATGTTTTTTTTTTTTTTTTTAAATATCAAGACTTTATTCTCGTTAAATCATCAATTTATTCTCATTAAATTACAACATTTTTCTCATAATATTACGACTTTATTCTCGAAGTCTGTGCAAAATTTCTTATTGTGGCCAAAATACTCTGTGGTATTATTTGCAGAGGGCATATTTGGTTTTTTACCTTTATCTAAGTCTGGAGAGTTTCTGCTCTTGACAGTGCTGGCAAACTGCAACACAAACAAACAAACAAACAAACATGAAGTCTCGTCAGCCTAATGGAAGTCACAGAATGAAAGCAACTGCTGGGGGAGGCGCATACTTCTCCCATGACTGCTATGGGCGTCTCTCCTTTAGCCTTCGCCACCCTGTGCTCGATCAGGTAGTACATGTACTCGTCGTACAGCAGCCGGATCAGGTGGAAGGAACCAAAGCTAGCAGCGCTGCGCAGAGTCAGATCCCGGATCACCATGGAGCTGATGAGAGGGCAGAGAAATCAGCAACGAGCTTTCTGGTGCTCGTCATACACCACTGTCGTCCTCTCGTTACCTGTAGAAGGACCAGTTGAGCAGAAAGACTTTGGCAACCTTTGGCAGGACGACAGGGCTGCTCTCGTAGGGCTTGAGGACCTGAGAAACCACGCCATCCAGCCAGGTAGCCCACTGCTCCAGCGAGTTCTGCTGCTGCAGCGTAGCTTTGAAGTCCTGCTCCAGGCGCTGGACCATGCGATCCTCACACTGACACACCCAGGATGCCTGCTCCTGAGAGGGACATCACAGTTCGTCCACGTTTCACCACAATCACAAGAGCACAGCAACACGGGGACACAGACGGAGACGGTAGTGCTCGCCGACCTGGACGTTGGTGAAATCAACCCGGTTCAGGTCCGAGAGCATCTGGTTGATCTGAGCTGAGTTCTGGAGGACAGCCCGGGCCGCCTGGGCCAGATGGTTCAGGCTGGTGTACCGACGCAGCGTCTGGGAGAAGGAGCTCACACACACCACCTGGAGGAGGGGGAGTACTATACGAGTTACAATACTACACCAGTTACAATACTATACAAGTTACTCTACTACACCAGTTACGCTACTATACCAGTTACACTACTATACCAGTTACAATACTACACCAGTTACAATACTATACCAGTTACAATACTACACCAGTTACAATACTATACCAGTTACAATACTACAGCAGTTACACTACTATACCAGTTACACTACTACACCAGTTACAATACTATTCCAGTTACAATACTATACAAGTTACAATACTACACCAGTTACAATACTATACCAGTTACACTACTACACCAGTTACGCTACTATACCAGTTACACTACTACACCAGTTACAATACTATACCAGTTACACTACTATACCAGTTACAATACTACACCAGTTACAATACTATACCAGTTACGTAACTATACCAGTTACAATACTACACCAGTTACACTACTACACCAGTTACAATACTACACCAGTTACACTACTACACCAGTTACAATACTATACCAGTTACGTAACTATACCAGTTACAATACTACACCAGTTACACTACTACACCAGTTACAATACTACACCAGTTACACTACTACACCAGTTACACTACTACACCAGTTACAATACTATACCAGTTACGTAACTATACCAGTTACAATACTACACCAGTTACACTACTATACCAGTTACAATACTACACCAGTTACGCTACTATACCAGTTACACTACTATACCAGTTACAATACTACACCAGTTACACTACTATACCAGTTACACTACTATACCAGTTACAATACTATACCAGTTACACTACTACACCAGTTACAATACTATACCAGTTACGTAACTATACCAGTTACAATACTACACCAGTTACAATACTACACCAGTTACACTACTATACCAGTTACAATACTACACCAGTTACGCTACTATACCAGTTACAATACTATACCAGTTACAATACTACACCAGTTACACTACTATACCAGTTACACTACTACACCAGTTACAATACTATACCAGTTACGTAACTATACCAGTTACAATACTACACCAGTTACACTACTATACCAGTTACAATACTACACCAGTTACGCTACTATACCAGTTACACTACTATACCAGTTACAATACTATACCAGTTACACTACTACACCAGTTACACTACTATACCAGTAAAAATACTACACCAGTTACAATACTATACCAGTTACAATACTATACCAGTTACAATACTACACCAGTTACAATACTATACCAGTTACAATACTATACCAGTTACACTACTATACCAGTTACAATACAATACCAGTTACAATACTACACCAGTTACAATACTATACAAGTTACACTACTATACCAGTTACAATACTATACCAGTTACAATACTATACCAGTTACACTACTATACCAGTTACGTAACTATACCAGTTACAATACTATACCAGTTACAATACTACACCAGTTACACTACTATACCAGTTACGCTACTATACCAGTTACAATACTACACCAGTTACGCTACTATACCAGTTACACTACTATACCAGTTACAATACTACAGCAGTTACGCTACTATACCAGTTACAATACTACAGCAGTTACGCTACTATACCAGTTACAATACCATACCAGTTATACTACTATACCAGTTACACTACTATACCAGTTACAATACTACACCAGTTACGTCACTATACCAGTTACGCTACTATACCAGTTACAATACTATACCAGTTACGCTACTATACCAGTTACACTACTATACCAGTAACAATACTATACCAGTTACACTACTATACCAGTTACAATACTATACCAGTTACAATACTATACCAGTTACAATACCATACCAGTTACGTAACTATACCAGTTACAATACTATACCAGTTACGTAACTATACCAGTTACGCTACTATACCAGTTACGCTACTATACCAGTTACAATACTATACCAGTTACAATACTATACCAGTTACGCTACTATACCAGTAACACTACTATACCAGTTACAATACTATACCAGTTACACTACTACACCAGTTACAATACTATACCAGTTACGTAACTATACCAGTTACAATACTACACCAGTTACACTACTATACCAGTTACAATACTACAGCAGTTGCGCTACTATACCAGTTACAATACTATACCAGTTACACTACTATACCAGTTACAATACTATACCAGTTACACTACTATACCAGTTACACTACTATACCAGTTACAATACTATACCAGTTACACTACTATACCAGTTACAATACTATACCGGTTACAATACTATACCGGTTACACTACTATACCAGTTACAATACTACACCAGTTACAATACTACACCAGTTACACTACTATACGAGTTACAATACTATACCAGTTACAATACTTTACCAGTTACAATACTATACCAGTTACACTACTATACCAGTTACAATACTATACCAGTTACACTACTATACCAGTTACACTACTATACCAGTTACAATACTATACCAGTTACACTACTATACCAGTTACAATACTATACCAGTTACAATACTATACCAGTTACAATACTATACCAGTTACAATACTACACCAGTTACAATACTACACCAGTTACACTACTATACCAGTTACAATACTACACCAGTTACAATACTACACCAGTTACAATACTATACCAGTTACAATACTATACCAGTTACAATACTTTACCAGTTACACTACTATACCAGTTACACTACTATACCAGTTACAATACTATACCAGTTACACGACTATACCAGTTACAATACTATACCAGTTACACTACTATACCAGTTACAATACTTCACCAGTTACAATACTATACCAGTTACAATACTATACCAGTTACACTACTATACCAGTTACAATACTATACCAGTTACACTACTATACCAGTTACAATACTATACCAGTTACAATACTATACCAGTTACGTAACTATACCAGTTACAATACTATACCAGTTACACTACTATACCAGTTACAATACTATAACAGTTACAATACTATACCAGTTACACTACTATACCAGTTACACTACTATACCAATTACACTACTATACCAGTTACAATACTATACCAGTTACAATACTATACCAGTTACACTACTATACCAATTACGCTACTATACCAATTACGCTACTATACCAGTTACGCTACTATACCAGTTACAATACTATACCAGTTACAATACTATACCAATTACACTACTATACCAGTTACACTACTATACCAATTACACTACTATACCAGTTACAATACTATACCAGTTACAATACTATACCAGTTACAATACTATACCAGTTACACTACTATACCAATTACACTACTATACCAGTTACACTACTATACCAGTTACACTACTATACCAGTTACAATACTATACCAGTTACACTACTATACCAGTTACAATACTATACCAGTTACACTACTATACCAGTTACACTACTATACCAGTTACGTAACTATACCAGTTACAATACTATACCAGTTACGTAACTATACCAGTTACAATACTATACCAGTTACAATACTATACCAGTTACACTACTATACCAGTTACAATACTATACCAGTTACAATACTATACCAGTTACGTAACTATACCAGTTACAATACTATACCAGTTACACTACTATACCAGTTACAATACTATAACAGTTACAATACTATACCAGTTACACTACTATACCAGTTACACTACTATACCAATTACACTACTATACCAGTTACAATACTATACCAGTTACAATACTATACCAGTTACACTACTATACCAATTACGCTACTATACCAATTACGCTACTATACCAGTTACGCTACTATACCAGTTACAATACTATACCAGTTACAATACTATACCAATTACACTACTATACCAGTTACACTACTATACCAATTACACTACTATACCAGTTACAATACTATACCAGTTACAATACTATACCAGTTACAATACTATACCAGTTACACTACTATACCAATTACACTACTATACCAGTTACACTACTATACCAGTTACACTACTATACCAGTTACAATACTATACCAGTTACACTACTATACCAGTTACAATACTATACCAGTTACACTACTATACCAGTTACACTACTATACCAGTTACGTAACTATACCAGTTACAATACTATACCAGTTACGTAACTATACCAGTTACAATACTATACCAGTTACAATACTATACCAGTTACACTACTATACCAGTTACAATACTATACCAGTTACAATACTATACTAGTTACTAGAGATGTCCCGATCAGGGTTTTTTGCCCCCGATTCCGAGTACGAGTCATTTGATTTTGAGGATCGGCCGATACCGAGTCCCGATCCGATACTTCTATAATAAAATGAAAATTTAAGAGAAAAAGACAGTGTTTCCCCTACAGCAGTGGTCTGTAGGGGAAACACTGCTGCCTAAATCTGATTCTGAATCCTATCAGCTCGAAGGTGCAATTGGGGAATCAGGAGGTGCCATATTTGTTGTATTTTTTCGTTTTATTTATTCTTATTTTACTTTATTATGACACCTCCTCTGATCAATTACATTCTTCCAGCCATATTCTAAAAAAGAAAACATATTTAGCATACATTTATATACCAAACTAACGTCAAATTAATGAGTAAGTAATCATTTATGCATGTCTGTGGAAATCACAAAGGAAGCTGGTTATTTCTCCATTTCTCTGAAGCTTGGAAACACATGATTATTTTTGGACAGCAGATAAAACCAACACTAGATTTCAAATAAACTCTGAAACAACAGATAGGCCTAATGTAATGTGTGCTTCGGTTTTACTCCGTTCATTAACGGCAAACAAAGTTTAAGCAGCTTTCTTTTCTTTTTTCTGTCACTTCTCCGCGGGTCACGTCAACCAGCAGCCCCGTCAAACCCGCAGCGATGTACGCGCTGCACAACTAACGTTAAACCAGCACATTGTCGCGTTGCTTCGCTAAATATGAACCACGTGAGACACGTTATGTTGACTTATTGTTGTCTGCTTTGATTAATGGATCAAACCTTTTAAAAGCGGCTCAGTTCAGCTGCAGCCGCCTTCCCTGTAGTTATGTCTGAGTGAACAGGCTGCTGCCTGCTGGTGCGTTACATTTAAACTCCTGCACCGCCCGGTGATGCTGTAAACAGCACTGAGCTGCGTGCAGGACGGGGCGGTTCACATGAGGCAGAATCAAACCAACCGCTGGTCATAAAACCAAAACTGAGAGGAAACCACGCAGAGGAAAAAGAGGAGCAGCCGTATCAGTAAAGGAAACACTTAACCGATCCCTGATCGGGAAGTAACAGCCGATTCCGATCGAGTCTGAAATCACGTGATCGGATCGGGACATCTCTACTAGTTACAATACTATACCAGTTACAATACTATACCAGTTATGCTATTATACCAGTTACGCTACTATACCAATTACGCTACTATACCAGTTACGCTACTATACCACTTACAATACTATACCAGTTACAATACTACACCAGTTACGCTACTATACCAGTTACAATACTATACCAGTTACAATACTATACCAGTTACACTACTATACCAGTTACAATACTATACCAGTTACAATACTATACCAGTTACACTACTATACCAGTTATGCTATTATACCAGTTACGTTACTATAACAAGTAACGTGCTATTTTACTTGTTGTAGTAATGAAACCAGTTCTACCCGAAGTCTAGCAACATAAAAGTAAGGAATAATGTAAAAAGTGAAGAGTAACGAGCAAAAGTGGCTTTTTAAAAGTATCTTCTCCAACAACGATAAATGACTTGACAAGATGCTGAATGTCAGAAGAGGAAATAACGAGGTCAGTTCACACGCGGCATTAAGATGTATTTTGGCTTTTTAGAATCTGAAGGGAAGCCTTAAAAATAGGGATGTTCGATATTGCCTTTTTTTTTTTTAACTGAGATTCAATATACCGATATTGATCTCTGCAGACATCTGTGAGGTTTTTATTCTGCTCCAAAAGAAAAGATCCCAAAACAACCACATGCAGGACCAACGCTGATGGAACAAGATCTCGCCAGATTTCGTTAGTAAAAAATATCTGCCCGGAAAAAAAAAAACACGATACCAATATTTTCCAATATCACATTTTGATGCCAATATCGTCTGATAATATCGGACATCTCTACTTAAAAACATATTAATTAACAAGAAGACGGAGAACACAGAGTCAGGTCATGTTTGGATGTGGGAATGGACGCATATTATTAATTTTACGGGATCAATTAACCTTTTAAACTTTATCCTTTTCAACCAGTTTTAACGACAACCCTCTGATCTGACTGCAGACATCAGATTAACAGATCAATACTGACGGTCAATAAAAACAGTAGATCTGCCTTTACTCCGGCAGTATAGAAGGGAGCAACGATCCGTTTGTCTTATTTGCTCCCCGGTTGCATGAGTACGCTTGAAACTTGAAAGAGATCTACAGTAGCAACACTTTGTCTATGAAAACCCTGGTACCTTTATGCGGACCATCTCCTCCGGGATGTTCATCATGGCTCCTGTCAGCCAGGTCTCCAGACTCTTGGCAAAGTTGCGGATGGCCTGAGTTAAGGCACCTGAGAGAGCAGAGAGGCAGAAATGAAGGAAAATGCACCGACTGCGATGTGAACGCTGCATCTGCTGGTCCACAAACGTGTCTGCAAGGTCGTTTTATTAAAACACGATCAGCCATTTTACTGGATTAAAGGCAGGATCCGCAGTTTTCCCCCTGAAAATAAACACTGGACTTGTGTGAGTGAAATCCAGCTTCGCATCTTTGAGCCTCCACACTCGTGTGGAGGTGAGTTTTTTTTCCGACTCCCCTCCCCCCCGACTGTATTTCGCTTGTTCCCTTTGCTTTGGTGTATTCGGGACATTTCTGGGCGGAGAATTGTGTATTTATCTCCAGCCAATGACAGAGCTAAGGGCTCTGTGGGGATAAACTCATCGATTGGATCCGACACCAGATTCACTCGAATTCTCGATAAAAATGGCGGATGCAGGGAAGAAAAGGAAGTACTCTGCGGTAGGGATGGGCGATATGGACTAAAAAATGTAGCACGATAATTTCTGGTTTTTATAATGACAACAATACTTGACAATAAAAATTGGGAATGCACGATATAAACAGCCCCCATACCGGTATCGACCTATATCGTCCTTAAAACTGAGAATCAGACATCGGCCACCCCACTGATATTTAACCAATAAGCCCTGTTTCTAATGTCTTAAAAACAAATTCTTCTTTAAAAACTTCTTTTTTTTTACAGACTTTAAAACTTCTAAAGACTAAAGGCCTTTTCACACTGGGACCGATGCCAATAAACGGCACGAAATTGCGAATAATTCGGAGGACAAATATCGACACAATTGTCTATACACACCTGCTCAGACGCGAAATTACGAAGATGCAAGAACAATCTCGTATCCGTTATTCCAGAGGACCGTGAGCACATGCAGCAGTGACGGAGGGAGGGGCGGCTGCAGGGAAACAACTGGATGCTGAAAACAGCTGATCTCACCGTGGAGATGCCAAATGGGGATTTTAAATACGACACCTGTAGCTAATAACCTCGAATGGCTACAAAATGTAGGGAAAACGCTGCTACTTCAGCTGTGACACCCCCCCACAGCCCCATTTGCCAAACAATAGTGCTGCGACATGAAGGTGATAACACCTGAGCCATAATGATGCAGTAACAGCGACCAAGCGACACCTCTCTCTTTTTCCTTTCTCTTTTTGCTTGCAACCAGCTCTGTGACGGTCAGAGCGCCTTCTCTGATTGGTGGATTGTGTTTCTGTCGGATGCGAATTTTAAGAAAATCGACCCCAGTTCGAAAAAATAAACGTCGCAAAATCGCAAGACGTAATTTTGTCACTGATGTGAACGCTCCCGTTGACTTGATATTAATTTGATTAAAACTTTTGCCATGCGAATCTTTCGGACGAAATATTCGGAGTAGGTGTGTAAAGGCCTTAAGGGTGGGAAAAAATAATAATACACTGAAATATCGCGATATTTTCATATGCTCATATCATATCGACATTTAATGCAGTATCAATCTATTTTACTAACGAAATCTTGCAATATTTCATCATTTTGTTATGAAATCTCGTGAGAATTCATGAAATATCATGATATTTTGTAACAGAACGATGAAATCTCCAGCGATTTTGTAAGTAAAATAGATCGATACCACATTTTAAAATATCAATTTGACATTGACGCATGAAAATATTGGGATATTTCGGTGAATCGATATTTTTTCCCACCCCTATTTTTCAAAGTGTTGGAAACGGATAACAAAACTGCTATTTGCAATGACTGCTTATTTTTTTCAGCTTTAATATCAGTATCGATATAGGTTATCGGCCACATGAGTTTTCAAATATCGGCATATCAGATATCGGCCAAAAGTCCCATATCACACATCCCTAAAAATTATAATAGAAGCCAAATAACATCAGTTAAGTTAAAGTAGTACACCTGAACTGCAAAACTGTAGTAA
This sequence comes from Atherinomorus stipes, assembly GCA_023101725.1. NCBI lineage: Eukaryota > Metazoa > Chordata > Actinopteri > Atheriniformes > Atherinidae > Atherinomorus > Atherinomorus stipes. Next base: position 152,241 of record JALJCO010000399.1, read on the forward strand.
CACCAAACTGGTCTGAAATATGAGAATTGACATTTATTCAAACGTGCACCAGAAAAAATACGATATAAATAACTATAAATACAACCTGATAAATTGTATTTATCATTTTTATTGTGAGATGACAAATCATTACCATGGGGAATTACTTTGATGATATATCGCACACGATAATATATCGCCCAACAGAACGATAAAATCATGTGAGAATTCCCAAAATCTCTGTGATTTCATAACAATGATAAAATTGCGCGAGATCATGTGGGGATTGTTCCAGACCCCGACCTCTCTTTGAAGACGTACAGTGTGAGTAGTCAGACCGCATCCGAGCGTCGGTTCGTACAGTGTGAGGACATACAAGCCGTGAACTTTTGAGCTCTGCGGCTGATTCGCACAATTTGAGTTGGAGCTGCGAGCAAGGATTGAAAATATCGCACCGTGTATCCCAGACTTTAGTGTTCCTCCTGGATAAATGTATCAAAGCTGTCAGTCTAAATATGTTCCTTTGATTTTACGATTCTCATGTCTGCGCTTCACCTTTAACATATTTTATTACTTGGTGTTTTCTTTACTTTAATGCAAGACAATTTTTTCTTTCGCATCACAACTTTTACAAATTGTCTAATACATCGTTGCACCTTCATAATTCAAACTTCAACATGCACTTGTTAGAAAAATCTGCACAGCGTTTTATAATCTAGCTGGAATAAAGACGTTTCTGCCGTAGAAGGAAAGTATGTGTGTGTGATGTGTGCTGCAGTCTTTCTGGGCTTACTAGGGATGGGTCTCAGCACATCAGGGATGAGGATCTCCACCAGCGTCTGGTAAAGCAGGTTGTCGCACTCCCTCGTCCAGCGCAGCACGGGTTCGAACTTGCACAGCACCACCAGGCAGGATTTGGGCAGACGTTTCTCAGACTCGTTGTGTCTGTGGAGACATTTGTCCTCAGTTGCAGCAGCGGGACACATACCAGGGTTTTCCTGGCTCAAACTGAGGTGGAGGTGGTACCATCCTGACCACGTGCATGCATACGTACATGTAATAGTACTATTTCCAAGCAATACGTTTAGTTTTTTTAGGAGTCTAATATATAAATAAGGGAATAACAAGGGAAGAGCGAGTACACCACTATCTCTATCTGTTCAACCATTTTAAATCAGTACATTATTATTATTGATACAGATTGATCAGAAGTTTCTTGATTTATTGTTTGAAAACTGCAGAACAGCCTCAGAATTGAGATTCATTGTTTTTGATCACAACAGTAAAGGAACTATTTACAGAACAAGTTTTTAAAAAAATAAAATAAAATGAGAACATATTCAGAATATACACATTATTTTCAGGTGGATACAACACATGCAGTAGGAAGTTATGAACTACAAAGTATGCATGAACAAGTTTTTATACTCAACACAACTTAATTTTTTTTAAATCAATTTTCTTTTTAATTTTATGATCAATCTGTGATTTTTTTTTCTCAATAATCAATGTATTTTCATTACCTAACATTCTGGCTTTTTCCCCCCACACAGAGTGTGTGTGTGGTGCTATGCAGCAGTTAAAATAAATACTGCATTCAAAGCCTATAAAAAGCCTGTAGTACATAAAGCTTAATTTGTAATATTTACATTTCTTTTTATGAACAGCCATATACAATAAAAACAATAACTGCTTGTTAGTGAGTTCAGCTGTGTGCGTTTGTGTGAACTTGGTGATTCGTGTAAACATCCAGTGATAGCAAACAGGGAAATAATACGTGTTACTCAAAAGCAGCACGTTCAGTACGAGCAAAGTTTTCACAATTGACTTTATATCACAGCCAAACTAAAAACAGGTAGACGGTAAGAAAAAAAAAAGAAAAACGGGTGGAGTGGAGGCAGTGACCGATGCGACACAAGCCGTTTTCAGCTCTGTCTTGTCAAATGCACCACGTAGCTACGTAGTAGGGGTGCACCAATTGATCGGCCAGCCGATCGATCGGCTCCGATTTTCTTAATTTTGGGGGATCGGGATCGGCCGATCAATAAATGTAAAACCGATCTTACCTACCGATCGTATTTACTTCCGCTCAAGTCACTTTTGGTGGTTTAAGTTTTGTTAGTTTGTCTTGTAGATTATTTTATTTATTACTTATACTTTATTATATGCATTGCAAAATAAGCAAAATATTGTTGTGAACTTTATGTTTAGTAAGAAGCTCAAAGCCAGTTTGAAAAGCAACCAGTTGAGCTAGTTTTGTGTTTAATAATGTGAAAAATGAGACTGAAGGAATGGAAATTAGATTTTTGTAGTTTGGACAGCAATGCGAAACTTTTCATTTATATTTAAGAACAGTAGCTTGTGCAGTTAAAACTAGTTTGCATTGTACTACAGGCATTGTTTGTTAATAAAACAAAATTGGTACATTGAAGATATTTGCTGTCAGTTTTCAAGAAACACTGGTATCGGCAAAAATCGGTATCGGCGGGTCATATTTCTTAAAGATCGGCAATCGGCCAGAAAACTGCAATCGGTGCACCCCTACTACGTAGTCTTCAATAATGCTGTATCCGTACCGGATACTCCTGAAACGAGCATCCGACTCATGCCCAGCTGCAACTGCAATTAATATAATATCCACTGTCAGAAAATAACAGTTGCCCCGACACAGAGAGTCGGAGGCGGCCGCCTCCAAATGTTACATGCAGGAAAAAGCCTGCATACTCGCTGGATGATGTGTGTTTGCTTACAGGTTGAGTGACTCTGTGTCGCTGCTTTGGCTGAACCTCCAGAAGGACTTCCACAACGTCTCCACCAGAGTGAACTGAAGATTGATCATCACATCCAGGACGGCCTGTGTGGACGACACGTCATCACAGAGCTGGTGGATGGTTGTTCGACATGTTTAAGGGGAACTTTTCAGATAGAAATACGATATGGAGATTATTTAAAGACAAAAAAAACACCAAAAACAACGTCCAAATTAAACGGTGAGCAGGAGTAGGGCCGGGCGATTTGGACCAAAGTCATATCACGATATCATTAGGCTGCATCAACATACAAAATTTTATTTCTATTCATTTTATTTAACCTTTATTTACCCAGGAAAGTCCCACTGAGATTAAAAACCTCTTTCAAAGGGAGTCCTGGCCAAGAGGCAGCAGAAGTTACAAGACAGTTAAACAAGTTGTTCAATAAAAATAATTAAAAACAATTACAATTTAAAGAGGCAATTTCAAGTGATCTCAATTTAGACTTAAAGCGTTCAAAAAAATATATACGGATATACAGTATATGTATATCCTCGTCCTCAAAATTATTCATACCCTCCAATTAAAGAAATTAAAATTATAATTTAGTGAAATAAAATGTTGCTTTTGATTTGTGGTTGAAAATAGCAATAAACAAACAAACAAAACCTTCCCAGACACATTAGAGCATCTTTCCCATGAACATGGACCAACATACCTGTCAGCAGGTATGTTGTTTACTTGTTTTGTTTTTTGTGTGTTTGTTTTTAATATTTCTTTCAAATGATAATTCGAAATTAAAGTCCAGATTTTCATAGAATTTTTTATTTATTATCAATTTTGTCAATTTCATCTTATTTCACTGACAGCTGATTTTTTCCTTCTTCAATTTGAGGGTATTAAGACGACTATATATATATATATATATTTACAGCTGTGTGAAAAAGTATTTGCACCCTTCCTGATTTCTTATTTTCTTGCATGTTAGTCACACTTAAATGTTTCAGATCATCAAACAAATTTAAATGTGAGTCAAAGATAACACAAGTAAACACAAAATGCAGTTTTTGAATGAAGACCAAACCTCCATGGTCCTGTGTGAAAAAGTGATTGCCCCCCCCCCTGTTAAAACATAAATTAACTGTGGTTTATCATCTTAACATCTGACATGCAAAAAAGTAAGAAATCAGGAAGGGGCAAAAACCTTTTCACACAGCTGTAAATATATCTCCTGATATTCTTCTTGCCAATGTTTAGTCACATTTAAAGCCAAATATCATGTCACAAATAGTTTTCTTTAAACTGACCAGGTGTTCAAAGAAAAATAAAATGTAAACATAAATACTGTAAAACAAATCCACAGATGCAAAAAAGGAACATTACAAAAGAATTAAATATGACAAACCCCAGTAAGGGCAGCAATTATGTATAAAGACAAAACAAACACTGAGCTATGTGTATCCATCTATGCGATATGGTCCGATTCCATACCTCGTTAAAATCGTTAATATATCGCCCAGCCCTAAGCAGGCGCATGTCTGCAGGTATGCATCGTGTTTTCCTCCACAGCCTCTTACCTCACAGTGTTCTCTGTAGAGAGTCTGAAAGGCTTTGAGGTGCTCTAAAAGGATCCCGTCAGGCAGGGTTTGATCTTGTACATCAATGTCTACAAAATCTGGCAGTGCCCTGGATGCCTCTGCACACGAGAAAAGAAAGAGAAACAGTCACGCTTGTTTTCTGTCCGACCTTTCTGAAGAAAACACGAAGAGCTGCAGCCGAGTCAGCTACGATGGGCGAGTCAGCTACGAGCTGTACTACCGGAAACAGTCAATCATCACACAAAGAAAACCTAAACCCCACAAATGAAGCTAGTTAATCTCAGCCTGTGAATGTTAAAGAATGTTATAGTATAAAGATATATATATATATATATATATATATATATAAGTATACTATAAAATGTTAACGCAGCTCAACAAGGTCTGCTCAGTCCCAAACTGATGAAAAGGAGGCCGACAGCATTCAGCAGAGTGCAGCTTTCTTACCTAGAAACTGCTGATATTGTTGCACCTGGGCCGATATGTCACAGAGAGATGTTGGTGGCTGCTGACCTGCCCCGCCCAACGTCCCGTTGGGAATACCCTGGCTTTTCGGAATCGGTTTTATCCTGTTGGAAGGAGTCATATGAATATTGTGTCAGATGAGGTGCTTAAAACAGGCTTCAATGACATTAAAAACGTCTGTTGGAAGATCTCAAAATGCTAAATTTACTTAGCAAACGGTTCTTTTACGTAGATGAATCACAACCACCTAAAGACATGAGGAAGCACTCCAATACATGCATAAATTCAAAATAAATGAACAAACCCACAAGAAAAGGCTTTTACATGATGATGGAAATGATTCTGCACGATGATCAAAAGATCTCAAATGTTGAACACTTCAAGGTCGCTACAAGGTCGCTAACAAATGTAGCTTATATTTTTACAGTGATGAAGTAAAGACGAAGAAAAGACAAAGCAGCGACGAAACAGACAAAGCGGAGAGAAAGCGGAAAGAAAGCGGAGAGAGAGCGGAAAGAAAGCGGAAAGAAAGCGGAGAGAAAGCGGAAAGAAAGCGGAAAGAAAGCGGAGAGAAAGCAGAGAGAAAGCGGAGAGAAAGCAGAGAGAAAGCGGAGAGAAAGCGGAAAGAAAGCGGAGAGAAAGCGAAAGAAAGCGGAAGAAAGCGGAGAGAAAGCAGAGAGAAAGCGGAGAGAAAGCGGAGAGAGAGCGGAAAGAAAGCGGAAAGAAAGCGGAGAGAAAGCGAGAGAAAGCAGAGAGAAAGCGGAGAGAAAGCAGAGAGAAAGCGGAGAGAAAGCAGAGAGAAAGCGGAGAGAAAGCGGAGAGAGAGCGGAAAGAAAGCGGAAAGAAAGTGAGAGAAAGCGGAAAGAAAGCGGAAAGAAAGCGGAGAGAAAGCAGAGAAAGCGGAGAGAAAGCGGAGAGAGAGCGGAAAGAAAGCGGAAAGAAAGCGGAGAGAAAGCGGAGAGAAAGCAGAGAGAAAGCGGAGAGAAAGCGGAGAGAGAGCGGAAAGAAAGCGGAGAGAAAGCGGAGAGAGAGCGGAAAGAAAGCGGAGAGAAAGCGGAAAGAAAGCGGAAAGAAAGCGGAGAGAAAGCGGAGAGAGCGGAAGAAAGCGGAAAGAAGCGGAGAAGAGGAAAGAAAGCGGAAAGAAAGCGGAGAGAAAGCGGAGAGAGAGGCGGAAAGAAAGCGGAAAGAAAGCAGAGAGAAAGCGGAAAGAAAGCAGAAAGAAAGCGGAGAGAAGCGGAAAGAAAGCGGAGAGAAAGCAGAGAGAAAGCGGAGAGGAGAGCGGAAAGAAAGCGGGAAAGAAAGAGAGAAAGCGGAAAGAAAGCAGAAAAAGGGAGAGAAGCAGAGAGAAAGCGGAGAGAAAGCGGAGAGAAAGCGGAAAGAAAGCGGAGAGAAAGCGGAAAGAAAGCGGAGAGAAAGCAGAGAGAAAGCGGAGAGAAAGCGGAGAGAAAGCGGAAAGAAAGCGGAGAGAAAGCGGAAAGAAAGCGGAGAGAAAGCAGAGAGAAAGCGGAGAGAAAGCGGAGAGAAAGCGGAAAGAAAGCGGAGAGAAAGCGGAAAGAAAGCTGAGAGAAAGCGGGAGAGAAAGCGGAGAGAAAGCGGAAGAAAGCGGAGAGAAAGCGGAGAGAGTGCAGAGAGAAGCGGAGAGAAAGCGGAGAGAAAGCGGAAAGAAAGCGGAGAGAAAGCAGAGAGAAAGCGGAGAGAAAGCGGGAGAGAAAGTGGAGAGAAAGCGGAAAGAAAGCGGAGAGAAAGCGGAAAGAAAGCAGAGAAAGCGGAAAGAAAGCGGAGAGAAAGCAGAGAGAAAGCGGAGAGAGAGCGGAGAGAAAGTGGAGAGAAAGCGGAAAGAAAGCGGAGAGAAAGCGGAGAGAAAGCGGAGAGAGAGCGGAAAGAAAGCGGAAAGAAAGCGGAGAGAAAGCGGAAAGAAAGCAGAAAGAAAGCGGGAGAGAAAGCAGAGAGAAAGCGGAGAGAAAGGGAGAGAAAGCGGAGAGAAAGCGGAGAGAAAGCGGAAAGAAAGCGGAGAGAAAGCGGAAAGAAGCGGAGAGAACGCAGAGAGAAAGCGGAGAAAGCGGAGAAAGCGGAAAGAAAGCGGAGAGAAAGCGGAAAGAAAGCGGAGAGAAGCGGAAGAAAGCTGAGAGAAGCGGAAAGCAGAAATAAAGCGGAGAGATTGCGGAAAGAAAGCGGAGAGAGATCCGCCCCCCCCCCCCGCCCCCCCGCCCCGCGCCCGGCCCGGCCCCCCGGCGGGCCCCCGTGAGGGGGGGGGGGGTGGGGGGGGGGGGGGGGGAGGGGAGAGGGAGGGAAAGCGGAGAGAGGGAAGCGGAGAGAAAGCGGAAGAGCGGGGGAAAATGACGGAAAGGGGCGGAGAGAGCAGAGAGAAGCGGGAGCGGAGGGGAAAGCAGAGAGAAAGCGGAGAGAAAGCGGGGAGAGCGGAAAGAAAGCGGAGAGAAAGCGGAGGAAAGCTGAAAGAGAAAAGCGGAAAGAAAGCGGGGAGAAAGCGGGAGAAAGCGAGGAAAGCGGAAAGAAAGCGGAGAAAGCGGAAAGAAAGCGGAGAGAAAGCCGCGACAAAGCTGCAATGAAATGGCGATAAAACGGCAACGTAAGCTGGCAACAAAGCTGCAACGAAGTGGCGAAAAAGCTGCGGTGAAACAGCTACGAAACAGTGATGAAACATCAATGAAACGGTGACGAAGATGCAATAAATTTGCTACAACTTCGTGGCGAAAAGGTGACGAAATTGAGACGTAGCTGCGACAAAGCAAAGACGAGAGGGAGGAAAAATGATCTTCCAGGACAACTCAAGCTTTTCCAGGACATTTTAAAGTTTTTTTCATATTTTCCATGCGTTTGCCATGACTGGAAAAATGTTCCATCATTTTCCAGGTTTTCCAGGACGCGTGGGAACCTGTGGAGGAGGCAGTGGAAGCCTGTACACACAGAGAAAGTGACCACTCAGATGAATATACATCTGAGTTTCAGCGTAAAAACTGTGTCAACTCTGTGGAGGAGGACATGTTCCTGCTCGGCCAAACAGTCCCTCTGCAAAAACGCACGGATACAGACATGAATCACTGGCTGTAAAACTCTGATCTGATCATATATTGTTACCAAATTTGACATGCAAATGGTCAAGACACGAGACAACAGCTTTGTGATGTTTTTGCCTATTCCTTACAAATGCACAACTGTTTCCTTTTGTTTTTACCCAAGAAGTTCAGGCGAGGCATTATCTTTTCCTTTTTCCTCGTATTCCAAAGTGCACAGATTTTTTACAGAACCTTGCACATTAAATCTGCCTGATAAATCAAAAACTTTAGACTCTTAGCTTTATAAAGGGCCCAAACTCTTGTAAATACTCTGAAGGGTTAGAGAAGAGCTTCTAGGAGGAGACGTGACCACATCTCCCTGCTGCTCGCTGCACTGAACTGGCTTCCCGTCAGTTTCAGGACCCAGTTTAAAATCTTATTACTTGTTTTTAAAGCCTTAATGGGGAAGTTCAGGATTTTTGACGACTCGGCTCATTTTCCAGTGAGCCAGAATACTACTTATCACTGAAGATGGTTTCAACATATTTCATCCCGTTATTCTAGTTCCAGCGGGTCGCTGATGCTAATGCAAGTCAATAGGAATCTGCTAGCCTGTCATTAAAACCAATCTTATCCACGCCACAGAACACTCGAGGAAAATCATTTCTAACTTCAGACTATCTGTGTAAATGCTGTGTTAAAAGAATAATTTTCACAAAAACTTGTCAATATTCCTCCATACTGCTCGTCCAATGTGATCCAAGTGTCCTGAGTGGGTAGCGTCCAGAATTTACTGGAAACTATGTCATTTAGTAGATTTTTAGAGCCTATTTTAAGAGTTTTTTAGAGTTTTTGTGGACTTTTATGGACCTTTTTGGCTCGGACCCCGGTGAACTCCATTATATGAAAGTTGGGGCAAACGAGAAGCCTTCCTGATCGCCGGCTGCATTTGAGATATTAAAAAAGTGCTCCAGAGTCTTGCTCACCATGCGGGGAAGTGGAAAATAAAGTTACATCATTCTGTGGGTGAACTATTCCTTTAAGTGCAGGGGGGACAGAGCTTCTCGGTGGCTGCTTCGGGGGGGAGAAAAAAGAAAGATAAGGGGAACGGAGAGGGAGGAGGAGAGAGGGATAAAATAAGAGAGATAAAGGGGAAAGGAGGGAACCCAAGAGGGGAGCCCCGGGGTAATAAAGGGGCCCCCCCCCCGGCAAATGCACCAGCAGGATAAACAGAAGGGGGATCCCGGGAAGAGATACTTAGAGCTATAAGAAAGAACTGGGACTGAAGGGAAAGTGGCTGGAAATACAGAAAGACGGGGGAGGGGGGGCTGTTACAACCCAAATCCCGGACTAGGAGGGGGTGGAGGACAAGAGCAAAGAAAAATTAGCTAACTGGCTAGAATATTGGTATATAATGAGAAGGAGAGTGCTAGTAAGGGGGATGAAACCAAAGGTGGAGTAAGAGTGAATGATGATATAGATAAAGATAATATTGATAAATAATAGTGAATTAGGAATAATTTTATATTTGACGATAGGCTAAAGAGATTAAATATGTATATCAAAATCTAAATTTGATATTGGAGAAAGAAGTGATTGGGGAATGTTTCCTATCATTTTCTCACATTCTCACTGCTCTTCACTTGTCTTGTTTATCTTAGCTTTATTGTTTTTCTGGTTTCCATTTTCTTTTCCTATTAAGGGGAATCCCATTTCACCCCGCCCTCCCCTAGCCCCCCCTCGGGTAGGAGGGGAGGGGGTCCAATACGAGGAGGAGGAAGGGCTAAGGGGGGGCTATATACCCCTTAAAGAAGATTTTTCGAGAGAACTTCAAAGAAGGGGAAGGAAAATCACTGGGAGATGGCTGCTACTGAGTCCAAAAAATCAAAATGTAAATATCTCTCCATAAATAAAGTTAAAAAGGGAAAACCATTATATAGCTAGTTAATGCTGTTTAAATGTTTAACGGTATTTTTTTGAAAATGAAAAAAAAAATCGAGAACTACATGACCTTCAGTATATAAACCTACCAGGCGAAAACAGGGGCTCTGCAGCCCTGATAATCTAGAGATAATAAGAAATTCAGAGATCCTGCTATCTAGGGATAAAAAAGGAGGGATGTATGAGAAATGAATTTCTTGGAAGTCAATCCAAGGAGAGGTTGATTTCTCCAGAGCGCCAAAGCTAGGAATCCTTACAAAAGGGGGGAATCACTGAGAGAGGATTCGAGGGGGGGTCAATTGAAGGGGTGACTTTCACCCTCCCGGTTCTAAGGAAGGGCAAGGGGAAGGGGAAGGGGAGGGGAAAAAAGAGAATGGGATTGGGCCTAAGATCTTGGGATTCTTAAAGGGTATTAAAGATTATTATTATATATAAGCGAGCCAGAGAAGACCCGCCCCCAAAGGATAAAGAAAAAAAGGAAGAGAGGAGAGAGAAAGAAGGGGAAGAAAGAAAAAAAGAAGAAAAGAACAACAAAGAAAAAAGAGGGGAAGAGGGAAAAAAAGAAAAACCCAACGCCCACCCCCCCCCCGGGACCCCTAAGCTGTGGAACAGTTTGTCTCTCCACGTTAGAGCCGCCCGGTCTCTCTCGGGTTTTAAGTCCATGCTCAAGACCAGTTTCTTTTCACGGGCTTTTAAATCATAGCTAAGCTTGATACCGTTTTGTTTTAATTAGGGCTGTCCCAATACCAATGCCAGTATCAGTACTCACGCCCATACTGGCCTATTTTGCTGTACTTTTAACTTTTTCTCATTTTTATTGTTCATTTTTCTGTCCAGCACTTTGGGCAACCTTGGTTGCTGCTTCATAAATAAATTTGAAGTTGAACTTAAATCTGAATTTGGGGACATCTTGTTCAGGTGTTTTTGGCAAAAATGCTTGGAAAAGGGTAAAATAAAAGAGTGAAACATGCCTGTTCTTCTGTGAGAACGGCTGCTGCCTCATGGCCATGTGCTGCTGTTCATCCATCAGTCTGAGCAACGGAGAACCCGATTTGATCCTCAGACCATAGTAGTGGTATTTGGAGTTCCCTCTGCAACACATACAGTGGAAAGTTATGATTAGGGATGCACGATGTAATCAGCCTCCTATCGGTATCGGCCTTTTAAAACTGAGTATCGGACATCAGCCACCCCACTGATATTTAACTGATCAGGTTAAATATCAGGTTTCTAAAGTCTAAAATAATCAAAAAACTTCTTCCAAAACTTTTTAAAGAAGTTTGAAACTTCTAAAGACTAGTGGTGGGAAAAAATATCAATACACTGAAATACTGCGATATTTTCATATGCTGATATCATATTGAGATTTGAAAATGCAGTATCGATCTATTTTACTAATGAAATCTCGCAATATTTTATCGTTCTGTTACAAAATCTCACGAGAATTCACATAAATTTCGCGATATTTCATCGTTCTGCTACAAAATCTTGTGAGAATTTGCAAAATATCGTGAGATTTTGTAACAGAACGATGAAATCTTGCAAGATTTTGTAAGTAAAATAGATCAATATACATTTTTAAATATCGATTTGATACTGGCATATGAAAACATTGCGATATTTCAGTGTATCGATATTTTTCCCACCCTTATTTTCAAAGTGTTGGAAACAGATAACAAAACTGCTTCGGTTATCGGGCAAATGAGTTTTAAAATATCGGCATATCAGATATCGGTCAAAATTCCAATATCGTGCATCCCTAGTTATGATAATACCAATATAAATGCTGGTGTGTGTGTGTGTGTGTGTGTACCTGGTCCCCAGTCTCCGAGTGCGCAGCCCCATGAAGACCGACCTGATGAGTTTACCGAACGAGGCGGCGTTGACGGGCTCCAGCTTCTGCTCCTGGCAGTGCAGCAGGTAGTGGTAGTAGAGGGTGCAGCGAGGCAGGCTCACCCCCTCCGCCCCCTCGTAGTTGTCACACAGCCACTGCACCTGGGGAGGGCGGACGCCGCAGGGTTGAATGTTAGGGTTCATGTCGCTGCCCCGCTCTGAACTGGACTCACCGTAGCTGGGGGGGCGCGAGAGTTGGGGCTGGAGTAGCTCTGTCCTCCCCCTCCTCCACCCGATCCTCCTCCCGCTAACACGTAGCTCCCCTGGAGGATGTAGCCCCCTCCGCTCACGGCAGCCGCCCCGCTGTTGGCCCCCGCCGTCGCCACGGAAACCGGCTGTGAGGTCACAGATCCGGTGATGTCTGACTCGGAGCTGGGTGTGGCCTCATAGAAGGCGGAGGAGGATGTGGGAGGGGTCTGGGAGTATAGGGGCGAGTCGGAGAACGGGTAGCTGCTTGATCGACTGGACAAAAACACACAGGAGAAGACATGAATGCAACACGAGTGTGTGTGATGCGCCGCAGGTGAGGACGCTGCACGGCGTCAGCTCTCCGCTACTTACATGGTGGACGTGGTGAACGCCACGTCGCTCGCGCCGTCCACATACTGAACCTGGCCCGAGTACACGTGCTCCACCTGAACAACGAGCACAGACATCATCTCTGCTTCACATCGGCAAGCTGAGCGCTCGACCGTGACACACCTCGACAGATGCAGCCGAGCAATCGATCGTTATCATAATTTTCATTTACGTCCTATCAACAATTTCTGCTTTTTCTTTTAACCAAGTCCTAGAAAATCTGCCTCATAAGCAGCTGGCTCATTCTCATGAAACCCGCAGTACACCATGGTAGCAACCATTTTAGTCATAAAATATGCATTTTGGTAAAACAACAAAACATAACAATAAGGCTAATAAATTTCTCTATATGCATCAAAAAGGTTTATTTAAATATTCTATTTAAACTTTAAGAAAATTGTTACAAAAAATAAGAATAAAAACAACAACAACGCATAATTTATGTATACAAAACCTGACAGTATTGCAGTATTGCATAAAGTAGTAAATAAGAGGACAGACAAGGGACTACGTAAAGCTGTATACAGCAGCCCAGGGGTCTGCAACCTGCGGCTCCGGAGCTGCAAGTGGCTCTTTGAGCTGTGGCTCGACTTAACTTTGACTAAAAATAATACAGAACCAGCTAATATTCTTAAACACCGGCATGTACATTTGCAGGTTTTAGCTGCTTTCTATGGAATAATTGTGTTGAATTTCCACAACATAATGTCACTAAAAGTACCAGTATTATATTTTTTAAAGCCTTTTCTGTTATTAACTTGGATTTTTTTTCCCCCCAATAAAGTTTCCAAACATATTAACTACATATCCACAATTAAATATATATATATATATATATATATATATATATATATATATATATATATATATATATATATATATATACACATGCATATATACACACACAAAAAATCGATACACTAAAATATTGCGATATTTTCTTATGTTGATATATATCGATTTTTAAAAACAGGGTATTGATCTATTTTACTAATGAAATCTCACAAGATTTTATCATTCTGTCATGAACTCTTGCAAGATTTCGCAAAAATTTGCAATATTTTGTAACAAAACAATGAAATTTTGCAAGATTTCTTTAGTAAATAGGTCGATACCAGGTTTTTAAATATCGACATGATATTGGCATATGAAAATATCGCGATATTTCAGTGTATCGATATTTTTCCCACCTGTAGAAAATACACTAGCAACTAGAGCAAAAAAAAACAAACAAACAAACAAACAAACAGAAAACAAACAAACACACATCCCAGAGAAAACAATAAAAAAAGAAAAAGGTAAATTTAATATAAAAGTTTATTTTCTTAACACCTTGTTACATTTTATGGCAACTTCCTCATTGCCGCAGTGGCTCCGGATTTGCTGAATATGTTATATTACTATTTTAACAAATTAAAATAGTGACGCACAATATCATTGGCCCGATATTGGTATTGGCCGATATTGTTTTAAAATTGAATATCAATGTCGGGTCGATATCAACCCAACATCGGCCAATTTTTTAAATGTAAATTTCTTTGTTTTTATATGCTCTGTCCCTTTCAAATAAAGAAAAACTTCTAAATATGCAAGATTTAGCCAAAAAGCTAGTTCTCAGCTGTTGTCCCTGAAATGAGGAAATATAGAAATATCACAAAGAAAATAAAACAGGTATCAATAAATTAACCGGTATATAACAGGCATTGTTTGGTGCTGAACCTGTGGAATGCTGTTTTATTGTTTGTTTTTCTTCTTTAATCTGTGGGTCATGGGAACAACATTAGGCCACGCCCACTGTCCAACATCATGACATCACCAACTACTGGATCTGCAGCAAATGCAGCAGAAATTTTTCATTCTAATTTTGCACAAAGAATGAATATTACATCATTTTCAGCTTTAAAATTGGCATTAGCTATGAGAAGCAGAAAATTATCGGCTATCGGTATCGGTTGAAATTTTTCATATCGTGCATCACTAGATGAAAATAAATATATCCTACAAAACGATAATGGATACTGTAATTGATATTTTTAAGTGACTGAAAAATTATTAATCATATAAATTAATAATAATAAAAAGTTAGGAAAAAAATCAAGGATCCATGACTGAAGTTCTCATCCTGCGCAACATATTTGTCTGGACGCTACCGTTGCATGTGTACGCACCATCATCATCATCGAACACACGAAACAAAATATTAACTCATCTGTTGACAAAATGTTTGGATGGGACTCAAAGCGGAAAATCCATAGACTGTATATAATTACTGGACGTGCTTCCGTCTCTTCTGAATAGGAGAAATGTGAAGCCAGGTGGGCGTGTCTTACTGTTGCCATCTTGCCGTGTCACGTACGTCGTCACTCCAGGAAAATCCTAAATGGGCACCGCGGCCGCGGGGCAAATGATTGACAGCTGACGTACTGTGGGCTAAACGCTAACTGAGCTAACACAAAACTAAGAGGAGCTAACAAAGATAAGCCCCTGCGGCATGGCTAAGGTAAGACATGCTTGGGACTTGCAATTCGCTGACTAAACACCGCCGTTGTGCGACTCTGTAACAAACTGAGACTTTATTAAGAGCAAAGAAGGAGCTAACTAGGAGCCTCCGGTCGGCAGGCGGAGCTTCCGGGTCCGCCGATGTCAATCATAAGGACATGCCCTTAATTATGTGTAATTTGAAGAATAAATAACATCTAAACGAATGAGTTATAAAAAAAATTCACCCCCTCACAGCTGACATGAAGGTAAACTTGACCTAATAAACCTAAAATGATTTTTGGAACCAGGCTGTAAACCTTTTTGTTTCTGCTGTGAAGTTGGCGCTTTTACTGGGGTCTTGGGGATTTGCTCGCTCTGGCTTCGTGCCCCCATGGATGAAGGGAGGATTACACTATTTACAACAAGGAAGCGAGCTTCACTGTTCTGAGGCGGAGTTTGCCCCTTGGGAAAATCTATCAATCTTTATGCATCATTTTCCATCTGGCACATTATGTTCACACATTCACATTAATGCAAAAGGAAAGGTGTGGCTCTTCACCAGTTTAGTTTAGACCCGAAAGCAACAAGTGTGTTTATCATATTTAGACCAGAGAAAAAACAGTCAAACACAGTCATCAAATGAAGGCAAACATTCATAATCAATACAACCAAAGTATCCATCCAAATTCACTACATGGTTTTTGATTGCATTATTTCAGAGACTAAACTTAAAACATGTTACAGATATCAGCTGCATGTGGAAAACATGTGCCACCAAATTTATGTTCTTACGGGCAACACATCCAGGACACCATAAACTTTCATCATGGGATTGTGTGATCTATAGTTTCTGGACCCAGTTTGAGGCTGTGAAACGTGTAAAATCTACTGTATAATACAGGAGCTGTAACATCTACAGTGCAATCGTCTTTATTCATACCCTACAATTAAAGAAGGAAAAAAAATCAGCTGTCAGTCAAATAAGACAAAATTGACAAAAGCGATAATAAATAAAAATTCTAGGAAATTCATGACTGAATTTGAACTGTTGTTCGACAGAAATATTTAAAAACAAACAAACAAACAAATAAAACAGGTAAACAGCTATGAGCAACATTTTAAGACAATCACTGCAATCAGGTGTTTCTGTAACGTCCAATCAGACGTCTGCACCTGGTGACAGGTATGTTGGTCCACGTTCATGAGCACGGTGCTCTAATGTGTCTGAGACAGTTTAGTTTGGTTTTTTTATCATTATTATTTCCAACAACAAATCAAAGGCAAAATTTTCTTTCACTGAATAATAATTTTGTAAATTTCTATTTATTAATTAGTTTCTTGTTATTTTAATTACGAGGTATGCACGATATTGAATTTTTGTCCGATATCCAGTATACAAATATTTTCAAACTCATATGGCCGATAAATGGTAAATGGTAAATGGACTGTACTTATATAGCACTTTTCCAGTCATACTAACCGCTCAAAGCGCTTACACTACATATCACATTCACCCAGTCACACACACATTCATACCCCGATAGGCACATCGGGAGGCAACTTGGGGTTCAGTGTCTTGCCCAAGGACACTTTGGCATGTAATCTGGGGAAGCCTGGAGTCAATCCCCCAACCCTCCGGTTGAAAGACGACTGCTCTTCCACCTGACCTACAGCCGATAACAGATATCGATACTGATATTAATGCTTAAAAAAAGAAGTACTTTCAAATAGTAGTTTTGCTATCCATTCCCAACAATCTGAAAAATAAGGGTGGGAAAAAAATAATGATACACTGAAATATTGTGATATTTTCATGTCGATATTAAATCGATATTTAAAGACACGGTATGGATCTATTTTTCCTTATGAAATCTCACGAGATTTCATTGTTCTGTTATAAAATCTCACAATATTTCATTAATTCTCGTGAGATTTCGGAACGATGAAATATCAGGATATTTTGTTAGTAAAATAGATTGATACCGCGTTTCTAAATGTCAATATGATATCAAGATTTGAAAATATTGCGAAATTTTTGTGAATTCTCGTGAGATTTTGTTACGGAACGATGAAATATCATGAGACTTCATTAGTAAAATAGATTAATACCACATTTTTAAATGTCAATATGATATCAACATATTAAAATATCTCGATATTTCAGTGTATCAATATTTTTTCCCACTGAGTCTTTAGAAGTTTTAAAGAAGAAAAAAGATTTTGAAGAAGCCTTTTTTAATTTATTTTAGAAACAGCGGGCTGATCGGTTAAATATCAGTGGGGTGGCCGAAGTCCGATACTCAGTTTTAAGGCCAATATAGGCCGATACCGACAGGGGGCCGACTATATCATGAATACCTATCAATGACTATAGTGAAGTTAGCCTTTTCTTTAACTGCAGGGTCTGAAAATTTTGAGGACGATTGTACATAATACAGAAACATACAAAGCGAGCACCAGTTTATACTGGCATAATAATGATGATGATGCAGTTATTTACTATAATGGCTACTAACAAAATAATAATCATGATAATAACAATAATAATAATAATAACAGGGAAACTCAGCTCTACTATGAACCCACCTCTAGATTAACCTGAGAGCAGTGGGCTGCCAGTGTGCCGGGGGCAGTTGGTGGGGGCTGAGGACCTTGCTTAAGGGCCCATAATCGCTTACCTAACCACCATGTTGGGGACTCAAACCCTGGTTTTCCGGACCAAAGCCTGCAGCATTATCGTATCTATCAATATCTTGCATGACACACAGAGAGCTGACCTATTTTTAGTTTGCTGAGCGAACTTCCATCGTGCAAATGAAGCGAGCTGCTTTCAAACTTCCTGTGGCCACCTGATGTTGCAGAAGCAGCTCCACAAACAGTCTGTAAGCATGTGCTAGTATTACATGATTACTAACATGTACTAGTGCTAGCATGTACTCGTAGTACATGCTCACTGACATAAAAGTAATAGTAAGTATAGTAATATTAAAAACAAACACAAAAAATAAACAAGTAAACAAGCATTATGGGGCTTCGAAGCTAAATCAGGTGTTTTCTGTAACGTCCAATCAGACGTCTGCACCTGTTGACAGGTATGTTAGTTCATGGGAAAGGTTCCCTAATGTGTCTGGGACAGTTTTGTTTGTTTGTTTTAATTTTTTTCAAAACCACAATTCAAAATAATTTTTTAAATTTACGACATTATAACATTATTATGACATATTTCTAAGTGTTCTGGCCGTGGCAGAGCCCTGCGCAGTTCAGACCAAGCTGCCCTCATCATTCCACGTTAGGGATGGGCGATACGTTACCGTGTGCGATATATCGTCAGAAATTCCCCATGGTAATAATAAAAATAATAAATTCCCTTTATCAGGTTGTATTTACAATTATTTATATGTAGTTTGCTGTTTGCACTGTTTCAATAAATGTTAAATTTGTTCTCATATTTCATCCATGTTTGTTTGGTGTCACTACAGTTTTACAGCACAGCTGTACTACTTGAACTTAGTTGATGTAGTTTAGTGCCTTTATTATTATTTTAGGTAGGGATGCACGATAACTTTTTTTTTTTAAAAACCGATAACCGATAAATTTCAGCTGCTACAGGCTGATACCGATAACTGATAACAAACAAACATACCTAATTCTACCAAATCAAAAATTCTAACTTTATGGGGAAGTTCGTGTCTAAAATAAGAAGGGAAAGTGGTTTGGGGGCAGTTTGGGGGTCTCTTCTGTGAAACAGCATTTTTCTATGCCCAATCATAATATCTCAGCAAGAGAAAAGCTTAAAAGTGGGATTTTTAACTTCTGCATGTCCGATCTTAAAAATTCCAACTTTATGGGGCATAAGTTATCGGGGTAAGTCGTCAGGATATCGAACTTATCGGAATGACGTCGTAATTTCTTGTTATCGGTCTGATAATTATCGTGCATTCCTATTTTTAGGGCTCTCAAGACAGAATGTGGTGAGTTTTATAATACAAATAATTAGGCTGATATTTTTTCTCGTCTCTTATTGTTGCCGTAATAAAAAACAAAGATGATCGTGCTACCTTTTCTAGTCCATATCGCCCATCCCTTTTCCACGTACTAGGCTGAAGCACTGGGGTGACCGCATTTACCGACACGTGCAGGTGGTGCAGCATTGCATGACATAACGCTGTGGCCTCTGATGTATTTACCTCCTGGTTAACATGCACAGACTGAAGGTTGCTGATGTGGCCTGTCTGAATCCTCTTGGCGGCCTGCGACGCCGCCTGCAGCACTGACCTCTGGGGGGGGGGGGTGAGTAAATCCACAGCGTCAGAGTTCAGCCCTCTGCTCCCACACACGTGTGGCATCAGGATATCTTACCTGTGGGGGGGTCTGCACAGGCTGGACCACCTGGGTCGGGACACCGGGGGCAGGTGGGCTGGAGTCCGACAGACTGTCGCTGGAGTGAACGGAGCCCTCTGTGGAAGAGATGCGAGACGTTTCATCAGACGATCAAAACAAATCAACGTAAACCAGCGTAAACGAGCTCAGGACTCACGACACACTGCCTCCAGATCAAAGTAACAGCCACCGCAGAACATGCTGCTGCTAAAAACACGATTTCTCTTTTGCTCTGCAGGAAAACTTGTAGCGATGAAGAGGAGGAAGAGTGTCTCAGGACTCAGGACACGCTGCCTCCAGATCAAAGTAACAGCCACCGCAGAACATGCTGCTGCTAAAAACACGATTTCTCTTTTGCTCTGCAGGAAAACTTGTAGCGATGAAGAGGAGGAAGAGTGTCTCTGTCCAACTCTCCTTTCATCCTTATATTTTGCTTGCAGTAGAACAGCCTTGGACAGCTAATCTCCCCAGATGGAGAGAGAAATCCCTCCATCTTGTAAACATGCAGATCAGATGCGAGGGGGGAGTGAGAGGAACATGTGAGCTGATGAATAGATGGAGAGAACGAGGTGGGCCACGGGTGGAGGAGAAGACTCACGTTTCTGAGAGAAAGGGGTTTTACTGAAACCCCAGCTGACCTGCAGTAACTGCACTGTACTGCAGACCAGTGCTCCCCAAACTGGGGGGGTCACAGGAGGATTTCAGGGGGTCAGCAGATCATTGGGAAAACAAAAACACAGCCTACATTTAGGAAATAAATTTGGGGATTTTAGGGCGATCAAGTTTTTTTTAAATCATTGCATAAATAACTTATTATGAATATATAAAATTTGGCATATCTCAGGGGGAGAAGCTGATTTTGGGCATGCAAGTGCCTCGTCACAGCAGAACACTGCAAAAACTTAAATCTTACCAAGTATATTTTTCTCATTTCTAATTAAAATCTCTCATCACACTCAAAATAAGACAAAAGTGCCTAAAGGGAAACATTTCAGTGAGATATAAGATCTTGTTTTAGGAAATGCATCTTATTTATGAGCCCTTATCAGATTTCACTTGTTCTATTGGCAGGTTTTTTTTTTGCTTATTACAAAAAAAAAAAAAAAAAAAAAAAATTAGCTTATTTTAAGAGTGGCCAAGATTATTTTGCTTGTTATAAGCAAAATAATTCTGCCACTGCTAAAGTTTGGGAACCACTGCTTTAGAAACACTCCTGCACAACTTATCTCACGTCACTCTATGCTGCGGTAGTCTGTCTGTCTGTCTGTCTGTCTGTCTTTCCCTAAATTTTCGTCTTTATAATTGTTGTCTTTGAGCAAAATGCCAACAAACACTTTTTCAAGTTAATTAATTTTCATTCAAACAACTTTAAAGTCCTCCAAAAGATGACTCAGAAGTGAGTATTTAATAAATACAGCTGTGTGAACATCTGGCGTAAAAGTAACACGGCATTTCAGAAAAGGAACATCATAGCAACAGTAAAATATGGTGGTGGTAGTGTGATGGTCTGGGGCTGTTTTGCTGCTTCAGGACCTGGAAGACTTGCTGTGGTAAATGGAACCATGAATTCTGCTTCTACCAAAAAATCCTGAAGGAGAACGTCCGGCCATCTGTTGGTGACCTCAAGCTGAAGCGCACTTGGGTTCTGCAGCAGAACAATGATCCAGAACACACCAGCAAGTCCACCTCTGAATGGCTTAAGAACCACAACATGAAGACTTTGGAGTGGCCTAGTCAAAGCCCCCCCCACCTGAATCCCATTGAGATGCTGTGGCATGACCTTAAAAAGGCGGTTCATGCTGGAAAAGCCTCCAATGTGGCTGAATTACAACAATTCTGCAAAGATGAGTGGAACAAAATTCCTCCACAGCGCTGCAGAAGACTCACTGCCAGTTATCACAAACGCTTGATGCAGTTGTTGCTGCTAAGGTGGAACAAGCAGTTATTAGGTTTAGGGGAAGATCACTTTTTCACACAGGGACGTGGAGGTTTGGATTCCCACTCCTTACTAATAAAAACCTTCATTTATAAACTGCATTTTCTGTTTACTTGTGTTATCTTTGACTCACATTAAACTTTGTTTGATGATCTGAAACATTTACACTACTTACAAAAGTTAAGGATATTTGGCTGTTTGTATGATTTCAGAATGAATCTAAAATCCACTCCAACCTTTCCAGGTGAACTGAATTAAACTTTCTCTAAACTTTTCAATGCACATGTAGATTGCTCAATGGTTAAATATTTATTCTGCATCATTCTGTTCTCGAAAAACCAAAAGTTGAAAATCCCTAACTTTTTGTGAGTAGTGTAAGTGTGACTAACATGCAAAAAAAAAGCAATAAATCACTGGATGCCGATGTATCATTTTTTCTACAGGCGTACTGTGTCCTAAATATTCATAAAATTATTTCAGTTAGTTCTGAAATGAGAACATGGGAAGCAAATGCTCATGAAAGCTAAAGTGAAAAAGTGTATCTGAATAAATGTAGTGGTATTGCTGATTCAAGCACAGAACTGGAACAGGTCTTGCTTTTCTTTTCTCCCCCAGTAGTCTTACTAATTCCAGTTTGGAGAAAGACGGATTTTAAATGCGGCGTCACTCATGCTTAACAGTAGAGCAGTGCAATTAACTGAAATTTGATCGCGATTTAAACTTTAATGTCAAACCATCTCCAAACTAATATCATCGTGTTTCTGAGAGTGATGAACATGTGCAATACATTCCCTTCCATGCGGTCCTGCTACAACCTACACTCAGGCAGCTGTAGCATTGCATTGATGCTATGAGTTTATTTTGGGCTGTTTTACTATATTAGTATATTTATTTTATCCTTCAAATATAGAGAAATTGCAAAACAGCTGGATACATAGTTTATTTTGGATAAATTTGCGTTTTTCTATGCCTTGTTTTTATTTTATTCATTTAACGTTATATACATTGCATAACAGCTGTAAGGTTCATGTTTGTAGCCTATATTTACTGTCTATTTGAACATTTTGTGTAAATTATCAATAAGTGTTTTTTTTTTGTCAAAGAGAGAAATGCTGAATAAATATTATAATTATAATTATTATACATTTTGTGTTTTTATATATATATATATATATATATATATATATATATATATATATATATATATATATATATATATACACACACACACACACACACACATACATTATTATTATTATTATCTAATTATTATAATATTAAATATTGATAGATATTAATATTATAATATTAAATATTGAATTTCCCTCCTGGGATAAATCATTTTTCCGTTTCATAAATGCATCAAGTAACTGAATAAATAATCATTTAAATAATGGTGATAAAAAAAAAATTCCCATAATTGAGCAGCCCTACTTAACAGTCCTACTTCATGAAGAGTTGACCAACATCGTGTCCGTGAGTCTCTAGGTGAGAGTGCATGTGTTACTTGATACTAGCAGGCTACAGCATCTATGAATAGATGGCACAAAATTAAACATACTGTACAGAGGAACCAGTGTTAGCGTCAGTCTCTCTTCAGTCATCAGCGTATTTCTGAACACTTCTGGACATATTTTATTCTGCAAATACTCTAATTTTATATTAATCTGGTAAAAACATGAATAGTCTTGCAGGCAAACATTACGTTAGCTGGTAATGAAACTGGGTCGTCTCATTTTCAGCATGACAGCAGGAATCATCTTATAGCCACGCTCATGACATGTATAAAAAAGGAAACAATATACAATCACTACATCACCATGGCAACAAGAGCAACTGAGGCGATGCAAAGTTAGACTCCATCCATGATCCGTTTCTATTCCCATGTTTAGGGGTGCGTAGCCTAGCAACCAAATCTGTCAATTTATTTTGTCATTATGATGCATGCAGCTCGCAGCCGTGCGTTCCTTTGCTTTCTCTAACCTGAGATCAAAGCGTCTGCCGGTCTTTGTTCTATCCATTTTGTTAAAAGCTATTTACCGTGCTTAATTAAGTCAATTAATTACATTTTATCTTAACAGAATGGGCAATTAATCATGTTGAGCTGCAGTTCAGCTGAATTTCACCGTTTAAAACCAGGTGTCACATCGAGTCTGACGAAGAGCCTCCATCACCACAAAGGATACTAAATGCTAATAATCGAAAGGTTTCGTTTTTAAACTGTAGTCAGCAGCCAGATTTACTGGACTTTTCAGAATCTAGTTTTAATTTCACAAACTTATAAAACTGTTTAAAATGTTACAATAAGTAAGAAAAGATAAGAAATGCTCTTTAATAATGAAAAGTGAAACAGTGAAACAGTACTACATAGTACTTTCGCAAAGAGCGCATATGCGCGTTCACGAAACTACGGAAGCCTCGGTGTTCAGAGCCTACTCTGCCGATAATGCAAGCATAGAAGAAGAAATTAGCTGTTTACATTGGGCTAAGAGCGACAGAGCTGCAGACAAACACAAGAGGGTCCAAGAGGGGTTGATATTGATTTAAAACAAAGAAAGAAAGAAAAAGAGAACGTGTGATCTTGTCTGCCGCGGCTTCTGTAGTTTTGTGAACACGCATCGGCGCGCTTGCAGGAGATGCGATGTAGTACTGATGTAGTACTGATGTAGTACTGATGTAGTACCGTTTAGGCTCTAAAAATCTACTAAATGACGTCGTTTCCAGTAAATTCTGGACGCTACCCACTCAGGACACTTGGACTACATTGGACGAGCAGTTTGGAGGAATATTGACAAGTTTTTGTGGACTTTTATGGACCTTTTTGGCTCGGACCCCGGTGAACTCCATTATATGAAAGTTGGGGGGGGGGTCAGAGGGGAAGTGGAAGATAAAGTTACATCATTCTGTGGGTGGACTACTCCTTTACTTTTTTTTCTTTTCTTTTCTATTTTTTGGGGGGGAAGGGGGGGGGGGGGGATACTGTTATGATCCCCGAGGGGGAAATTATAGGGCTCTGCATTTCACTCATCTCTGTACTGTAAGTACCAGAGAGCAGTGGGCTGTTACTTGAATCGCCTGAGGAGCAGTTTGTGGGGGTTAAGGACCTTGCTCAGGGGTCCACAGTGGTTCTCCTGAGTGGACCCTTGAGCTGAGCTGAGTTCTCTGTAGTACTACTACAACAAATACTAATATCCAGGCTGATAACTGACTGGCTGCTGAAAGACTGAAATTAAATATGTTCTCATATAAAAACACAAAGTGCAGAAGTTGCACGCTGGATGTGCTGTTTTACTGCGTCATCACAAGTTTTGGCCGTGTTGGTTCAGTGATTTATGTCTTTTGCCCAAAAGCTGAAAATGACCCAAAAGGGCATTTTCGGCCAAAAACTTTCGGTGGCTGAATTTTCGGTGTATCCCTACACAATGTGTTCAGCTGTTCTGCAATTTCTCTAGATTTTAAGAATATACTCATACAAAAAACAACCCAAAATAAACTTTAAGCTTTCGTGCAAGGTTACAACATTCCAAATCTAGTATTTTTGTCAATGACACCCAACAAATTACAGGCTGAGAAGCCACTTAACTTCAGAATAACTTACAGAAAATGTCTAAAGAAAAATGGCAAATAAAATGTTTCAGCTCGATTAAAAGAGTTTGAAGATTGTTTGACATGAAAATTTAAATCACAATCAAATTTTGATTAATCGCACAGCCCTAGTTTTAAAATATCGGCATATCGGGTATCAGTCAAACTTTAAATATCGTGCATCCCTAAAGGACAAGATAAACTTGATAAACAAGCTACCTGATTCTTCAGCTTTCTAACTGTGTTGCTTCATTTTGGCTCAGTTTCTGCTGAACAAACTGACGCGATGTGCTGTCACTCATTTATGACAGTAAAACTGAAAGTAAACAGGTGTGTGTGCTGCTTCTGACACGCGTGTGTGCCTGTCATCCCTCCATTACGCCTCATCTCTCACCTGTTACCGTCACTATGATGTACTGAGGCGAGCTGCTCTGTCCGTTGCTCTTCTGCACGGCAGAGTGCTGGATGTCGGGGCTCACATAGTGCTGCGTGGGCGTAGTCAGGACCACTGCCTTCTGGCTCTGGGCCTGGGTGGGCGGAGCTTGGGAACAAAGTGCATCCTGTCCCGTCTTCGAGGCGGTGGCCGATTGGTTCGTCGATGAAGCGGTTCCAGAGGATGGTGGGATCTCAGATAGGAAGTGTGCGGCCTTGGCAGATGAGGGTGTGGCGGCAGCAGGTGTTGCTATGGTTACAGTGTTGGCCTGCTGAGACTGAAGGTCCTCAGAGTATCCGCAAGTTGTCATGGCAACCAATGCTTAGAGGCACTAGTTCTGCAGATAAAGAAGCAGCATTCATTAATTAAAGTGCTGGAACAGACAGATGAACACACATTGCTGCCTTATTATCGAAAGTCACACACACAGGCCTGGTGTGTGCGTGTGTGTGCGTGTGTAGGCACGTGTAACATAAACCAGGGAAGGAAGTAAGGCTTTGTCTGAAACTAAGCAGTGGTCTAAAGCCTTTCCTGTTCAGATCAGTATTAAAGTGCGATATTATGCATCAGGAATAAACAAATAAAACTTATAACTTGAGATTTTATGGCCATGTATGGTATTTCAGCAGAAATAAAACCTTAAAAATAAGTGAGAGTGAGAAAATATGCTACCATTGACAGATCCGTGTTATATAATCAGGAGATAAACTAACAGCAATAACTCAAGCCCTGTCAGGCAGGACTTTGGGCCATCCTACAGACGATAAGCCACTCCTGCGTAAACCAACACGCCTCATAAGACAAGCCGACGATCATACAGGAGTCACTTTACGAACACAATGTCAGACCAAAAACTTTTCCAAAGTCATTTAAATAAATGTAAAGAAACACACCACATTTGTGTAGTTCATTTTAAAACACGCATAGGCACTTAAACTAAGCGAGCGCTCGCTTTCATGTGCTTCCCTAACATCGTGTTTTTGGACAGCTTGCTCCGAAAGTGATTTCAGAGCAAGAAAGTGATAGGTAGCCCTCCTGCTAGCAGCTTACGTCGAGCTGTGACGTTAACTCTAGCTAGCCAGTTGCTATGTTCTTACTGACGAGCCAATAAATGTTCCCATCGCGCTGCGTCGTAGTTCCGTTTAATCGAAACTGTCTAAACTTCAACATTATGACTGATGAGGCCGAAAAAGTACGTATGGTACTACAACACACCCGCCATCTTGTGCTCTTATCAAAGCTCTGACATCGCCATAACAACGGTCTGCGCTTGGAAAGAAGCTAGCAACCACTTTCATCACCGAAACGCTCGAGCGTTTTCACAGCAACGCTCGCGGATATACGCGCGAGCTACCGTAAAAAAA
The DNA here is from genome assembly GCA_023101725.1 of Atherinomorus stipes. Taxonomy (NCBI): domain Eukaryota; kingdom Metazoa; phylum Chordata; class Actinopteri; order Atheriniformes; family Atherinidae; genus Atherinomorus; species Atherinomorus stipes. The sequence goes on from JALJCO010000399.1 coordinate 178,639, forward strand.
TAATCGGGAAACTACAGAAGAATTCGCAAATATTGAACTTTTTCACCTTTATATCCTAGTGTTGTCCCGAACTGTCGTTAAAGTTTATTCTCTTAGATATCGGTTGTTGTTGTTGACTCCCGTTGCTTGGTTCTCGTCGCCAGGACTACCGTGACTATGGCGCCGAGCCTTCACCGGGGCAACTGTTGCTACCCTCTATTCACTGCGCTGTCGTGTACTCAGCGCTGATTGGTGGACCAGGGAGGCGGTCGCAACGTCAGTAAAATATTCGAGCTTTGATTTGATAAAAGTCCCTGTCAATCACTTTCGCCAGTGCCTAACGTCAAATGACCACTGTTTCAGTAATGCTACTTTTATGACTCCAATGAATGTCGAATAGTTACATGAATAAAGGAGGGGAAATCCATCTTATCATCATTATGTAATCGAGTACACGTTTTGGAGCAACTCCTACTATTGTATATTACTTAAATATAACTTAAGGGGATTGATTTGCTTTTTGAAAAAAAAGAAAGAAAGCAAAAGTTAGAATTAGAAGGAAAAGCTTTGTGTATCTATATGTGGAATAATCTCAACAATGACTTGAAGCAATGTTCACATATAAAGAGCTCAAGGTTAAGTACAAACATATGGTGCCCAAAAGATACAAGGATCTCCAGAATTAAAATCCTGAATTAAAAAATTCAGGATTCTGACTCGCCCCACCCCCCAAATAACGTTTAAAAAAAAATTCAGGAGATTTGATCTCAGAATTCTGGGGGTAAAAATTTTCCCCCAGAACATAAAAAAATAAATAAATAAAAGAAAGGAGTTTTTTTTTTAATTTCTGACAAAATAATTCAGAGTAAGTCAGAATTATGACTTAATTCTCAGAAATGGGGGAAAAAAATAAGCTTTTTTTTAATGTTCTGGAAAAATGTCAGAATTCAGATTTTTTTTTTTTTTCTTACTCAGAATTTTCTTTTCTTCAGTCGTCCGTATTCTGGTAATCTGATCTATAAAACCTGCCTTAAAACCCACTTTTGTTCCCTGGTGTTTTATCCATCCTGAGCCATCTTCTTTTATTTATTTTATTGCTTTTTATAGTTTGTACCGTGTTCTTATTTGTTACTTGATTTTTGATTATATGATTTTATTCATTGTGCCTGTACAGCAGTTTGTTCAGCTGTTGCTGTCTATAAAGTGCTCTATAAATAAAGTTGGCTTAGTTATAGTAATGTAGTTACATATAAATGGAGTTGAAATCGCCAGGGTTTATGAGACCAAACTTCTAGGTATTATTATAGACAACAAACTTAGTTTGAAGCCTCACACTAAATATATTAGAAATAAAATTGGACAAACTATTGAAATATTGCTTAAATTAAATAATTTAATAAATGTCAAAGGCTTGTATGTTATATATTGCTGAGAAATATGGGGAAAAACAAATATTGATAATTAAGTTAAGTTACAAAAAAGAGCTATTAGACTGATCAACAAAGGTGGATAATGTAAACCAACTAATAAACTGTTTATTGTAAGCAGTACTTGTATATATAAGAATATTTGTAGTCATGTACAAAGCGATAAACAAGTCTTTCCTCTGGAATTCAGAAATGATTTAGGTTGAGCGAGAGAGTAAATATAATTTACGAGGTTTGTTGGTATTAAAGTAAAGTAAAATCTAGATGTGATAAATGTGTAAATGTGTGTGTATGTATATGAACAGTCGACCTGAAAATTATTCCTAACCTCCAATTAAAGAAGGAAAAAAGACAGCTGTCAGTGAAACAAGTTGAAATTGACAAAAGTGATAATAAATAAAAATTCTATGAAAATCATCACATTGATTTTGAATTGTGGTTCAAAAGAAGTATTGAAACAAACACAAACAAAATAAAACAAGCCAACAAGCATGATGGGGCTCTGAAGCTATACTTTTTGAGGCAATCACTGCAATCAGGTGTTTCTGTAACGTCCAATCAGACGTCTGCACCTGCTGACAGGTATGTTGGTCCATGTTCATGGGAAAGATGCTCTGATGTGTCTGTGACAGTTTTGTTTGTTTTTTTTATTCTTATTTCCAACCATAATTCAAAAGCAACACCTTATATCACTAAATTATAATTTCCTAAATTTTTATTTATTTATTTAGTTTCTTTTTATTTTAATTACTGTTGTGAATTTTGTCTTTTCTTCAATTTGAGGGTATAAATAATTTTGAGGACGACTGTATGTTGGTCCACAAGGTGCTCTAATGTGTCTGGGACATTTTTTTTATGATTATTTTCAATAAAAAATTGAAAGGCAATTCACTATTTTCACTAAATGATATTTTTCTTAATTTTTATTTATTATTAGTTTCTTGTTATTTGAATGCCGATTGTGAATTTACCCTTTTCTTTAATGGAAGGGGATGAATCATTTTGACTGTTTTTGTCACACGAGTCTCCCTGTTTGGGTCTGTCTGTGTCATTGGTCGATCCGATTGGACAGATAGACATCTCCATCCCTGCAGAGCGATACCGAGCCAAAGAACGTGCACACGTACGACATACGGAACAGAAAGGCCGACAAAAGGTCAGCGGTGATCGGATCGCCCGGAGCTCTGCTGACATCACCTCCAGCATCGCTTAACTCTTGATCACAACTTTTTCTCTTCCTTTTTTCATTGTTTCCCTAAAGGTCGCGAGTCTTATCTGTGGGGGTGACGATAAGTGGAGGTGAGCTGGGGTCCTGACGCCGGTATAAGATGAGGAGACTGACGGAGAAGCAGCTGAAAGCAGAGATTCGCTCAGCATGTGGAAAGCAGCGCTGCTGACCTTGGGCTTGCTGGTGGCCCTGGTGGACGGGGTCCCGGGCGATGAGGGTCACCCCTCCTTCTACGGGGTGAAACTGTGTGGGAGGGAGTTCATCCGGGCCGTCATCTTTACATGTGGTGGTTCTCGCTGGAGGAGAAGCGCCGGAGACTCGGGTAAGACCGAAAACCCTAAAAACAGATTTGGTTGAATTTGACCAATCTGGTTGGTAGTTCCAGTCGACCTCAAAATAATTCATCCCCTCCAATTAAAGAAAAGGCTAAATTCACAATAGTAATTCAAATAACAAGAAACTAAAGAAAATAATAATAAATAAAAATTTACAAAATTATTTGTAAATTAAATAAAATGTCACTTTTCAATTGTGGTTGGATATAATAATTTAAAAAACAAACAAACAAACAGTCCCAGACATATGAGAGCACCTTTCCCATGTGTTTGTTTGTTTTTAATATTTCTTTTTTCAACCATAATTCAAAATCAATGTCATGATTTTCTTAGAATTTTTATTTATTATTACTTTTGTCAATTTTAACTTATTTCACTAGAAACTGTTTTTGTTTCTTATTTAATGAGAGGGTATGAATAAATTTGGATGACTGTATATATACTTTTCTGAATTAACAAGATTATTTTAAAGAAATTAATAAAAAAAAATAAAGTGTTTTTCAACTAGATGATTTTTACAAAATAAATTTTTAAAAGTTCTGTTTTTCTGAATTAAAAAGATGATTTTTTACAAAAAGAATTTTTTTCTTAATTAACAAAAACATTTTTATAAAAATTAAATAAAATTGTTCTGTTTTTCGGAATTGAGATAATATGAACAAAAAAATAAATAAAGATATTATTTTTCTTAATCACAAAGTTTATTTGACTTGTTTTATTTTTATATTTCTTTTCAACCATAATTAGAAATCAAAGTCATGATTTTCATTTTAAAAAATGTATTATTACTTTTGTCAATTTTAAATGATTATCCCCTTCGGGATGAATAAAGTATTTTTCATTTCATTTCATTTCATTTCATTTCATTGAAAGCTGTTTTTTTCCCTTATTTAATGAGAGGGTATGAATAATTTTGGACAAATGGATTCATACTTTTCTGAATTAACAAAATAATTTTGAAGAAATTAATAAAAAAATATAGTGTTTTTTAATTAACAAGATGATTTTTACAAAATTAATTTTAAAAAGTTCTGTTTTTCTAAATTAAAAAGATAATTTTCAATTTTTTTAATTAGCAAGAAAATTCTTATAAAAATTAAATAAAATTTCTGTTTTTTTAACTGAGATAATATTTTACAAAAATAAATGGTTTTTTTTATTAACCAGATGATTTTTACAAAATTAATTTAAAAAAGTTCTGTTTTCTAAAAAAAAAGATTATTTTTTTTACAAAAAACTAATTTTTCTGAATTAACAAAAACATTTTCATAAAAATTAAATAAAATTGTTCTGCTTTTCTGAATTGATATAATATTTAACAATTTAAAAATAAAAATGTTTTTTTTCTTCATCAAGAAGATTATTTTACTTGTTTTATTTTTGATTTTCATTAAAAAATGTATTATTACTTTTGTCAATTTTAACAAATTTTCACTAGAAGCCGTTTTTGTTTCTTATTTAATGAGAGGGTATGAATAATTTTGGACGACTGTATATATACTTTTCTGAATTAACAAAATCATTTTGAAGAAATTAATAAAAAATATAGTGTTTTTTAATTAACGAGATGATTTTTACAAAATTAATTTCAAAAAGTTCTGTTTTTCTGAATTAAAATGATCATTTTTACAGATTTTTTAATTAACAAGAATTATTTTAATAAAAATGAAATAAAATTTCTGTTTTTCTGAGCTGAGATAATATTTTACAAAAAAAATAAAAATGTTATTTTTCTTAATCAAGAAGATCATTTTAATTGTTTTATTTTTGGTTTGTTTGTTGTTAATATTTCTTTCGAACCACAATTTAAAATCAATGTCATGATTTTCATAGAATTTTTGTTTATTATTACTTTTGTCAGTTTCATCTTATTCCACTGACAGATTATTTTTTTCCCTTCTTTAATTGGAGGGGATGAATCGTTTAGAGGACGACTGTAAGGAAAGAACCATATGACCTGCAGAACATAGCAAACAGGAGGTTGTATGAGTGTCATGAGGCATCGCTTTCTTGGAGTAGAAATCTACAGAATTTGACGTCTTTCTCTCTCAGTTCTTCGTGAGGATGAGTCCTTGGATCCGTGGAGCATGAATGCCGTCTCCCAGCTCACCAGTGAGCAGCATCCTGCACAGTCCCGAGCATGGACAGCTCAGATGTCTGGGAGTGCCGGATCCGGCCGCCCAGCTCGCTCAGCGCTGTCAGAGGAGGTGCTGGAGGCTCTACGGAGCGCAGACAGGAAAGGACGGGACCTGGAGGTCGGACTGTCCAACGCCTGCTGCAAGTGGGGCTGCAGCAAGAGTGAAATCAGCTCTCTGTGCTGACCCGGTTACTTTTGCAGCTCCAGACTCATACCAATGACTCTCCACACGCTGATCATCGATGACACGTGTTACTATGACAAATACTTTTGTTTAATAAAGTTGTGTATACTTGTTTTGAATGAGTTTATTAAATTTTGGGCACTTTTGAGTTTTCTTTTTCTCTGAAACAAGTGTCACACTCATACCTCACCAAACCAAATTTAGCTGAACTGCCATCTACAGACGTCCTAAAATGATTCATATCCTCCAACTAAAGACAAAGTGAAATTCACAATAGTAATTCAAATAATAAGAAACTAATAACAAATAAAAATTTACAAAATTATACTTTAGTGATTTAAATTATTGCTTTTGAATTGTGGTTGAAAATAATAAGAAGAAAAAACAAATTATCAAAAGTATCTTAGACACATTAGAGCATCTTTCCCATGAACATGGACCAACTTACCTGTCAACAGGTGCAGACGTCTGATTGGACGTTACAGAAAACACCTGATTGCCTCAAAGTGTTGCTCAACAACATTTTACAGAAGCTTTGGATTTTTGGTGTGTTTGTTTTTAATATTTCTTTCAAACCACAATTCCAGATCAATGTCATGATTTTTATAGAATTTTTATTTATTGTTACTTTTGTCAATTTCAACTTATTTAGCTCACAGCTGATTGTTTTATGAATAATTTTGAGCACGACTGTGGTTAAAGGATCAGATTTTAAATAAACTTTACTAATCTACAAATGTTCAACGTTGCAGTATTGATCACAATATTCAGGGACAGATACATTTATCAAAAAATAAATAAATGGATTTGATGTTTTTGTCAAACTTGATAAGAAAAAAATTAATTCTGTTGTATTTTAAGAAATTTATACCAAAACCTACACAATTATTTCATTTTTCAACATCTTTTCATCAACAGTTTTTCCTGTTACATTTGTATGTTTGCATTTATGCATGCATGAGTGAGAATAATATCTAGAGTAATGATATTAAAGAAAAAAAGGAGAAAAAAGAAAAGAAAAAGGAACAAAAACACAAGAAACCCTGCACATTTTAAATCAAGTTGAGTAAAACATCTGTGCCTCTTATGTCTTAAAGAGTATTTGATTTTTTCCAATTGGAAGCATTGCATTATTTCTTTAAGAAGGTTTTGATGGGTGGGGGGTATTTTTCCAATACAGTTATATAATTTTTTGAGTATTTTAAGGAATTTGAATATTAAAACTACACAATTTTATGATTTTTGAGTAGAGAAATAAAGCACGTCATATCTAAAACCGATGCTGGGGACAGAGTGAAAACAGTAAAATAGCTCCATAAAAATGCTTAAAGAAAAGGTTTTATGAAAATGAGATTTTAGACAGACATGAGAATTTTTGTACCGTTACCATCGGTTGTTAAATCATATATATAAATTTATATTTTTTGCTTAAAATGAATCAGGGAAACGAAAAGACCCAGCCACACTAACACGATGCTTCATGCTGTTGGACAGCTTCCTTGTTTCACAAACGCAGTGATGTCAAAGATGTCGAAATAAAGGAAGAAGTGACGAGTGTACGGACGGCCCCAACACTGAATGAGCACTAACTCTGCTGGGAAACGTGGTTTCACAATACCACAGATTTATAATGCAATGCTACGCAGTGTAATCACCCTTTAATCCACAACGTGAGTTTTACAGTCGTCCTCGGTATTATTCATACCCTCCAATTAAAGAAAAAGCTAAATTCACAATAGCGACTCAAATAACAAGAAACTAAAGAAACTAATAACAAATTAAAATTTACAAAATTATAATTTAATGAAATAAAATATTGCTTTTGAACTGTGGTTGGAAATAATAATTTAAGAAACCAAACAAACAAACAAACAAAACTGTCCCAGACACATTAGAGCATCTTTCCCATGAACATGGACCAACATACCTGTCAACAGGTGCAGACGTCTGATTGGACGTTACAGAAAACACCTGATTGCAGTGATTGGCTAAAAGTGTTCAATAAAATTTCAGCTTCAGAGCTCCATCATGCTCGTTTACTTGTTTTATTTTATGTGTGTTTGTTTTTAATATTTCTGTTGAACTGATTAAAATCAATGTAGATTTTTATAGAATTTTTATTTTTTAATTTTTTTCGAGCTGATTTTTTCTGAATTAACAAGAAATTTTTTATAAAAATTAAATAAAATTTCTGTTTTTCTGAATTGAGATAATATTTGACAAAAATAAATATCAAAAATTAAGAATATCTTATACTTGTTCTATTTTTGCTTTGTTTGTTTTTAATATTTCTTTCAAACCACAATTCAAAATCAATGTCATGATTTTCATAGAAATTTTTATTTATTATCACTTTTGTCAATTTTGTCTTTTTACACCAACAGCTGATTTTTTTTCCTTCTTTAAGTGGAAGGCATGAATAATTTTGAGGACGACTGTATTTATATTATTGCATTATCTATTATATTTGTTAAATTTATATATTTTTTTATGAGTGTAATGTTTCCAATGAACCTAAAATAGAATAAAACAGAACAAGTAAACAAGCATGATGGGGCCCCAAAGCTAAAATTTTGTTGAGTTTTATTTTTTGTGTTTTTTATATATATATATTTCTTTCAAACCACAATATGAAATCAATGTCATGATTTTTATAGAATTTTTATTTATTATTACTTTTGTCAATTTGAACTCTTTTTGCTCACAGCTGATTGTTTTCATCTTTAATTGGAGGGTATGAATAATTTTAATAACTGCATTTGTTTTAAGGATTAATCAATACTTTACTCTCCCTCTACATTAACCTAAATTATTAGTGATACTAAGGCTTGTATGAGGAAGGAATTTCACTAACTGAATCATCATAGTAGCCCATTAATAACTGTTTTTGTGCTATCTGTTTTGTCCTTTGCCCATTGTGTCCACACCCTTGTAAGTATGCAAACTAGCATCCTTGGAGTTGCACAATGGCGCCATCTGCTGGCCAAAAAGAGAAACGCAAAACAGCGCACATATAACGTCTGTTCAAATAATTTCATGTTAGTTATATATCTTTATTAAAATAAATATTCATTTTTAAAAAATCCATAAGCACCACAATTAAACATATTATTGACTAAAAGCAACGACGACACCGCTGTTTATGTCTCTACGTATTTACCTAGATAGTTTGTTTAGTACGGAAGCCGACTACGATCAAACTAATCACCCGGCTTGATAGCAAAGCATGCAATCTCTGTCATATGCAAGCTAGCGTTGCAACCACATAGATGTACTGAGATCACAGTTTCGTATCAGATCAGATAGTTCGCAGTGATACTTTATTTAATGTTAGTTAAAGCGTCCGCGTGTTTATAGACCTACCACGCCGCGGAGACCAGGTAAAACCTTTCGCGGTACTTTCAACATGATGCTAGCTTCTCATGCTACTTGTTGGAGCTGCTATATCTTCACATTTCTCTGATGTCACGCACAGTAATGGAACTTTTCCGCGGTTATTTTGATCACAAATCCAGCTTTGAGAGGAGCAACGTGGCTGACGTTAAACGGTATTTTTGGGGGATATGTAAATACGCGTTAAACATCAGTGACGCTAAGCTAGCTTGCTAGCTGTTTGGGGCAGATATATGCGCATATGCCGTCTGGGCCTCGCGTGGAAAAAAGCTAATCAGCTCAGAATTGATATTTGCGACTCATTGGCAACCCATTGATCCATCTGTAAGATCAACAGTACTGGTAAGATTCATTACTAGGATGGGGGAAATGACCGTAAACAATGGCGTGTCCGGGTTTCTAGCTGCGCTGGACACCAACGTTCAAAGAAAACTGTTTTTGTTTCAGTCAAGTCTCAAGGAAGCGGTTTTCTAGCGTCCAGCATCACCAAAGCTTCTGTTCTAGTCGGTATATCGGTAGCTGTGTGCTTGCTTTGGGGTGACAGGCGTGGCTGGGAACACGGTGAGGCTTGCAAACATCTCATGAATGTGTCATCTGGTAGGATGGAGTGGCAGCCAGACGAACAGGGTCTGCAGCAAGTCCTGCAGCTCCTGAAGGACTCCCAGTCCCCGGACACGGCCACCCAGAGGGCCGTGCAGGAAGTATCCTTACCTCTGGCCAGGTGCTTGTTCACCAGCCAGGCTGGGAGGACGAGGTGTGAGATGTAGGTGAGATATTTCCTCCCCCACAGCCTGCAAGTGATGCCTTTTGCAGTGTGCCAAATGGTGATATATGCATTTATGGTAAGGATAGACCGATACATCAGCCGGCCGATATTTGTGCTTTTTTGGGGGGGCTGGTATGGCATCAGCTGATATGGTGGGTGTGTTGGCCGATACGCCACACGACATAATTTACAGACTTTTAGATATACAGTCGTCCTCAAAATTATTCATACCCTCCAATTAAAGAAAAGGGTAAATTCACAATGATAATTCAAATAATGAGAAACTAATAATAAATAAAAATTTACAAAATTAAAATTTACTTAAATATTGTATTGCTTTTGAAGTTTGGTTAAAAAAAATAATAATAAAAAAAACATCCTAGACACATTAGATGGTTGGTCCAACATACCTGTCAGCAGGTGCAGACGTCTGATTGGACGTTACAGAAAACACCTGATTGCAGTGATTGTCTGTGTTGCTCAACAACATTTTAGCTTTGGAGCCCCATCATGCTTGTTTACTTGCTTTATTTTTTATGTGTTTATTAATATTTCTGTTGAACCACAATTCAAAATCAGTCAAAATTTTGTCAATTTTTTTATTTATTATTACTTTTGTTAATTTCGTCTTATTTCACTGACAGCTGATTTTTTTTCTTTTTTAATTGGAGGGTATGAATTAGTTGAGACTGTATTTAATATATTACATTATTATATTTGTCATATTTATTTCTTTTTTAACGAGTCTGTTTCCATTTTATATTTCTTCAAGTGCACTGTTTCTTTTTTTAGATATTTATCAGAAATGTTCAGATAGCATTTTTTTTTTCCATCCCGATGATACCAATTCCATTACCAATTCTGATACTTGTGCTGTGGATATTGGCCGATACGATAATACCGATACCATTAGGATATACAGTATCTAAAGGCTAAATTCACAAAAGTTATTCAAATAACTAGAAACTAAAGAAACGACTAATAAATAAAAATTTACAAAATTATAATTTAGTGAAATGAAATATTGTTTTTGAATTGTGGTTGAAAATAATGATTTAAAAAAAACTAACAAAACTGTCCCACACACATGAGAGCACCTTTCCCACGAACAGTGGAAAGGCTTGGCATAAACATTTAACAAATTAATACAGATATAAATGTACTTTTTTTTTAAAAAATTAGCGTACATTAGCAGCAAAAAGAAATTAACTCTTTAATTTAAAGTGAACTTAAAACAAATATTTTAAAATGTAATATAGAAAATATAGCAGCTGCCTGAAACCCAACAAACAACGGCTTTATTAACTTGTTCAGAAATACAAAAATAAACAGACGTAACATATAAATGGCTGGATCGACCTCATTCATCCGATATCTGATTCAGCTCATTAGCCAATATTGGAGCCGATATTTGATCTATCGGATCTGTGCATCTCTAATTATATATGTATACTAAGGATAGACCGATACATCGGCTGGCTGATATTTGCGTTTTTTGCTGGTATCGGCATCGGCCGATATGTTGGGTGTGTAGGAAGATACCCGATAATTCACAGACTTTTTAAAAATATATTATATTACAAGTCTAATATTTCTGTTTAATATTTGTTTACAAGTGCGTTGTTTCTTTTTGATATATTTATCTGAAGTACTTTGTTCTTTTTTAGGGATGCACAATATAATCGGCCCCCTATCGGTATCGGCCTATATCAGCCTTAAAACTGAGAATCGGACATCGGCCACCCCACCGAAATTTAACCGATCAGCCCACTGCTTCTAATCTTAGAAAAAAAAACTTCTGTTTCAAAGACTTTTTTACAAACCTCTAAAGATTAGGGGTGGGAAAAAATATTGATATACTGAAATATCGCGATATTTTCATATGCTGATATCATATTGACATTTAAAAACTT